>JAJLTO010000004.1:1200000-1512146 GCA_030568195.1 Dipodascopsis uninucleata var. uninucleata | reverse complement strand
TCATTGGATTTGTATATTTACCTGCCGTCCTGGCAATATCCTTCTTTTTAAGACCTCGGCTCCCAAGAAGAGAACGAAAGCCTGGCGAAAATTTCTTATTGATAAACTTTTCTGTGCTAAACGACGCTAGATTCCTCGCAATGTCTCTATCCTTTGTCCTTTGTTGCTTTGGTCTATTCCCTGGACTCTTTTACATCGATTTATACTGCAACAGACTGCCAAACCTGAACCAAGGTGTCAAAGACTATAACATTGCCATTATTAATGCCGCCTCTGTATTTGGGCGAATTATTCCTGGCTATGTCGGAGACAAGTTAGGAAGAATGAATACTTTGTTTCCACTGGTGCTCCTTTCTGGAATCCTGCCTTTGGCACTCTGGATTCCCGCAAAGTCAACTGCCGCAGTCCTATGCTACACTATTTTCTGGGGATTCTCTTCCGGCGCTCTTGTCTCCATGTATCCTGCATGCATAGGCCATCTGTTTCCAATTCAGGACATGCAATCCTATCTATCACTGTTCTTTGCCTTCAGCTCCATTTCTGCCGTTATAGGTCCTTACTGTGGCGGTTTATTTATACCTCAAGATCAAAATGTTCAAGGCGTCGAAGGATTTGACAAACTTGCCATATTTGTCGGTGTTTTTTTGCTTGGCGCGACCGCAACTCAGCTTGCTGTAAGAATAAGTATATCTAGAAAGTTATTTTATAATGTTTAATTCTCCTATCCTATTTAATAATATTTTAATAAAAATCGGCTTTCATATAGCAATGGTAGCACTAAATATCTTCAAAATAATATTTCCTTTATTATTTCAAACGAACCAAAAACTAATATTCCACTGTAGCTTCTCCCATCTAAAACTTATTACTGACAAATGCATTGGTCAAATATGTTAGGAATAATTAAGCTTTATTTTGGCACTATTAAGCCGCTCTTTAGATAAATTAACGATATAAAAATTTGCGAAATACATAAATCACGTATAGTTATTATGACGATAAGCATTCAACTACCAGCTAAAAACATCTTCAATATATTCCACTTTTCCGTTACAAGCGCTTAAGTTTATTGAAGTTGCTGCTCTAGCTTCGTCATTCATTGCCGCTGGTCCACAACAAAACACGGCAACAGATCCAGCTGATGATCCCACAAACTTTGCTATCTCTTCAGTTATATTTGGTCGCGACCTTGTTATGTTAGGTATCTCAATAGAATCCTTCTCATTAATTGATTCAGCTGATTCCACCTTACTCTCTTCCGGAAGCGATCCAGATATATATATATTAAAGTCTAGATTTTTGTTACTGCACAAATATTGAATTTCTGGACTAATCCATTTCAGAGCAGACTGTTCACGAACAGCCCATATCACAGAAATTCGCACACTTTTAGCACTTTTCAGAAGCGGTAAAACTACCGAGAGTAATCCTGTAATTCCTACTCCTCCTGCAATCAACAGAACCGAATCAAATCTATTGAGGTTCTTAGATTCTCCATAAGGACCATCTAATAACACTTTCAGTTTCATGGATCCTCCAGCTCTGGTCACGGCTCTTTCAATCGTCCGTGTCATTCCCGCTTGAACCTTTCCAACCACGACTATTTTACTTGAGCCCCCATATTCAGGATAGGCAGTAAAAGGATGAGACTGATAAAACACAGTAGGAAGCAGAAAATGTATATATATGTAGGATCCTGGATAAATGTTTGTCGGGGTCTTGTAATCAATGCTTATTCGGAATACGTCTTCGTCGACAATTTCAACTGTAGCATCTTTTCTGCAACCATTCACGAAGATGCGAGCAATTCTTAAGGCTCTATCAAATGCCCATAGAGCAAAGGCCACTATAAGCCATTGTTGGTATCCTAATTCAACTAGAACCACATGGTACCAGCTACCGACAATAAAGAAGATAGCCAAGACAATATGCACATATTTAAAAACTTCATAATAATACCTTCGAATAGGATACCATGCCAATATAACTATAAGAGCACCAGCAATAGTAGCAACTGCTCCCCATCGGATATAAGGAGACGTGTATGCCAGTGGTAGTTGAGCTCCATAGTCTAATGACCACATAATAGCATGAATTGAAGCATGTACGAAAGCTAATCTTCCTAGCCACTTATGGTAAAAATTGAAAGTACTGAATGACCATCCGGTAACAGCTGATAAGAAGTTATTACGAGAAGCAAAAATCATCAATAACGGCATATGTGCGAATGATAAAATACCAGTTCTGTGAGAAATATAAATTTCTACCAGTAATTTAGGGGAGATCGAAAAGTAGTTAGGATAATGTGGTGTATAGTGTACTGAACAAACAAGAAGATTATATATCATATGGATACTGATAATCAGAAATTCCGATCGAAGGGGAACAAAACCAAGGAATGGAATAGCTCTATGATGGCGCGTTCCAGCCAATGCAGGAAGAAAAATGTGTTGGCGAAACCAGTTTAGCTGAAGATAATTATAATAAAATTTCGGAGCTATCGACCTGAGCAAATTGTAGCAACCGACGACTAAAAACAATCCTATCCACATGCCATACATTATTTCTGCAAAGGTAGTTGATTTGATGACATTATAGTAATAATCGTTTAGATAACTCATTTCTCCGTCATATATAGTCATGTTCGTTGTAACTGGCAGATCAATTATATTCGTACGATTCAGTGTTCTATAGTCGACAAATCTTCCTTCAAATTTTTCATAGGAAGCTACCATAGCATTAAAACTCATATTTTCGTACATATAGCTTTCTTTACATACGTATATCGCATAATCAATCGCTTTCTTGTCTATCTTTCCTTCACCAGTCACGACACATTCCACGAACGTGGCCCAAAGCAATTCGTTGTCACATCCTCCATAAGTAAGGTCTGTAACATTCATATTAACTGCATAAGTACTTGTGACAGTATAACAAGTCTGGCCCACAAGGTTATAATAGAAGGCGTTGGCACCGACCAGTAGGTAACTGAGCGAAAACAAGATTAAGAGCTTGCAGTTCCTGAGCTCCATTTTCAAAAATTTTTCTTATAGATATTTAAGGACTTCTACTTTCCTCATTAATAGTTAGAGAATTTGCACGCTTTATATATTCCTTATATAGGAAATTAGCAGTTTTATCTTATGATCTGAATTTCCGTTAGGCGCTTTCTACTCTATATTATTTACTTTCCGCTTGGTTCTCGCTAGTGGATCTAGCATCTATATTAAATCAAGATAACTTTATTTTTTATAATTATCAGATTCTACAATCAATAATAATCTATATTACTTAAACCTTCGCCTAACTATTTCAAGCATATTAATGTACCTCCATGACCCAGGCCATTTCAAACTACGTTACTACACTATAGTAAAATACTGAAACTGTTTCAGGTTCTACTGACTAGTTCAGAATCAGGATTTCTTACTTCTTAGTTGGAGTTACGTTTAAGTCGCGGAAGTTACGCCTTAAAAGTTGTTTACGCCAAAGCAAAGCCGGAGAATGTGAACCGTCCATGCAATACATTTAACATCTGACAATAGCATTAAATATGGCTCCGGATACCATTTGTATGTCATTTTCGCTCGATAATTTTGAGTAGCATATGCAGTAGTGTGAGTTCAGCTCATGAGTCTGCATGGCGCTAAAGGTTTTAATAGAAAGAGCAAATTTAGTCCAGTATGAGGCTACTCTATAAGTAATAGGATTCATAAGATTGATGCGCCTTAAATCTTACCTATTGACGATAAGTATATTTGTAGTTGTGAACTACGCCGTAGCAATCGCATCGGATCTTTAATTCCATCTGCTGTCTCCAGACAGCACGGCTAATTTACTCCCGTAACTTAGTGATTTTCTAGTTGGCCTGGGCAAAGTTAAATTTAAGTTTCTGTTCGTAACTTGCACATTCGTCCAATGTAGTCGACTTATGTCAAGACAAATAATAGATGCTTATCAGTTTTCGGGTAAAATTTGTTTGGAGACTTGCTCGTCTACAAGATGATTGTTTGCACTACTCGTGTTTCCCTTAGATCTAGGCCAAGCTAATAGTCATCAAACAACAATAGCGTGATTTTGGTGGCTATACTTGTGTCTTTCTTGACTCACAATTGCCTTGTCTGCTATCTAGCAAATACTTGCTCCAGCACAATTAAAGAATCTAGTGACTGACATCTCTTGATCCTAAATATCAGCAGAAATCAATTATGAACAATGTATGTTATTAAGTGTGTAAGATAAATATGCCATCACGGTCTTTAGAGTAGAGATTTAGCAAATACAAATGCAATAATACACTAGTCCTGACCCACATCAAGAGAGCCAGTTTAAAACATTTCTGCGTTGAGACAGATCCCCGTAGGAAGATGTCTCAACAATGAGAGATTCATCATTAGCTTTCAGCTCAATATCGTCTACCGAAAAATTTCGTCATTTCCAAATAATTCTAGCGAAACGTTTATTTCTATATAGTATATGCTTGTAGGCACTAGTCCAAGATATCAACTGCTGTTAGGGAAGCGAGCTCGGGATATAACTCAGACTGTCGTTGTGTTGTAATCTTAATAGAATCAGAAATAATTGGGTCACTCGGCCGGAACTTTACAGGGCTTGGCATAGCTGTGGAGCATTTGTCATATTTGGACGAGCAGCCGTATCCTGCGCCGCCTTGGCATTTACATAATAAAATCACATCCTCGTTGAGTAACACTTCTCACGTTATCAATGTCATTGTTATTGTAATCTCCTTGCAAATTCTTTCAATCAGAAGATGTTCATCTGCCGGAAATCGCTATGGACATAGAATATATTTAAAGGAAGGAAGAATTCTGGGACAGTGGTTTCAGTGATTGCGACCTTGACAATATTTGCTTCACGGATGAATGGACTACAGGGTGCACTCAGATTTATCTGGTCGCTCATTCAACAGAGAGGGTGAGCCGCTGGTCTAGACAAATCTAAGAGCTTCAATAAAGCTATGTTCCGGACCTTGGCAGTAGTAATAAGAAAGATCAACTTGCGTCTCCGAGGTGACTCCATAAATCAGTGAAACACACCCTTTTATATTTTATATTCGCTGAGTTGCCTATGTCTAGTTCCTTCTGCAGTCATTACAGCCTTTAAATAGTCAGGCGCCTTCCATCCTGGAACGCTCCTTGCACTACAAACTCATTTGCTTTCTTAACTAGAGCAAATTTGGTGTATGGATGGGACTGACAAAACGGTGGAAGAAAGCATACAAAAGTGTGGGAACTTGAATAGAATTTTGAAAGGTGCCAATGATTAAAGTACAGATTCTGAGAAAGTTTTCGCCAACTACCTCAGCATCCATACTTCACGTGCCATTATTCATACTACACGAGCCAATTGTAGAATTATCAGGTTCCGTGCAAGAATGCTATATAATGTACATGGTGTAACCAAAGTTCAATTACATATCATAGGTAAAGCCATGAATAATCGATGTGATAGCCAAGATAACAAGCAAAATTGTAAAAGCTTCATAATAATATCCCTGGATAAAGCACCATGCTAATATCAGAATAAGAGTTTCTATAATAGCAGGTCCAAATTTCATATAACCATTGGAATAGGACTCAACTGAGAACATACGTTACAGATACGATCCTGAACATGAAATCATATGAAGGCTAGCATATGGAAAGTGCTTCCCTTCCAAGCCATTTGTAATAGAAACTGAAAGCGCTTATAGGGCCACAGGGAAACCACATATAAGAAGCTACGAAAAAAATAATCAGTTGTTAGCATCTCCGAAATAAGGTAATAAGAGTTATATGCACAAGAAAGACGTCTTATAATTAAAAATCCAGGAACGTAGAAGGAGATAACCCTGTGAAAGATATCTTGGTTCCGATTTCTAGTGGAGCCAGGGAAAAGAGTTATTTGCCTTATCCAGTCTAGCTAGAAGTCACTGTAAGATTTCAGTGCCATCAACGTAAACAAAATAATATTATCGATATGCTCTATACGAATCTTTGAGTAAGCTTACTTGATAACTCTGCAATAGCACTTGACATAGTGCTACTGTGCAGAGTCACGTTCATTACAACAGGTAGATCAGCTGTCTTCAGTCCTATTCAAAGTTCTGCAGTCAACAAGGCTTCCTTCATACTTTTCATGGTATTAATCATTGAGAGCGACATTATAGTAGTAGTTTTACAAGAACATGCCATAAAATAACTACTCTTTTGTACATCTTGCATTCAGCAGTCTAAGTATATGGCGTAAGAGATGAATACTAGCTCATTATTACATATTTTATAATTTAGTCTGTGATATTTATTAGTTGCATAAACAAGTATATATACGTAGCGGGACGCGCCTGTGACTTCATAAAGCCAAGCATTGGCGTCTCTAAGCAGTGTAAAGCCGGTCAAAACCTTCCAGCTTTTATTGACATCTTCTGGGGATATATTTTCAAGGGGCCCTGAGTTATAGATCTTAATATGCTCTAGGAATTTACTTGATTTCATAATTTTTGTGTCGGGATTTGAAATATGCCAATCTCCTATTGACTGACATTGCTAGTCTGGTTTTTCATTGACGAGTTTCTACCTTCTCTCGCTAGCTTCGTAGACAAATTAAGATATAACTTTAGTTTCGGTGGTTATCAGATTACGGACTCAATAAAGCCACAGTCCTAAAAATTTTAGTCACAAAGCTATTCTGAGCAAAGTTTATGCGTTTTACCTTCAGATTTACCTCCAACAGATTAGTTCGCTATATGACGTCATTATATGTTGTTCAGACTGTTACTCATGGTTTCTTCTTAAGTCAGAAGACAGCAAACTTCATGGTGGAAACATGAGGACAAAAGACGCTCAAGCTGTCAAACTTTAGCAATCTCTACAAAACACTGAATAACATGAAAAGGTCTCGCAACCATTGAATCTGATAGTAATACTGGATGCAGCATGACGAATGGGTATAAATTAACTCAGCAAACTTTATGAAACGCTTACACAGCATCCGCTCGGCATACGTCTTGTAATCAACTGACCACCTGTATAGTAGTAGCCCATTATACAAGGAAGTTGGACCCCCTTACTACATCTGTTCGCATTGTCGATCAAATTTGGACCAATTAGTTGTAGACGTAAGTAGCTAATGCCTGAGTATTTAATGTTCGGCTTGTGATTTCAGATCCTCCAGCAAGACAGCAGGTAGTACATTAACAACTTCTAGTTAATTGTAAGCAATATAAATTTACGACTTTGTATCTACATGACCTTGTTAACAATATATATACCTTATTCGAGTCAAGGAAAAGTGCACTGAATATTTCGTCCTGTACCAGATGATGGATAGCGTGGGCTATTTCACGCTAAATAGTTTATATTCTACGCTGCTCTATAGCTCTGGGTCATTTATATGGTCATTAAACCATGGTGTAGGGTGACACCTAGGGCTCTTTGAAATGGAACTCTGCTGGAGAAAATTGTTGCTATTTCTCTTTATTGAGCAATCGCAGTACTAGAATTATAGTCATTAGACCACTCTTAGTAAAATCATGTTAAATGAATATGATTAGCAGCGGTATTTTGATATGGAAGATCTCAGACAGCAAACTCTGTACTCTAGTGGAATATTATCCATATCAGAGACAACCCTTGACAAGAATCGTACATTTGGACATTGAAACTACCAGCTTCCACTTCTATCGATAGTTTTCAGTTTTCGTCAAAGAAGCCCAAATAACAGTCAATTCCTTGTTGAAGTAATACACCATTATTCCTGTTGTAGGTTGTAGGCAACATCAAAGCTTTAGAACTAACAGTATCTTCTTTGTATTTCGAATACATATCCAAATAGCTCCAATAGTTTTCTGTGACGACTGCTCTTCTTAACTTGTGAATCAATTTGACATTTGACGGTAAGCGTCTCTCACTGACTGTCAAGAGAGGCGATTCAAAAGCAATAGATTAGTAGCCGTTCTATGCTGTGATGGCTGTAGATATAGAGCTACAATATCGAACCTCAGGTTCTTACTATCACTAGTCTCATAGCTGCTGCAACCTTTGAGAGCTTCGGGCATTGATGATTTTCATCTCAGTGAATTATTGGCATAGTACGAGATTTGAAGTTGAAAGATAGGCTGGCGGAGGCCAGTCTATATAATCACGTAGTTATATGTATCACCTGCTAGCTAACTATATAGAGACACGCCATTTCTCTCTATAATATACTAGGGTACCTATAGGAAAGATAACTTCGATAATGTACTCGTATAGAGATGCTTATACAAAATAATTAATGCATCCCAGTGAAACTTTCAGCTTACGCTTTTTATTTGATTTTAGATCTCAGCATTACACATAGTTTGCGCGTCTCAGAAAGTTAGACAGTCGAGCCAATATTAAAAGTGTGAATGCTCATGCCAAGGTAATATATGGTATTATTAAAAGTATATGTGTTTGATAAGTCTACAATTTATAGATAAAAGCAACGCCGTAGTATTATTTATTTGCAGATAATTCAATGTTTAGCGATATCAGACTTGATCATGACTTTGATATTGTCCATCATCTTTCCTGTGTACAGATTCATTTTCCAAATCAACGACCATATCAGCAAACTTTCTCGCGGCAACTCGATTTTTAAACAGAATATCTACTTCGGCGAAGGTTCTTCCTTTAGTTTCAGGCAGCCTAAAAAAGGCCCAGACAAAAAAGATAGCTAGAATACCTCCAAAGAAAAAGCCACTCTTTGCCCCCCAATTCCATGAGGCTTTTTGTACCATTCTCGGAATTAACTGACCATATGCCAATCCTATAGCATTATATAATCCTCTTGCCAGTACAAGCGACTTTGTGCGTAGATGATTCGATGGCATCTCGGACACTATAGTGTATCCCATTGCTCCCACAGAATAATAAAACACTAGATTTTGTACTAATAATACAGAACCAATTCCCCAAGCAATATTAGGATGTGTGTTTGGATTTGGAATACCTAAGAATCCTATAAGCAGTAGAGTTAAAGCCACGAAACCTACACCACCAAGATACATGGTTCGTCTTCTAAGGTATTTGACAGTGGCCCAGGACAAAATAACTCCTACAATTGCAATACAGTATTGTGCAATAGTTAAGTCAAATGCATATGAAGTACTTAACCCGGCCTGTTCCAGAAAATAAGTGATGTATGCCATTAGAGGTGAACACAGGTACTGGATGATATATACCGTCACTGTGACTTCAGTCCGGCGCAAGTCAATTCCTTGGAAGCAGTTGATATAGGTACTCTTGCTATTCATCTCTCTTTCTACTTTGTCAGTATGCAGCATCATAGCAATTGTAGCGCGCACATCTTCACGATTATCCTCCTTAGAGATCAATTTCTCTATGACTTTCTCAGCCTCATCAATCCTTCCCTTTCTGACGAGCCACCATGGGGATTCAGGAGCCAGATATATCCCAATCATAAGAGGTATCGGCCACACCCACTGCAGAGCGAACGGAATCCTATATGCCCATTCGCTAGTTAGATGCAAAAACCCTCGCAGAGTGGCAGATCCGATAAAGTATCCTACACTCCAGCAAAGGCACACTGCCATTGTGAGATACGGGCGCAGTACTACAGGACAAATTTCTGCTGCATATGTGGTAGTAAGAGTTTGAAATACACCCCAAGGAAAGCCTAATAAGAGCTCTGCAGCAAGATACATTTCAATACTGGTTGCGAAAAACTGGATAAAGATGAATCCGATCATACATATAAGTGAGCCAATCATCATCCATCTGTAACCAACTATATCACAAACAATACCGTTAATAAGCAATCCCAAGATCTCACCAGCGTTGACACAGTTTCCAATGGCAGATTGCCATTTTGCAGGGATCTGGAACGTTCCATCGCTGGTGAGTTCTCCGTATCTTTTTTGGAACGCTGGAAATGCATAAAATCCACCTGTGAACGCATGATCGAATCCTTCCATAATCAGTGCCGTAGATAACCATAACGACCAAAACACTGCCCAAGGGTACAACTTTACTGCTGCAACTATAGACATATTATGTTCTACTTCGGTCCGCTGAGCTGCTTCCCGAAGCATATCCTTTTCCATTAAGAACTCATCCTCCAACTTCTCCGTTTGGATTGTGGTAGTGTTAGGATCGTTAACATCTTCTTGATGAGCTGCCATTTTTGTGACTTTCCTTGTTCAAAGCTTTCAGAACCATACAGACTCCGTGAAATTCAAGTAGCCTTTATAACACTCTACATTTCATTCTGATGTTTTGCTACACTTACGTTGCGAATAGACATTACCCCGCAGTGCAGGGTCGGAATAATTACAAGAACGAGAGCATCAGAAGTATGCTCGCTCAGCGGTGAGCGACAATGCATGTCTGGACGAATGTAATTACGACCCGAAATCTGTCATATGCTCAGTTAGGTAGCTCCTGTATTCAGTATAATCACAAGGTCAAGTACGTTCACTGGCTTGCTAACCGAGCTCTACGTAGTAAAACTGTGCTAGATACAGGCAATCTTAACACAGGATGTCCTAACGATTTGCAAACTTTTGGCGCAACTACTGTATTGGGGTATTCCCCTGTTAAAGATGCCTCATACATTTTCCCACTGACGGGAAATGTTCCACATGCCCCCCGACTGTGCGAATCAAATGACATTTTCGATAATTGATCCATTGAAAGACAAGATCCACCATAGAATATCACTTACTGCAAGCACTTCAAAGCGATTCTCTGGCTTACGAGTTACACGGTGTGCTTTCGGACTGTTATTATCAGCGATGACCTATATTTCTTTGGAATTGTTGGTTCACTAGGTAAGGTCATCTTGTCGGTGATGTTAGAAGGTCTTGAAGGTCATCTGAACTTTTTTACCCTGAATCGTCCCAGTACGAAGCTTGTTATATTCCTAGTGTGCTTATGCCATAAGTTAAAATTAGCTTCTGCTGACATACTTCAACCTGGTGAAGCTTAAAGTTAAAGTTCGTAATTCATCGAGAACGAACCTCTGACAACTAGTAGCGGCGGCATTCTTTTTCCACATTACTGCGGTCGTCATCGATTTCTGCCGTTAGAAATGTCTTACCAGCTTCTAAGATGACTTGATGCTGTGTATTTAGCCGGGCTACGTAATCGGGTCGAGCCCTAACTGAAAGCTCTCCCACAATAGTGTTTATTACTTTCTTAACTGTTATTATGCTTTAATATACTTGAATATGTGGGGAAGTGATGGCGACCACCTGGACGCTCGATGCTGGATGCTACTGGTTCGTATGATCTTGGCACCGATTAGGCATAAGATACTGCTACAATACTATAAGAGATTTAGAGGATGCGGAAAAACGCTCCGCAGCTTTAAAGTACAGTATATGCTGAATTCATATGGAAACAACAAGTCAACCTTAATTCAGCGATGATCCATTGTGTTGTCATCATTATACGTAGATCGACTTAATTGTCTCTGCATTCGCTATTCAGCCAGGAGATCGGTAACATAAGTACGAAAGCAAAAAGCTTTTCGGCCAGATCGTAAAATCGTGAATTATCCCTGTCGAAGTAGCGTCTCTCTTACCTAGTATTAGCAATTGGACTCGGCCAAATAATAGATCGGAATCACCAGGTAATCTCGATATTTATATGCGCATTAGAAGTACTATACTCTATCAACCTAAATCACATAACCACACAATGAGTCAGATAGTCAGAGCATCGTGGCTGGAACAGCCGGAGAACTTGTCTGTTAGGTCTGGTGTTACCTTCGGTATTTCTTGGCCAAAGGGAAAGTATTCATCATCCCAGAGATTTTCAATTAGGAGTACTCAAAGTTCCGGCAAGACATGGCCACTGGATTCATGGCCAACAGCATATTGGCCTGATGGGTCATTAAAGTGGACGGCGCATGTCTTCACCAATGAAATCGATATATCACCATCCTACGAGATTATCCCAGTTTCTACCTCATTAGACAACAATGACACTCTTATATCCACTTCATTCGATACGGAAGGAAATTTAACCGTAGAAAATAACTGCGGACTAAAAGTTGACTTTGGTACCGTAGGTTCACCTAATCTAATAAGAACAATTGCTCTTGAGGGAAATGTAAAATGCAAAGGCGCGCGCATTATATCTGATATCGACAACGATGGTCAATATATCAGCCGGTCGGAATCTGTCGCGATTGAGCGAAAAACAAGGTCTCGTGTGCTTGTGAAAATAAGTGGAGTGCTAGAATTAGAAGGTAGGCAACATCTACCGTTCGATTTACGAGTATATATCTATGCTTTCTCTAAAGCAATTCGTATTGCACATTCCTTTGTGTTTGATATTCCGAGCACACAAAGTATGAAGTCGCTTGGATTGGCCGTTACTATTCCATTATATAAGGCAGCACTCTACGATAGACACATAATGCTCGGTGGAAGTGACCTGGGTATACTTCATGAACAAGTAATGGGATTAACTGGATTATGGAAAGGTCCAAGTGATGAGGACCGAACAAATCAAGCAAAAGGAGCTCCTTTGGACGCCTCAAAATGGGACGAAACATTCTGGCGACGTCTTGAAGGAGTACCATCTTGGAGTGAATATTCGCTTAAGCAGCTATCCAGTGACGGCTTTGAGATTAAGAAACGAACAAAGTCTGGATACAACAGTGTGAAAGTTGCAGCCGGCTCCAGAGCTACTGGCGTAGCATACTTGGGGTCTGCTCACCATGGAGGACTTGCTGCTGGAATGTGCGATTTCTGGGAGCGCTATCCCACACAGATTGATTTGAACGATTTAGTGAATGAAGATGGAGAAATGGTAATGTGGATGTATGCACCATCAGCCGAACCCATGGAAACATCTCCTTACAGAGATAAAACTGGTCTCGAAACTTATGAGAAGCAAAGCGAAGGTGTACTCACTACATACGAAGATTATGAAGAGGGATTCTCCTCGGCAGAAGGAATTGCGCGCACAAATCAATTTGTTCTGGAGCCTTTTCATGGTTCAAAGTCAATTTCAAAGGCAAATCTAGCAGGTTTTATTCAGGAGGTGCGATCACCACCTAGGATTCTTGTCGATTTAACCTACATGCATTCAACGGGCGTTTTCGGAGGTTACTGGGTCCCTAGCTATAAGATAACGGACTGGGAACCTTCCTCAATTGAGATCTCAATCGAAAAGAATCTTGAGTTTTTATTTAATTTTTATCTAAAACAAATCGAGCAGAACAGATGGTATGGATTCTGGGATTATGGTGATATCCAACACACATATGATCCATATCGTCATGAATGGAGATATGATGTCGGAGGCTTTGCCTGGGATAATTCTGAGCTTTCTACAGATCTGTGGCTTTGGCTGTACTTCTTGCATACTGGCAGAGCAGATGTTTTCAAGATGGCGGAGGCTATGACTAGGCATACTGGTGAAGTAGATGTGTATCACAGTGGGCGCTTCAAAGGATTTGGGACTCGTCATGGCGTGTTACATTATGCGGATAGCTCTAAGCAAGTCAGAGTGTCTAATGTTCTCTATCGCAGAATATACTACTACTTGACAGGAGATGAACGGGTCGGCGATCTCATGGAAGAGCTTGAAATTTCTCAGAATGCTATCTTGACATTGGATTCGCATAGAAAAGTTCAAGCAAAAGATCCTAAAATGATACCTTCAGGATTTGCTATGACGAATATTGGACTCGACTGTGGTGCTCTTGCTGCTGCATGGCTCACTGGATGGGAACGCAGAACGCAGCACTGGGAAACATGTAAGGAACTTTTGATACGTATGACCAATGGAATTGCATCTCTTAAACATGGATTGGCTACCAATAGTATACTACTCAACGTAAAGACAGGAGAAATACAAGAAGTTAGCCCTCCAACACCAGAATATAACATCTCTCACTTGTCTATGCTCTTTGGCTTTCCGGAGGCTTTCTCTGAGAGCATCGACGCTATTGCAGATGTAGATAAGTTAACTGCTGATAAATTCAGATTGGAATATTTCAAGTATGGAAAGGCATATACTGGCGATAAAGCTATACAAATAAAAGAATTTGGCTTCGAATTTCCTGCAGACCGCACATCTTGGAAGCAGAGTCATTCAACATTGACTGCTGACATAGCAGCATACGAGGAAAGTAAAGACATAGCTCTCGCTGCATGGAACCAATTCTTCCATACAGATGGACTAAACTCTGACATTGACTGGGAGGCCAAAAATATTTATCCTCCAGAATGCTTTGTAGAAGGTGAAGAGGCAGCTTGGCTCTCAACTAATCATGCCGCAAGGTATGGCGTTTCTGCAATACATAATCTTGGTAGAATTAGGCAGTTCTTAAAATTCTTATGAATTACAGTAGATATTACTATTGTTAAAAACGGAGTCTTTCCTGATTACTTATTGTAAGAATCATCAGATGGTATTGTCTATATAGTAATGCACACTTCTATTCATTTATAACTACAAATTCACCATCAGATATGTAACTCTACATCATATGCTACCAGTATGTACCACAATAATGGCGGATGGCGCCCAGCACCTCGGTCATTATGGTATCCAAGAGCGCTGATCCTCGAGAAAATCCCTGGTAGCTGGAAGCCAGCTCTGTAAGAAGCCATCAGAGCAGAAACTTATTCTCTAAATAGCCAAAATATTTCGCAAGCAATAAAAGAATAATTGTGATATCGATCTGACAGAGTGATCAGATCGCGAGAAAGATTTGCCCTAATGGCTTTAGGTTATGTACTGTTCGAGAGTTCTCTTGGTCTCAGAAGAGTCCAACACTCTCTCGTCATTGCTCGGGAGACCATGACTAACAGGATTGATGCATGGGACTGATTCTGGGCAGGATCTGAGTTATCTGGGACAAAATGGATATGAGAATTGATCTGGTTGATAAGATCGCTCTGCGAAATACGTGAGAACTGGCTAGATATATAAGCGCGACTAACTCCGCCTTCTAAGTTGTCATTGACGCCCAAATGATAGTAATTTGCAGTGTAATTAGTAATTCATTATTTATAATCTAATAATTGATCCAGTCTATTCAACTATTTCAGACTTATTATTCCATCCTTGAGGAAGAGGAGAAGGTCTAAGTACCTTTAGATCTTGTACAGTCAGATTTTCCACGCCTTTGGAATATAAAGCAGGGAGACCACCAGCATATTTATGTACTCCGAATGGCATATGAGTATCTGGGTTAATGACATACGCGTTCGCCATTCCCATTGACGTTGGACGGCTAGGATCGCATGGTGGCCGGATATCGTAGAAACCTTGCATAGGCGAATCAGTTGCTTTCTGATTAAGACTTACCTGACAGACCTGAATATGTCGAATTAGTCCTCTGGGCTCACTGTAAAAGTTAATAGCACCCTCACAAGTCGCCATGATATTATTAAAACTAACGAACTCAACAACACCGGGCCTAACCTCTTCATGCCTATTTAAACTGGAAATAAATATCGGATCTGCTCTACCCCAATGGCACTCATCCGCCATTGTACAATTCATGATTATGTTATTAAATGTGATTCCTCGAATAGCGCCACCATCTCTGGAACTTATGCTGACACCTCTATTCGATTCGTTTACAACGCAGTTACTAACTGCTACGTCTGATACAGACCCAAATGTCTCGGTGCCAATCTTCACTGCGCATCCTTTGGTACGCATAACACAGTTTGTAACTGTCATTTGACTGACATCCTGCTGCATATTAAGAGGCTTTTTCGTAGTTTTAATACATATGCAATCGTCGGTAGAACTCAAATAGCAATCAGATATTCTGACGATCTGACAGCTATCTATATCAACGCAGTCGGAATTTGGCGTAGTAAGCTCATTGTCGACTGTAATTTTTGAGATCACCACATTACGACAACTAACCAAATGAACAGTCCACATAGGAGCAGACTGGATAGTAAATTTCTCCAAAAACAGATTTTCACAGTCCTCGAATACAATTATTCTTGGTCGATATGGCTGAGGCTGTCGATAACCGTATTCGTCGATCTCTGAATCAAAATATTTAAAGGCATTTCCAAATATTTTACCACCTCCAGTAATACTTATGTTCTTCTCTTTATATGCGTACAACAGAGCGGAATTTGAGCGCTCCGCCTGCGAAACAGTAGTGAAAGACGTGAAGTCATTATAATTCTCACTTAAAATAATTGTAGCACCGGGATGTAGGTTAATTGTAATATTCGATCCTAGTTTAATGTTACCCAGAGTATATAATCCAGGACTTACAATAAGTTCACCACCTCCAGATTTGCATATTTGATCTATAGCATCTTGGAATTCAGAAGTAAGAACTGAGTCACTACCAGTAGATAAAAAAGCGCGTGTATCCAGTATCATCTTTCATTGCCTATTATCCCTATCTATCTGACATATAATTACACATAATACACCATTTATATAGGGCTTCCTATCTAAGAGAAGAGTCTCGGTCATACAAGATCAACTCGGTATAACATCTTCCCACTTCCTAGACAATATCATATATTTTGCGGATTGAACCTCCGCCCAATCTTCAGATCACAAACCCGCATATCCACAAGAACACTTTCCATAAAGATTGTCCTTAATTGGGTTGCTTGCCTTCTTTCATTGTCAATATAGCATAGTAATGCTTCTTATCTCATATCCGCGAAACATAACTGCTGCTATGATATATCCTTGCTTGAGAAAGGTTTAGTGACTGATATAGGCAGACTCGACGGCTAAATAGTTCATCCAGGAGATAAATTTGCCGTTATCCATGTCAAAGCTAATGCGGGGTCTGGATTTACAATCTATACATAGGAAATAAAATTATGTATCAACATTGTATTCTTACAGTACCTGAACGGTATGTTACTAGAGAGAACAGTTATAGTTTCATTTTGAGAATACTACTGATGACAAGAGAGCGTCGGCACAATGTTGACTGTAGTTCTTTTGAATCGTCAGAGAAATGTGAGCTTATAAATGCTGTATTAGCAACTATATTGTAGAACCAGCATCGATATACGTACACTTCATTATATTTCGAGCATCGAGATGACAGATCTCAACTTGGACAAAGTAGTCCTGTTCGGCGACTCTATTATCACCGGTAGTTTTTCACAAAATCTTGGCTTTAATCTAGCCCCCGCACTACAAGATGGTAAGACGAACAGTGTGTTCCTGTTGGGCTATGTCCTGATCAACCTCAATATCTAGACTACAGCTGTAAATTGGACGTTCTTGTTAGAGGTTTTAACGGATATACAACAGAAATGGCTATACACCTAATCGATCCACTCCTGAAAGCCTTGCATAAAGAGGAGTCAGAAATAAAGCTTCTGGTGAGTCTTGATAATCCAGAAACAGCTAGAATATATTTTATTAACGAGCGTACCGACTCAATAACAATATAGGTGATATTTTTTGGTACGAATGATGCTGCGTATGGAATTCCAAGAAGCGTGTCACCTGAGAGGTATCAGGATAACTTGCGTACTATAGTTAAGAGAGCGCACTCCTTTAAAATAAGTACTGTTTTAGTAGGACCTAGCCTTCACGAGCACACTGACGATTTTGACCCACGAAGTAGTTCGCGCAACCGCATATTCACTGCAGCTGCTCGCGAGCTGAGCCAAGAGCTGTCGGTACCTTTTGTTGACTTGTGGAATGAATTTGCTTCTTATTTAGGGTGGACAGAAGGCAAGCCTATTCCTGGAGAGGCTTCATCTTTCGGGCTGTATGACTTGAAAGAACTATTGGTAGATGGTACTCATTTTGCTTCAAGGGGCTATCAGCTTTTTTATAACACCTTGAAGGCTGCCATTCTGGAGAGCTATCCAACACTTGCCAGTGACAATATACCTTCCTTGATTCCGCCTTTTAAAGATTTAGATCCTGAAAATGCCAAGCAAAGTCTTTCGTCATGGAAGAGACCACCGTTGGATTGAGCGCGGCTTGGTTGAATCTGAATACTTAGAATAATTTAGAATAATTTAAAATAGAGGTATTACCACTTTATAGTTAATAATGCTCATCCCTGTCCTTCCTATTAGCTTCTCACTATTTTTAGTAGGATATTCCATTGTAGTCCCAATATGTGTGTTGATTGAGATCAGTTATTATGCACAATTTATAGCACAAGAGCCAAAGCTTATATACATATACATGTATAGAAAAAGCTGATTTTGCTCGAAAAATAGAATTAAGTTGGTTGATTTAAGCTCACCGTGCATTGGTAAGAACTGCGAGGTGAAGCCTTACATGTACCAGACATCGGTCAAGACACAATCTATTTAAGTACCTACTGCATTAATACTTTTTACGCGGCGTTACTTCAACTAGCTCCAGTTATTCTTCATCGGAAATAAATGCAAACCGCATTTTTCCTAGCGGATAAAGGAACCATGCATTGGCTGCAATCTACTCCAACATAAATGCCGAATTGGTAAATGCGAACTGCTAAAAAGGAAATCTCTAACAATCTAAGAAAAAGCATATTCTATTTTATTTCTATCGTATAAAAATTAATGTCACTCAATTCAGAGCGTAATATTATTATTCAGAGCATATGTAATAACATAATGCGGCTAGCTAATTTACATCATATATAAGAACAAGAAGGTTGCAAGACCAACGAAGATACCGCCATTAGCAGCATTGTTAGAGACAGCAGCGTTAGTGGTGACGGTAATAGGAGTATAAGTAGCGCTAGCAATGATACTAGCATTACCAGTGCTGGTGGCGTTAGGATAAGAGTATGTTGGAACTGCAGAAGATGTGGTAACTGGAACCAAAGTGCTGCTGGAAGTGGTAGAAGAGCTAGAAACATCAACCTTCTTCAATTTAACATCGTGACAGTCACTGAAAGTAGACGTTACGTTAGCCAAGCCATAGGAATATGTGGTGTACTGATACGGATCGTTCATATTCTTGCAAGCGTAAGCTGGTGGAATAGTACCGTTAGCCAATAGGTATCCATCGCTATCGAACGAATAAAAGTAACCAGAATCGTAAACAGAAACTTGGTAGATGCCACCATAGGAGGAGAAGTAAGTGGTAATCTCATCTGTAAGAGGATAGCTGATAGTTCCAGCGGAGGAGTCGTAATCAAAGGTCTGACCCTGGGAAACATAGCTGACAAGCATGTAGTTGATACCAGCACCCTCGTGGATCGAACTAGTGCCATTACCGTTGAAATTTGGGTCGGAAGATTCAAGGACGATGTTGATAGAAGAGGTTGCAGCAGAAGCCAATCCGGCAAGCGCGGCGAAAGCAACAGCGAATTTCATTTTGACTAAAATCTTTTGGATATTTAGACTGAGATCTTGTTTTTAATGAACATGCGAACAGCAGCTGCTGCTACTCCTATATATATTTGTGTCCTTGAAAAGAGGGTAAAGCACTGCTACAGCTTACCTGCAGATTCTTGCAGTCCAGCGCCAAGAACTCCTGCGGTACGGAAATGGTCCTTAACTGGAATGAAACTGAGTTTTGGCTATGGAAATAGCCTTGCCTCGAGAAGAGTCAACTAGTGTCTCTTAACACACTTTCAAGACCTTTGCAAGTCGTCAACTAGCATCACCTTTTCCATAGCCAATAGATCATATATACTGAAATGCACTAGCATGTCTTGCCACATACTACATATTGATGACATCCATATTGCATGTAAATAGAGCTATATATTGAGCTAAATATATTATACCATTGCTTGTTGCGCTACAGACCTAATAGAGTGCACTAAAATTAGCCGTGCGAACCGCGTGATGTTGTGCTGATGCGAGCGAACCCTCTTTCTGTACTAAGGCAGCTGAGTATTATGACGTAGATCGACTCCGAGGTGAGAGGTAAACCTTATCTAAATTTAGCCTTCTAATACAAGATAGGATAAACTCTTGTTCGGAACAAATAAAAATTGCGAGAGCCAAACGGCCGTTAATGCTGCAGTGATGCAATGCAGATTAGGCAGCAAGCTCGTCGAGATATACGGGCAAAGCCGCCACCTGTGAATGAGAGCCATAGAGAAAGTGAATTTTGTTCTTTATTGTCTTTAAAATACTTCATTTTACTGGCGTGATTAGTCTTGTATGCGCTGGATTTTACCATTGTTAATTTTTGTAACTATCATTGCTGTCAATGTCATAGCTGTTGTTATACTGTTACTTTTATTAGATCTTTTAATACTATAGGTGTTCTCCATACTATTCCAGCTTATTATGTCAGTTCTTTCAAGTTAAATCAGGAACATATTATCAATTTCTAAACCTTTTCTTTCAGCTGTGATGGTTGCTAGACAAGGCGACCCTGACTTGTTAAAGTTTTGGTACTGGTCTCTCTCCCAAATGATGACACACACCAGAGACACGGCAAGAATAGCCGTGCTCGCTAATCATCACAAGTCTCTCTGATCACCATGGGTTCTCCTCTTAGCTGCTCTAGCAGCTGATCGCACTGGATGCGACAATCGTGTCATTAAATATTCGTAAATTAATTCCAATTGGATTGAGAGCCAAAAAGCAGGCCTTGATACTGTTAATATTTGCAATATAGCTAATGTGGACACTGATAAATCATTGAGGCTGCTAGAAAGAAGTTTACTGGCTGTTCGAAATACAGCAGGTGATAAATATCTATCCTGCCACTATACAACCACCCAATATCATATGGTCAGTCGATAACTCGCATAGACTAAACTCCTTAGGGCAACCAATATTTCGATAATGTTTCTAGAAGGATATTTCCAAAAGTAATGGAGTGTACGTGCTTACAAACGTCAGCTTCTCAGTAGAGTTGTGTAAGTAATGAAGCTAAATATACAATAGTATATACCGTTATATCTATATTAGAATGATATTAGTCCAAATTTGTAGCTGCAATATTCTTTCTCGATATACGCGCACCAGCTCAGTAGAACATTGGACCTACTGCATAGGCATTGACGTTGCTGCATGCTGCCATCATGGTGGTGGCCGGTTACAAGACGACATATCACGAACATAAATCTCTTAAGGTCCGCCGAAATTTCAAGTATTCTTGTTAGAGGAGGCTCGAATTATTCAGCGATATAGAACGATTGTGTCAAGCAGTGAGGGGCAGAGTTTCTATGTATGGCAAAAGGGAGCTAGATATTCCAGATTACATAGCACTGGCGAACATAACTAACCAGAAGCTATTTATAAGTAATTTTATCACAACGCAATCGATTCATTACGCTCTATATTAGCGTCATTTACAATAAATGGGACCCTCTTAAACTATAGTTGCTCGAGCCTCAAGTTGTGCTCTTTTCGCTGTACATCTGTTTGGACTTCTATTGGCTCTTCTTATCCGTGTTAGACTTCGAACCATTCTAATATCGAGGGCTTGGCGTGTTATATATCACGCACACCTGTATTGATGTTCCCTGTATGCTTTCTTAAGCGGACTCGATTCTATCTTTCTCTGGAAGTAATAGCTGTCGCCGATAACAACATTACTGATGAAACTACTAAAATTCTGCTAGCATCAAGCTACAGCGAACGAGACTGGTCCAAAGTCGGCGCTTATGAATTTATATATACAGATTAAAACATTCCGAGAAAGCGTTATGCCAAGTATTCGCCAGCTTCGCAAATGAACGCATCTCAAGTCGTCATGAGATTTAGAGTATGCAAATTAGTCCCCAACGTTTCAGATAATCTTGAATTTGAACAATTTTCTTAGAGATCCCGAAACGCTTCGTTTGCTGCTTTATTTGAGTTATAGTTGAAGACAGTATAATTTCAACCCTTTGCATGCTGCTGATAAATGCGACGCTTAACTTTAGATCAGGTAACACTATTTCGAGATTGTAGAATAAAAATTTTGGCATTATATATTTCGCCTTCAATTTTGAAGTGTCAGCTATATTGAATAAGCATTTTTGTATCAGATTGTTAAGCTACATTCACCTAATATCCTGCGTGGCTTGATATTCACGAAGGATCCAGTTCCAGTCAACGGGACTGCATAACTCATACGGTTAGGAGTGTCATGTGGAAACAAAGATTTAATAACAGTTCCGTCGCTCTGTAAACTCTATACTTTATTTCATTTGATATACACACTCTCTTAATGTTATTGAATTTTTCCGACTAACCAATGCATCTATAATCACTTGGATTGTCTAGAACTTAATCAGTCTATGTATAAGATCATAAGTGTGGGAGGAAGTTGTCATCTCTAGGAATATTGCCCACTAACGATTAAGCTTATCTGATCTTGACTACTTGTAATCTCTTCTGTACTAGTTACCGCCTGCTGAAGGTTAGTACTGGTTGAGCAAAAAAAAGCTTAGCTACGATTTGAGCTCAGTATGCAGAAAACCTTGATACATAATTTACCTCAAAATGTGTTAGTATTAGCTTACACTGTCTAAAATCGTGATGAGGGAGTATAGATTTAAAGAAGGCTACTCCTGCTTGGCTTGTAAAAATCTCCAAATTGCTATATTCAGTCGCTTTTACCGCTATTAGAGATTTTTCTCTTTGTATGAAAGCAGATTCTACCCTCTGACTATTAATTCCAGGACAGTGGGCAATTTATTCATAAACTAGAGGAGTTTTGTGGATGTAGCATGTAATTCACGTCGGCCAATATCTATCGTCTGGACGTATGTGACAATAGCTACCGGTGTCTACTGATTGTAATGGATAATTTGACATTGTCAAAAATTACAGTCTTCAGTCGCCAGCGTTAATAACTCAATTTAGGCACATTCAGATATATCTAATGAAAGGAACGAGATTTACTGTATATTACCCTTTTTAGGAATTATATCACACCTGACGTCAAGATTGCATCAATATCGCTTAAGAATACAATAGATTTCAAGTCTCCCATATTATGAACGGACTAGCTAAGAACAAATATTGCTGTGGGGTCAAAATATTATCAAGCGATTTCAAAGAAATAAGAGATTTTTTTAAAAGAAAAAGGGTGCGGAATTGAGATACCCTCGGATACAATGTTTCTTGTAGGTATCGCCGGTGCGGAATTAACGAACGGCACTGTTAAATCCATTTGTCCAAATATTCTCTAAATCAACTCTTATATAACTGTGTACCAGTGCAGAGAAATCTCTATAATTGCTATACTTCTTTTCTTGCTTCAATTACTTAGTAACTGATAACAATGCCTGCAAATTCTAGCATAACTAAGGCTCTGACTTTCGCGGAAGACTCCTCAAAAGTTCTTGGTCTCGTCGTCGGTGGACACACTGTCAAACCTGGCATGTACATTCCAAGAGCAGGTAAAGAAGCAACTCGATTTCAATGAGCGGAATACACAAAATATAAGCTAATTCAATATATTTTTAGAGGCCCAGTCACCGCCGGATTTATCTTTTAATGTTCATTCCAATAGTGATACGTATATGGTTATAGGTATCGATATTGATGCACCATTCCCGTCACTTCCCATTTTAGGTCCTATCTTACACTGGATACAACCTGGATTGAAGCCTGAGATTACTAGCAATGGACAGTCAACGTTCAAAGTGTCCGCTCCTTTTGTGGCTAATTATATAGGACCAGCTCCACCTCCGGGAAGCACACCACACCGATATGTTTTCATCCTCTATAAACAGCCTGCTGATTTTGATGGATCTAAGTTCGCCCCGTCTGATGGTAAAAACCTAAGCAATTGGTATCGAATGAGATTCAGCTTAGATGACTGGATAGTAAAGGCTAATTTAGCTGATTGTTTGGCCGTGAACTACTTCACAAGCAATTAAAGAGAGGAGTTCTTATTAGTACGTGTTGCTCTTGTCGCTCTTGTTCATCTATTGTTCTACCTATTCTCCTAGCTCAGGGACATGTCTTCCTTGAGAATAATGACTAGAGCAATTAAAATTAGGTTGTTTTTGAGTTCGGCTATATGTACTCTCATTTTTGGAAAAGCGTCTTCTACTGTATAATTTATAATAAAAATTAAGCTATTACTTTGAACTAAAACTCTCAGAGTACAGTAATATAAGTACTATATATAACCATGACAGTAGATAAGCAAATAAGAAATGACTGAAAACTAGTAAGCATATAGCACCATTTCATGGGGATTTTCTCTCTTGATCCTATTGTTCTCTCGAACGATTAATGTTCTCATTATCCACACTAAGATTATATAAGCAAAACAGAATGCAGCTGATGCGCTCATACCCATGGCATACCTAGGCGCGTCTGAATTAGGCCAGAGATATGATGAATATACCGATGCTAAATTTCCAATGGTATTTGCCATGGACAATGCAACAGCCTTCTTTTCGACTGTTTGCCCTAAAGTCGAAGCAGTCCATTCAAGACAAATATTCTGAGTTCCTGCTGTAGACATTGTGAAAAGAACCATTCCAGTATATCTAGCAGCCACATTGGTTGTCGAAGCCCCTATAATGAAACCAACTAGCGCAACAACAGTAGCAGTTGTAATGTGCCATGCTCTCTCATTGAATCTACCGGACGAGTAGCACAATAAAAATGATACTACAACTGCGGCAAGATATGGAGGGCTTGTCATAACTAGCGTAATAGTTGTAGAAAATCCTAAAGTCTTCACTACGCTAGGGAAAAAGTTTTTAAAGCCATCTGCCATAACGTGGAAGTTCATCATTAAAGAGAGGAGCCAAGTTTTTGGATCCAATACAGCTTGCTTAAGCCCACGCCAGACGTTTACAGAGCCAGACTCTTCTGTGGTTTGCTTTAAGACTCTTTCAAATGCAAGCTGTCTCTCTGATTCACTCAGCCACCATGTAGTTAATGGAGTATCCGCTAGAACAATCAGAGCAAGAGAAGAAATGAAGAAAGTCATGGCTCCATTGATAATAAACAACCAACGCCATCCAGCGATATTATGAGCTTGGTCGAGATGTTTGAAGATACCAATAGTTATAAGTCCAGCAAATGATGAAGCCAGCACGTTTCCAGAACCAATAATGGCAATACGAAATGAAAGCTCCTTCTTC
The DNA here is from genome assembly GCA_030568195.1 of Dipodascopsis uninucleata var. uninucleata. NCBI lineage: Eukaryota > Fungi > Ascomycota > Lipomycetes > Lipomycetales > Lipomycetaceae > Dipodascopsis > Dipodascopsis uninucleata. The sequence goes on along the minus strand of JAJLTO010000004.1, from coordinate 1,487,177 downwards.
GTATAAAATAATGAAAGCAAGTACAATGCTCCAGGATAGAATGGCGCTTCTACTACTCCTAAAAAGAATCTTACTAAAATCATGCCCGTATAGTTGTGGACTAGCGCTGTCAACGCCGAAACTAGTGCCCAGGTCATCATGCATACTAGGTACTGCTAGTTAATAATTTCACCAATTACACGATCACCAATTACTTACTTGACAGATAATACCTTGGTCTCACTCTAGTGATTATCATATTAGAGGGGATTTGCGCAAAGAGGTAGCCTGCAAAGAGAATCGATATACATGTGTTGTACTCGATACCTTTCAAGTTTAAGTCTTCTTCAAGAGTATTCAATTTACCATTAGTAATGGCTTGTCGATCCTATCGCAGCAGTATTAGTCTGAAATACTGATATTCTATTATAGTCTCAAATAGCCTTACCATGAAGTTAAGGAAATACATAAGCCAGAGCATTGGTAGCAAAATGAAGTCAACCTTACGCACTAGCCTCTTCTCTACCTCAGAGACTTGAGCAGTTGTACCTGAGTAATCTAAATGTTCATCTTCAGCCTTTTCAAGGTTTATATTTTCTGGAATTGTATCACCCATATCTCCTTATATGAAACTTCTTTTTACGAGCAATATGAATAGTTATATTTTGATATTATTATCAGATGAACTACGACTTATGGCCGAGAATCTGGTTTCTTTTACGAGGTGTTGAATATCATTTTATATTTTGTTATTTCGACTTTTCCACTCTGTCTTCCTCTCAGCTTTTCCATAAATCAATATCGCAAAATCCAGTTTTTCTCCTTGATCCCTGCTGATTCATCTTGTTATCCGCGATTCTTTATGAGCAGTGTGGAGCAAGCGACAGAAATTTAGGATTTTTAGTGACAACTTTGTATCCAGTCTGTTTGTGGGGAATATCTGGCAAGCCGCATTCCCCACAAACGGGAGCTAATTTGACTTCTGTGTCATGTTTTGACGTCGGCTCATAAATGACTCGAGCCATCCTCTTTCAGCACTCTATTCATGCTTTTGGCCAGAGGACTACGGGCGCCTAGGCTTTTGTAGCTACAGAGAACTCCAAACTGCTAACACTACAAGGATATATACCCCCCACTTTTTGCGGAAAAGAGCGGAAAAGTCCAACGGATACTCTGCGATGCGATCTGCCGAGATCACAACTTCGCTGGCAAGCATGTAGTAGTCATTAGATATCTAGATATAAGGCCATTGACATCTCATTCAGGGACTTAGAATAGACTAAAAATAGTCATTGATATTAGCGATTTGAGATTCTTAAACCGCTTTGTATAGAACCTCGTCACATTCGCACTTAAGTCCCACTAGTATCCAGGTACCATGTCTAATCCACTCTCGTATCCTCGGTCTCAAGGACCATTTAATACAGACCTCTTCAAAAATCCAACTGCAGAGTATAGAGGAATGCCATTCTGGGCATGGAATACAGCACTGGATGTTGATATTCTCCTCCGACAAATCGACTATTTTGACCAAATGGGCATGGGCGGATTTCACATGCACGTTAGATGTGGTTTGGATACTAAGTATCTTGGCGTGGAGTTCCTCGCTGCAGTAGAATCATGCATTAATAAGGCTAAAAAGATGAATATGTACGCATGTCTATACGACGAGGACAGATGGCCAAGCGGTGCCGCAGGTGGAATGGTTAGCAAAGACTACCCGCAGTATAGATGCAAACATCTTTTGTTTACAAGATATCCATATGGGACACATCCTACTGGGTAAGATTTATACTGCGTCATTCATTGTATAAAATTTGACCGTCTAACTAACTCAAACAAGGTCTTTCCATCGCACGGATAATGGAACGCTTCTTGCACGTTATCTCGTTGAGGTGAACGATGATGGAAAATTGCAATCGTTTGTCAGGCTAGATGATGACTACCCAGGCAATCTCACTAATGGGAAGATATGGTACGCATATTTAGAATCGGCAGTTCCTTCTGATCCTTATAATGGCGGAACATATGCGGATAATCTTAATCCAGAGGCCGTACGAAGGTTCATTGATATTACACACGAGGTCTACAATGAAAAGTTTTCAAGTGAATTTGGAAAATCTGTTCCATCCATTTTCACTGATGAGCCCCGCTCATACCACAACTCGAGATTCTACAACGCTTTTACCGACGAAGATATATCTATTGCATGGACAACTGACTGGGAAAAATTGTTTTCGTCTCGGTATGGCTATGATATACTTGATAAGTTACCTGAGGTGTTTTGGGATCTAGCAGACAAGCTCGCTCCGAACTCAAGTAGGTATCATCTTTATGATTTTGCCTGCGAGCAGCTAGTTGTTTCTTACGTGGATCAAATTGCAAAGTGGTGCAATGATCATAACCTTTTGCTACTTGGACATATGGAAGGCGAGGCCTACCTTTATGACCAGTCGAAGAAGACTGGAGGAGAATGTATGCGATGCTATCGAAATATGGGTCTTCCAGGGATAGATATGCTCTGCGACAACCTGGAGATCAATACAGTTAAACAAGCTCAAAGTGTTTCTAGGCAGAGAGGACTCAAAGGTGTAATGTGTGAAATATATGGAGTTACTGGCTATACATTTTCATTTGACGGATATAAAGGTCAAGGTGACTGGCAATCAGCTCTTGGGGTCACGCTAAGAGTTCCTCATCTTACCTGGATTACGATGGCAGGTGACGCAAAGAGAGACTACCCGCCGTGTATTGGTTATCAGTCTTGCTGGTACAAGGAATTCAAAATTATTGAGGACCATTTATCCAGAGTAACGTATGCAATGACGTTGGGTCGTCCAGTCTGCAGAGTAGCTGTGATACATCCTATAGAATCGTATTGGATGACACGAGGACCTATGAATACCAGCAACTATGAACAAGATCTGCTTGAAAACTCGTTTATGGACCTTTCAAAGTGGCTTGTATTGGCTAACATAGATTTTGACTACGTTAGCGAGAGTCTTCTCCCAGAGATGTCTCCACTCGCAGATTCTTCATCCTCGAAGTTTACTGTTGGGCATTGTGATTATGATGTCGTTATCTTACCATGCCTCAGAACCATTAGGTCCACTACACTATCTCACTTACAGAAGTTTATGGCACGTGGTGGACGCGTTATTGTAGCAGGCAGGTATCCAGAATTTACTGATGCAAGTAGGTCGATCCCTGATCTTCAGAATGCAGAGTTCTTAAGTTTCACGAGAGAAATAATATTGAATGCTCTTGAAGAGCACAGAGACGTTAAGGTTATCAACAAGAGTTCAATTCTCGATAATCCAGAGGGCTCACTTGCTACAGGAGTAATGTATCAACTTAGAGTTGATGAAGATATGCAATATTTGTTTCTTTGTAATACAGACAGAGAGACGCAGCGTGATGCGCAAATCATTATCAAAGGTCTCTGGACACCGACCATACTAAATACGTTCACGGCGCAGGAAGAACCGATCAATAGACAATATAGGGCCGGTAACACAGTAATAGATCACTACTTTCATGCCACGGGAAGTATCTTATTAAAGCTGGCTCCTGGAATGCAATCTAGTGAAATCCAAGAAGTGTCTAGTAAATTGGAAAATTTTAAAACATACTCTACAGTGCAGCTGAGAGATGTTCAACTTTCTGAGCCAAACGTGCTGATTTTGGACTATGCTCGTTTTAAAATGTCTGGAGATAAAGAATTCGAGCCACAGGAAGAAGTTTTGCGAATTGATAATATTACGCGACAGAGATTTGGTCTTCCTGTGAAAGATAAAACATCTCGTCAGCCATGGACATTTACGCCTGAAATGCGCGAGTCTCTTGGGGTACTAATATTGCTTTTTGACTTTAAGACAGAGATTGACGTAACCGATGCTTTATTGGCAATTGAGAACTCAAATAGCGTGACTCTGCAGCTTGACGGATTTGTAGTTAGCTCAGAGAAATCTGGATGGTGGGTTGATGAAGAAATTCATACCGTGAAATTACCATATATCAGCACTGGACATCACACTCTTGAAGTAAGGTACGACTATAATCCCTTGACATCACTGGAGCGTCTCTATATATTAGGCTCTTTTGGCGTATCCTGTAGAGGGAAGGAATCTGAAATTGTTAAGCCGTATTCTGACGGACTGCAGTTTGGAGATGTCCGCTTCCAGCTTCTTCCATTCTACGTGGGAAATATTATTTACAATGTCGAATTCGAGATTGACAGGGAAGCAAAATATGCGCTTTTTATTCCAGAATTTGCATCACCAGTTCTAAGGGTTTCTATTGATGATGTCGATATGGGAATTGTGGCTTTCGATCCTCGGATGATTGAGTTGAACAACTTGGTCATTGGGAAACATAAGGCTTCAATAACTTGCTATGGTCATAGAAATAATTCTTTCGGAGCTATTCACTTAAGAAAAGGAATGACGCAGTATTTTGGACCAAGAGCATTTAGAACGGAGCACGACTGGTGGTCCGACGAATACAATCTGGAACCTCTTGGTGTTCTACTTACCCCCAGAATTCTGATAGAAGGAAAGGAGAAGTACACTGTTTCGAGACTCGGCTTAGAAAGAAGGAGGCCAGTACAATAGTAACTTTAAATACTACGATATTCAACGCAACGTGGACATGATATGCCAACAAAATCCTATATGTCATAGATTAACTATTTATCAAACCATTTTTAAGATACAAAAGCAAATAAAAAACAGAATTTAGGACATAAATCGGAAGCCTGTGCTACCATCCATTCCACTGACTGTTTCACCACGAGCGAGCCTTTTGTTAACTCTATTAAGCTGAAGCTTAAGAAAAATACAACCAATCATACTAATGGCTGCAAAGCAGAGACAAACAGAAAAGCCCGCGTAATAGTGTGGTGTTGCCGTGCTGTAAAATAGATAAGGCACAAAAACATTGGGAATATTTCCTCCGGTATTCACGAATGCTACGGCTGCTGCTCGCTTTATTGGCGGTCTCGGAATTGTAGAAGATAACCATGCATAACCAAGTGCCCAGGAATTGTATATCTGAAGAATGAGCATCATTGCCACATAACGAGGAGCTGTCTTAGTCGTGACAAGTGCAATCAAAAACCCTGTTAAAGAGAGAACTGGACCCCAGATCATATGGAGGAAACGTTCACCCGTGGCATCAGAATGATATGAATTTAACACAGACGTTATTGCAACCAAACACCATGGTGGGGCAGTGAGAAGAAGCGTTTCCTCTCTACCATATCCTAGAGAATTAACAATAGTCGGGAACACAGTGTTTACCCCGGCAGACACCGCAATACTGAACATGATCGCAAACGAATTAACAGCCTTTGGATCCTTGATTGCCATCTCAAACCCTACAAGTGCAATTCTGAGTTTCTCGAAAACCGTTTTTGGATCAGGATGAATTTCTTCTGGGCTAGCGGCCTCATCTTTATCCTCAACACCAACATCCTCAATCATTCTAATAACACCCAAAAGTCTCTCCTCTTTCGACAGCCATTTTGTTGTAGCTGGTAGCTCAGGCATAATGAACATAGCGAACACAGAGAACACCACAGTGACAACACCCTCGATGATAAAAAGCCATCTCCAGGCCGCTAGACCGCGCTTTCCATCCAGATCCTTCAGCACTGCGTAACTGATAAGGCCAGAGAATGCACCAGACATCCAGGAGCCACAAACGAAAATTGCCGATCTCTTTGCAATCTCGTACTTGGTGTACCAGCAGGAGAGATAAAAGACAACGCCAGGATAGAAGACGGCTTCAAAAAAACCGATTAAAAAACGAATGGCGACAAGCGCGCCATAGGATTGCACAGCACCTGTACAGGCAGACAAAATACCCCACACTGCCATGGCGGCAGGTAGATATAATGAAGGGCGGCCAAGACGCTCAAGAATCAAATTTGATGGAATCTGCATCAGAATGTAGCCAACAAACAAAATCGATACACATGTTGAATACTGTGTACCAGTAAGATTGAGATCCTCCAACAGCGAGCCCAATTTTGCGGCAGCAATGTTATTGCGATCTAGATAGTTGAGAATGTACATGCAGAAGACAATAGGTAAGATTGTGAAGTCGATCTTTCGCTTCAGTATCTTTTCTAGAGCATCGCGCTCGGGCGAGCCCTTTGGTGGAAGAGACACTCCGTCGAATTCTCCATTGTATGCACCAGGCTCTAGGATTGTAAGGTTCTCGTATTGGCCAGCAGTTGCCTTTGCGTCTATCTTAGTAGAATCGACACTTTGTCTTTTAGTTGCCATATTACCGCTTGCACACGAGCGACCCTGCAGAGTTATGATAAACTAGTATATATAGTACAGGAAGTGTGAAAAAGTACTATGGAGACAACAATTCAGTAAGAGCGACAGGAACAGTTTAAATAAACTACCATATGGTTAGCCAGGGCGAGTTGACCTCAGTCTGGGGTGCATAGAGCGTTCCTTAGATCTCCTAGCGCTACATCGACAAAGCAGCTTTTCTTCGCAAGTGGTTAATTTTGTCTATAGCCGTCCTTATCCGTTGGCTGGGGTATAGTTGGAGAATTTAAAAAATCCCCAGAATCGAGCGGGGTAGATATTTTTGCGTCTCACAGTTGCCATGTGAGTATTTGAGAAGCGACTCCAGGCTTAGTCATCACGCGGCGATCTTTGCTATGAGCTTATGACAGATAAACTCCAGGACTTGTGGCTTAGTTGTACCTTAGCATATACCCAACACGTCAGAGATTCTCTATTCGGATGTTCCAAGTTCGCTGCTCTGAAAAATCTTAAATAAAATATACTATGCCCATACTGTACATGTGAGTTCGCAAGTATGTATATATATATATACGTTGTGTGCGCGTGAATATGCGTGTACGTTCGAAAGTAAATACATCTTTGTCTATCCGTCGGTTTTGGACGGCAAATAGCCTGTCATTGTGCGCATTGTTTCCATACTAAAATAAACGCGGCAATCGTTACTGCTAGATATCTGCTCAAGGACCGAATCTACGCTATTTTATACACACTATTACGAATTGCTTTAGCACTGTTTGTTCGCACCTGTATTTTCGCTAGCTTGCAGACTCCAGAGCGTTCATGTGACGCAGGCAACACCTTGTAGCAACGATATTCCGGAGCAGCATGGAAATTCGAAAACACAAAAATACTGTAGTAGAGACTGGCGAAAGCCTGCTGCGCTCTATGCCTTTCCGCCGGTTATTGCTATCGTACTGTCAAGTTTCTGGCATTTGCTTGATAGCCGTGCTATCTGAGACCTCAGGTCATATATGCAAAATTGCTAGCAGCAAGGGGTGTTGATGAAGCGAGCATCAGTTCCTGTTTATCCACCCCCGCACTCTCGCACAATGACATACTTTGCAATAGCTGTCGCTATATCCATCTGTAGTTTTATACCCTTACATTACATCTAGCATACATGCGCCTAAACACGTATGAAATGGTCAGCTCCGTATATTCGTAGCCGCTGGGTGTCTGAAAGTGGTAAGAGTATGGCCATATGCAGTCAACAGTATTTGTTTCTTTTAGCATAAGATATACCATTGGCTCGGCCCGAACCGTACCTATGTTGCTGCTAGCTTGTAAAAAGCCTGACCGTGTTTGGTGTCCAAGAGACGATGTCGATGTCGCAGCGTTGACTGTCTGCACCTTCAACTTCCGCTCTATGCGGCACAACAATGGATATATTACGAAATTCCAGAGCATATATCTGCGAATTTCTTTTGCAGTATCTAGTGCGCATTTTCTGTAGCTGTAGATATCGAATTGCCAAATCTCGGACGGATGGAATATACGATGAGAGGACGCTGGCTCCCGACAATGTCCCAACTGAAAAGTAAGCAGCGCTGGAAGCAATCCGCAAACCACAGCGATATTCTCTACCAATTTGTCTTCACATATTCATCGTCGTTATTCCGCTAGAATCGATCGCCAAATCGCATATCGCTGCAGATTTCCAGCGCGAAACACCAATATACTACTTGTATTATCGAAAAAGCAATCATAGGCAATGTCGCTCTCACCAAAGCTTATTAGCACTCTTAAGACCTTTGCTACTTGTGACGTAAGTAAAACTTTCTCTAGAGCATCAGGTGTCCGCATCAAATACTGCGATAAAGGCTGCTAACGACAAGTAGATAGGAGATGCACTCGTAAAGCTGAAATATCCCTACGGAGGGTTTCTCGAGGGACTGACGATGTGGTCGCCACAGCGCCAGGCAGGCGATACTAAAATCTTTGGCGAGGCTATCACAGTAAAGATGGTTGATGCTAAAGACACGAGTTCGCCCTCACCGGCAGGTCATTACGTTGACAGTGCCTCGCGCGGCAAGATCATGTTTATTTCACAACCGAAGGAGTTCTACTCTGCATGCTGGGGTGGTTTGATGACCACGCGCGCAAAGTATCTGGGCGCTGAGGGTGTCGTTGTCGATGGCAATTTTAGAGACATTAACGAGCACCGGGAGATAGGATTTCCTCTATTCGCTCGTGGATCCAGTATTCTCGGCTCCAACTCTTTTACTCGATCATCGGAAATCAATGTTCCTGTCAAGTTTAAGGGCGACCTATGGATTCATCCTGGCGACTACCTGATTGGCGACGTCGATGGTGTTGTAGTAGTCCCTCCAAGTCTTGTTGAGAAAGTGGTTGAATTCTGTGTCGCGCGAAAGAAAATTGATGATGCTACCTTTGAAGCGCTCCACGCAGGCGAGCCGCTGGGTCCGACTATTGCTAAACTTCGCAAGTAATGCTTACAATATCTATTACTTAGCTTCTTTGAGTTCTTGAAAAAGTTCGCATTATGTGCGCAAAGCTTTATTTACTTTGCAGTACCTCTTGTGTATAGGAATCCAGCCTGTTAATCAGTCTATACCATCTGAAATAGTGCATACCAGTGCTTTCATCGTGTTTTTGTATGTCGTTTAATTTAAAGTTTCAAGATCTGATCTTAGCTTCAGCACTGCGAAGCGATTGCATGTATCTTTCTATTAATTAATCGAACCCTGTAAATCAGAATAGATAGTACCAGTGAGTCATGCTAATGGTTCATGGACCTCGAAGCCATTACTCTCCATAAGTCTGTTCTATTATATTCCTTTTAATATAGTCATGAGCTCTTGTTATGCTCTCTTCGTCGGCGGCTGTCCCCAGCATCGCGGTACTTTGGGAGACCACAGACTTGTTTTCCCAAATATACTACCTTTTTTCTCGCATATGCGATATTGGGATTTTATATACTCATTGGTATTATTCTATGTCTCTCTACAATACTGCAGCGCACTGTCCACACCTACATTTGTGAGAACGGGCAGGCAACGCACTCATTTCATTGAACTTCCTGAGCAAACGACGGTAGGTAATCACTGCGCCTTGATACAAGGCTTTAACAGTCTTTCCGAGTTCGGAGCGGAAATAACACATGTATGAGTGCTAAGTATAGATCAGATTCAGCACAGCCATCTCCTCCAACTATATATAATATAGTCAACTAGCTCTATGTCACAGATGTATTCCGCGTCGTAATGCAAATGCCTTAGATTTGTTAGATTTTAGTCAGCTTCGCTTGCACAAGCTCGGAATTTAGGGCAATCGCTCTCTCACCTCGTATCGTTTTAGGCATGGTATCAGGGTTATGGTAATTTAATACTACCGTCGTATTCAAAACAGGTTCATCGCTCTTTACCGTACTAGCAAATAAATTTAACGAGCTATAAGTCATCAGAGCATCGTAATCTGTGACATAATAAGGTCTCCGCACCTAGATAGGCGCATAGGGCCTACAATGAACAAAGATATTTTCAATGTTATGTCTGTCGAGGACGCTAAGGAGCTAATTGAGTCTGCAAAAAGATATCCAAAAAACCAGCGAAAGTCGCACTCAAAATCTAGGAACGGTTGTGCAAGATGCAAGAGCCGCCATATCAAGGCGAGTAGTTGGTCTAAGATAGACTTAGCGCAACATCTGAGAAGCACTTTAATGTATCTAACACTACCATTATAGTGCGACGAAAAAAGGCCCTTCTGCGGACGCTGCTTGAAAGCTGGACTTAAGTGTACTTATCGCAATATCACAGAACCGCCTTTCTGGAACTGCAAGCCAATCGATCCTAAAGTTTGCTCGATCTCGGTTACACCAGACGGTAAACGATGCAAAGAAATTAGAAATACATTTGTCAGAATTGTAACCTTACTTTCCTCCTCTAAAGAGCATGAAACGTTTGTAATAGAGGACGATGACTGGGGTCTACTTGAGGATGCACTCGCAGGTTGTCCGAGCTCTCCAAGTATAATAGTAGATCATCGGCGGCCCCTACTTTTCATTCTCATCAGTTCCTGCAAGGCTAGAAATGAATCATTTAATTATCTGCTCAGCCAATCCGAACTGTTTGAAAATGAAGATGCTGAGATGGATAAAACGGACAGCTGTTTGTGTGGTTTGCTACACGCGCTTCTCACAATATCTGCTTCATACCTATTGAGTAATAATGTTACATGTGAAAGCTATGCTATAGATAGATCACTACATTCAATTCTGATTGAGCGAGAAATTAAACACAGGCGGCTCTCTTTGGCCTTTCTTCGACGCTCATTGGCTTATTTGCAGAGTGAGTGCATGGATATTCTCATGGTAACGGCGATCCTTCTCAGTGTTCATTCATTCACTTTTGCCGAACCACTTGTAACTGATGTAGGGTCGGTAGAGGATGATGTCGAGTGGATTGGCTATACGAATGGAAATAGTTTCATTAATTTGCTGTCTTTATTATTTAATATGGTCGAGATGATCAAAAATTCCCCCCAGCTGAGCAGCAGTGTGTTTGCGCAAATTGTCGTTAGTCATACAAAGACGGAAGTCAACATGCAGCAAAATTCTATTTATAGTCGAGCTCCTCAATTGCGAGTAATATTTGAGTACTATGATATACTTCAGATACCTGCGCCTTATCCTTTACATGTGGTGTCTAACATTCACAACATGCTCAGAGATTTCCATACCACGTCTACAAACGAGTTTTCCCTTGAAAACGTGCGAAGGCGGAAACTTGTATTTGTCATTATGTCTTTTCCTGGTATTATGGATCATGAATTTATAGAATCTCTAAACTCAGGTGACAAAATAGCTGTCGCCATTTTATATCATTTTTGGCGTGCTGTGGAAATGGCTGGGTTTTTGAAGCGTAGATTATGGTGGTGGAATGGGAGGCCTAGGTATGAGTTAAAGTGGCTTAGTGACTATTTAAGAAAGCATGGCTGGCAGTACTTAATGAATGAGGAGTGAGCTTGTCATACATCTCTACTTTGATGCTGAATTAAACTGAATTATTGTTCTTACGAGAGCAATTGTTACCTGGTTAATTAATGTTTATATCATGTGAAATACGGAAGGATTTATGTGTGTGTATAGATTGACATATACTGAAAATGGCGCTATTTTAGACATCTGCGAAATTTAATAAAGGCTAAATATTGCCCTTACATGTTTACTCGAGTTACTCAGGAAATACAAACATAATTAAATAATTATAGCTTCCAGTTACTCGTTGTTGCTGTTAAAAACGTAGAAGTATCATTAAACTGCATTGATTGTAGCGATCTTGTAGTTGATGCAAAGCTGAATGAGACAAATATCGTACGAGCCAAAAATACTATACGAGAGTAGATCCCAGTCCTGTGCTTCTTCCATCAATACTATTGACAGTCTCTAGAGTATGATTTTCTTTATTTTCAAGATAAATATAGCAAAAAGTGCAAATGAAGAGCAGGAATCAATAAAGTTGGACAGTTATATCTACGGTAGCAACAATTTTGTCATACTTCACAACATTTGGTTTGTTGATATTGACAGCAAGCATAACAACACCAGTTCCTGCTATCAGTAGAGTTAACTCACTGCTGATAAATAATTTAGATAGGGATTTGAGACCAGCGTTTGGATACTTATCTTCTTTTGCCAACGGGACAATTTAGAGAAATTCATTTTAGCACTCGTAATGATACTAAACACTGGAGCCAGTAGAATGAATAGTTTCTGATGTTATATTTTCCTCGCGTACAATTCTTAGTTGACATTGAACTGTACACAAAACAGTGATCACAGGTATACTGCAGATCTCAGTAAAATGAACCAAACGTATCTGACTTTAAAGAAAATCCACTTTAAAAAGTTAACAAATACAGAATACAGTCATCCTTCGTAATCGTGATCCGACCCAGTATTGTATTCGCAATCGAGAACATCATTGCCTCAGCGAATGAAGCATCATAGTCAAAAATACCGACATGCATATTACCTTACATTAACTACGACATTATTTAATACTATATTCACTTACAGATTTTTACTACTGTCTTCGATCGAAGCAGGACTCTTTAATTAATTTCCCACTTTCGCTACATCCTACCATGTCGCGGAATTAGAGGTGGCTTAGATTGCAGAACCACTGTAGCGGTTTAGGTGTTTCTCGGAGATTATAGGACACCCTGAATCTTATTTTTCTTGTCGAAGCTGACAACTGAAGTTCACAGCAGATGCTTGATTTGTCCATATCAAGATCTTGATTTCATTCAATATGCAATGCAATAAACAATGCCAGTCGCGCGCGCCTATTCCTCTTTTATAGCATATAGTACAAAATTGCCTAGTTACATATCGACTGGTAGATTTAATAAAAGATGTCTCACTTTTATCTGTTACTCGCATCTAGTTCAAGCTGACGGAATACTCAAAGATGATAACAGTAACACATATTCTAGTCCCGAGCTAGCTAGAGTGACATGCTAGACTTGGAAATTAGATATAGAAATGAACAGGGTACTGTGTAATATTCCTTTGGGTATAAGCTTTAGTAGCGACAGTAGATTGCACGTTGACAAAGCGAACTCTAACCGAAAATTCGAGTGCATATTATATTATTCCATACGGTCTTTTCATCTATGATCTGATCGTGCTAATTCTAATTAATAACAGCATCAATAATACGTTTGAATTAGACTGAAAAGACAAATTATTTGTAGTACACACGCGTCAAGCGACGTTAAATTGAAAGAAATACGATAATCTTATACTTTGATGCTACTGATTTCGCACAAATTTAAGGTTAATTAAGGGATGTTCACCAATGTACGCGTGTAAACCTTATTTTGTAGTTCTACAATGGTCAATATATAACAAGCTTTAAACAGCGATCATTGTTTTCATAATCTTATATTAACGTCATCCATCAGGTAAGTTACCTGTTAAGTAAACATAAACAATGATATCTGCTTATAGAAGATACCAGCTGCAAATATCGAATAATCATTACATGCTCTAGAAACTCGTAGCGTCATTCCCAAAAAACTAAAACTGTCCATTAATTATGCAAACTAGTGATCCATTCTACTATACTCTTTATTATAGAATAAAAACGTACTAGCCAGCACTACCAAAATTTTCACGCCTCTGAATTTTAAAGACCGACTTTTCGATATTGATCATTACTCATTTACCTTCTTGTAATTTTATTGTGGAGAGCGTATTCCTTACACAGTAACTGAGTTCCAAAGCATGTAATGGAGAAGATAACAGCAGTAAAGAATACAGCCCGGGAGCTCATCAAATATGATTCTATCACTGCTGTTCGATATTCAATGGGGACTCTGGATATCTCATCCATAGATTGCTTAATGCGATCAATGAATTCATCAGCACCCGGACCAGTTATCCGCTCGAACAGCTCATGTGATAGCACATTTTGGTATACAGCAGCAGCAATCGCTATTCCAATAGTGGATCCACAAGCCTTGAACACGTATTGCAAACTTGTCGCCACAGCCTGTTTCTCAATGGGGACAGCAGCCACAAGTGATATTGCGTTTACAGTACCTAAGATTCCGTATCCAAATCCAGAAAAGAACATTCCCGCGAAAATATAAACTGACGAAGTAGATTTGCCAATAAATACCAGACTAGTAGTAGCTAGTAGCATAACAAAATTACCTGCTCTTGCTATAGGCGTATATCTACCAGTAGACCTCATGTATTGACCAGCTGTTAAAGATCCGAGTGAATTTCCACCGAACATAGGAATTAGGCTTGATCCTGAATTGGTCGGCGAACTGCCACGAACGCTAATGTAGTATATGGCCATGTAGTATAGATGTGCATAGTATATCATGTTCATAACATTGGCTGTACTGCAAGAGCCCAAAACAGTCCGGTTCTTGAGTATCTCCAGTGGAATAATGGGCTCTGCTGCAATATATAGTTCAATGTAGATGAATATGCAACAGAATATAGCTGAGAAGACCAGGGACAGGATCACCTGGAGACTAAACCATGGGGCAAAATTACCCCCAATGCTTATAGCAAGCAGGAAAAGAGACAAAGTGCAAAATAATGATAGAGATCCTGCAAAGTCAATTCTGCGAAGCTTAGATTTAATATCTACATTCTCATCTTGCTTTAGGGCCGGCAAGTTTAGCTGTACAGCAATGATTGCAAGCAGGATGATAGGACCCTGAACTATGAAAGCCCATCTCCATCCAACAGTTTGAGCAACAAGACCTCCAACCACACCCCCGAGAGCTGCTCCAGAACCATACACAATATTTCCTATTCCTTGAAGAACACCTCTCTGACGCAATGGTACTATGTCAGTTAAAACAATTGAAGTTAGTGACCAAAGACCGCCACCCCCACAGCCAGCAATTAGGCGAGCAAAAATCAAGAAGGTCATATTTGGTGCAATACCACAAAGAACAGAGCCAATACCAAAGACGATCTATTTGTAAAGAAAGCATTTAGTACATAAAATTTTTAGATTAAAATGTCAAGCTGATACTAGTACTGTACTTACATTGCAGAATTGTAACAGTGGCTTCCTACCAAAAATATCCTAATTATAATTAGTATTTCATCATAAATGACTCAACATATATTTACATACCGAAAGCTTTCCATAAACTGGTTGGATAGCTGCAAGACTGATCATATAAGCAGTAGCAATCCATGATACCAATTTGAACTGATTGAAATCCGATGCAATGTGAGAGAGTAAGGTAGCGACTATAGTACTATCAAGTGCTGATAGAAACATCCCAACATAAAGCGAGATGAAAACTGTTGCAATAGAGGTCGTTTGAATCTCCTCTTCTTCACGAGCTTCTCGCTGCTCATCTGTTTCTTGGTTCGTTACTGGTTTATCATTCTGGTGATTTTCTTCTTCTAATAAAGGCACTGACTCTGTCACTTCAATATCATCTTCAAATCGAGCCTGTGATTCAAATCTATCAGTCATATTGATTAATCTACGCAAGTGTTTCTTTTCTATATGCTAAGCTGTATTAATCTCTGCTATCATGTGTAATTCTTTATTAACAAACTGTAGTGCAGCGATATAAGTTATGAAAGAAGTTAATAATCTCATAATTATATATTCTCAATTCTTTATCGTGTATTATTACTAATAGTATGAATTACTCTATCATCTCAATATGCCTATATTCAGAGCTGAGAGATATTTCGAAGCTAAAGTTAAAATCTCCCGGAGCAATTCCTTATTTTATTCGATCTGATTTTTCCCTTTTAGACTAAAATTAATATATAAAATAAACCACATTCAATTTTCATTTGTATTTTGCTCATATGTTCCTTTCTTATAAATATTAGAAAAGTAGTGCAGAAAACAGCAACCATGAGACTGCTCTATATCATTGTCTCTAGTACTCGAAGGCGTCAGAGCGTTGTGAGAACAGCTTAAGGTACCAAAAGATAACGAATAAAAGAACGCCTTGTCCAAGCAAAAAACTATGACTTATCTACGTGTGTTACTTAACAGTACTCAACCCAGAATTGCTTATATTTAACAAAATTATACAAATTTACCAAAAAATGCTTAATTTTAAATTTCACTATGATATTCATATTTGAAAATGCTGGTCTTCCACTCTATTATTTAACATCAGTAAGTAATGAGTTTAAAAATATTGAAAAATTTAAAGTAAACAAAATGATCGCATGAAATTTCAATAATGACTTTTATAGATCGAGTATGAACTAGCATTGCTAATTACAAAGTTATGAACAATCTTAATTTCCTTAATAAATCACTCCAAGTAATCCAACGGCAAAAGCAGAAACGACAGTTACAGCTATGGTCATAGAACCAGGACTTAGAGGAGATGATGCAATGGTTCCCGCAGAAGCTGAAGTGCTACTTGCAGCACCAGAACCGGTGAGAGTTACGTTTGTAATATTTTGAGAGCTGGTGATGCTAGTGTACATAGTATATATGGCACTTTCTGATTTAGCGGTGGTCGTATATGTACTATCCGTTGCAGTGATGTCATACTCTACAGCATTCCATAACGATGTCATTAGCGTGGATAATTGATAGACAGCCTCACTGACTTCCTCGGGCTCCAATCCAGCGACGGTGGTAGGAGCATCAGTAGGTTTATAAATAGTTGACGCGGTAGCACTGTCATCGATACTGACATCCGGAATATTATCCAATATCGCGACTATATTAGACTTTGAACTGTTGAAAACTGTAGGAGCCATAGCAATAACGCTATTTCTCATATCATAAACGACATAAGCCGATCTCAAGAAATTTTGACCCAAAATAGTATGTCCAACTTTGGAGTTGTCGAAAATACCCATTAAACACAACGGAAGATCGCCATCTAATACTTCACCTGTAGGAATAAATAATTCATTCAGACTAACTGGAATGGTAACATCACCAAATATATAATTCAACGAAATAGGCAATGATGATTCGTTGCATATGGTGATATATCCATCATGTTTTTCGTCGTAAATACTGTCTGTCATTTCGGCAAAAGCTTCAACAATATCATTAGGCAAGAACGTGAAAGAAGTACCAGAATCGAGTAGACCAGATAATTCAAATGAATCATCCGTAATCTGCGTAGTAGTGTCGTTACTAGTTACGGAAAATCCTGTCAGGCTAACAAAGAATTCAGAACGCGAGTAACGTCCTCCCTTATTATAATCAATAGCGATCTGAACAAGCTCACCCGAGAACTTCTCGGTATCAATACCACCAAACAAAACATTACCCGTGGAAGATTCCAAATCATTCAGCCAAAGAGAATAAGCAGGAGTTTTGATATAACCCGAGTCAACCAATCGTTGTGGTACGTTTTTGTACACTGTGCCCGAGCTAGCAATTGACTCGTCGGTATTATAGCCAATGCCCATGATAGCTTGAGTACTATTGCCCTCGAAACATACGCCCATGATATAGTTATCAATAACTGCACCTCCAATCTCAAAAGTGTCTCTAGCATAGACACCACGAGCGTAAGTTTTGTCCGCATAATGAATGGAAAATGTAACATTTTCTATTGGATCGTAAGTACTAGACTCGTCATAATTGAATTGACCACTAATTGCACATGGATCAGTATCAGTTTCACAAAAAGGATTTTCACTAGTCTGAAACCAAACATCTGCAGATCCAGTATCTATTAGCAGACGGAGATCCTGTGCTGGGGTGCCAACAGAAACATTGGCATAGTAAAGATACAGTGCATTGTCAATGGCCTCCAAAACAGGTTTAGAAGTCGCACGCTTGATGAGATGATCTCTATGGCGAAGAGTGTAAATCGATTGCTTTGCGGACGCACTCTTTTCACCGATAAAGTCAAGCTGAAGTACTCCGTCTACTGGTGTATTGACAGCTCCAGCCAGGCCCGCAGCTACATGGCAACCTAGAAAAATTGCAGAACAGATACCACCAAACTTCATAACGGCAGCTGAACTCCTATAATGACTAATAATGACTAATAATGACTCTTGTTAATAATAATCAAAATTTAATTGTCACTTTTCTTGTTTCCTGTAGCTAGACTCTTCAGTTATTTGTCTGCCGTCACAAGATTCTTAATTTTTTCAGGCTGCTCGTATCAATTATCTAGCATATACACTCAGCTTATGAATCCTATGTAAATACAGAGAAATATGCACTTTCATAGATGCAATTAACTTACCAATAGTAAAGAAAAGAATTTCTTCTTGGCAAGCAATGGTCTCCGCTTGGTGTAGATCTTACGAAATGATAAGACTGTCATATTTATATATATGTGTATTAAGAATATACCAAGCATTTAATATTACAATTAAGATCTAAAGACGATATACAATATAATTTTCGAACACTAGCTTGTGAATAGTATGCTCTAGATGATTGACTAATATTACGCTAAGTAAACTCAACGAAAATCTGTCTAGTATTAAAAATATAGGAACGTAGGTAAAGAGCAAGAAATGGTATGAACAACACAAATGGGGACTTTTGGAAATAAAGTCTTCACGTTTATTTTCTGCGCCATAATGCTAGGCATCTACAAACTCTTCTCAGCCGCTTTCAAATGAGAGCAAGGAAGCTTTTATATCTGCCGCTACAAACAGTACTTCCTTTCCATATTTGGCCCAGCTTCATGCTGTTGTTCTACCAGATGATACGATCTCGAACATCTAACATGTTGGAAGGCTGACGTTCGCATGTTCTGTGCACGAGACCAAGTATTTTTGCATGTATGTTTTTGCAGACTCTTTTTTCATTTATAGTCTCGACGTTGTATACACTTCATGCATAACTCTCACCAACTTGACACACTTGAAGTTATCGCACTATGGTGCCGTCGACTAGGAATCCAATTCAACGAAACAAATGATAGTTCCTAGATCCTGTTGGAGCTATCGGTACAAACAGGATCTGATCTAGTGGCCAGCACTCTTATCACTTGCGACATGAATACGACTAATATTTCACAGTCAATTCTACTCCGAAGTCTACCGATATGTAGTGCTTGCTTTGTAGTCACAAATGTCCTACTATTGGCTATACTTTCGCTCAGTTGTGCATCTGCTAAACTGCTGCTCGGCAAGCTCTGATGCATTCCGAGCCTAGAACACACCAATTCCGGTCTAGCACCGGACTCAGGTGAATGGAACGCGATCTTAACAAGTCCCATCTTCTGTGTTGCTAAACGGACTAGCTCTGGTTATGCTGCCATAGTTCATATTCTAATAAGAGTTGGCAGTATAGAACGGGGATTAGTGCGAGCAAACTTAGTGTTCTACAGACTGAAAAGCTTGTAGAGTGAACAGCCTTTTTCTACCATGTATGGTCAACGGGACAAGCTTCGCAGTGTAAGGAATGAGCTCAGCTGCTTCATTAGGCTCTTGTAGCTAAATTCTCCCATTATGAATAATAGAAATTCTTAAATAGCCTATTATATCGTCTATAGCGAAGAAATAACTATTTATAATTACAAAGTAATCTTCTGCATTTGTATATCCACAACGTTGAAAGTCTTCTTCTATTATTCTGGCTATGCATGACTCCTCTCCTATGCTACAAGAGTGGCAGGCTGATAAACTAAAGATCTTACTCCGCAAAGAGAAGCACTATAATTGATTCTTGGCATGATCGCTAACCTACTTGCATGATCTCTATATTTACTAAAGTTCACACAACATTAATTGAATGAACTTAGACGAAGAAAATACTATTAACGCAACTGAGTGGCCCTTGAAGTCCGTCTTGTATTGCAAATGTATTCTCGCGCATATTTACGATCTGAATACACATAGCAGTTGATATTTGTAGAGTACGGATAACATCTCGTGGCAATGGTTAAAGGCTTTGTTAGATGCTATAGTCTTTATCAGATAAACTCGCGAGAAGAAATACTGTGTTTAGATAGCAAACTCAGTGCTTGCCTTGTGATTTAGTCACTTGCTATCGAAAATTTAGCGTCTTTACCATATGTCACGCAGTGCACTATTAATACCCTTAATATTTAGCGCCAAAAGCTCTGCTGGAATAGGCTGCTGAAAAATAGGTATTTCACACGTTATTGTCATATCATAAGATATTAGTTTAATATGATAATCGGTTTTATATTTGTAGAATGAGTGTTCTGGGACTGACCGATATTTGGTCTATTGATTAGACAAATCTCGAGTCTGTGCAAATGCATATGTATATTTGCGCGGCCCTCTGTACATCACTCGTCTGGACCAACGCTCGTTATAAGCTCCTCGGCGCGACGATCATAGAAAACAGCTGCTAGATATAAAAGCAGAATTGAAATCCACCACCTTATATGGCTTTTTTCAGGAAAGTATCATAAGGATTCATCTATGGACTATAAGAGAATATAAATTATACTTCCACAAGGGGAGCCGCAGCTGCTTCCGCTTCACCCGTAACTCAATATTCTTCAGACATCTAAATCTCTAGAGTTTGAGCTCGAACGGCTCTCGATGGGCGAAACCATTGAAATTTACGCGCTAGGATTTACAGTAGCAGATAATGAACAAAAATAGCTATCTCTACAGTTGGCATATACACTCCCGAGCACAAGTATAAGCCTATAAATGTAGAAAGGTAAACTTCAATTGAATAGACAGTGCGTTCGGATCAAGAGACGAACTCCTATCAGTAGCATAATGCTTGCAGCGTAACAATGAGTTTTAACATATAAATAAATTCATAAATTATCACTCTATAATATAGCTATGACCGCGCAAGTCCACCTTTCTATCCAGAGCATCTAAATGTCATCGATATCCCCAATATACGCATCACTGGAAACCTTTGTCAACTTAAAATTCTATATATCCCGATTATGTACCCATACAAAGCTCTTCACATTGCCCTAATTAAACTATGATCATGGCATTGCCCTCTTCCAGTTGACTGTTCTACCCTAGTCCATAGTTCTGCTTGGGCCTCATGTTGTTGCATCTGAGTGAGTAAACTTGCGGTCTGTTTGGTTCGTGCGGCGGTGGCTACGATTCGTCTTCAACATGAGCGCCGGCACAGCAAGGTAGATATGATAAGTGAGTGAGCCGCTGGAACCTCGGTTCTCGCGGCCTATCTAAAAAGCTTTCTCAGTAGAGCACTACTGCAATTTCTGGTATGCGTATGTGTCACAGCTACTTTAAACGAAAGTATGTGCTTCTGGAAGCAATAGACTTTGTATGTGGGGAGACTCGGATCACTCTTTCTTCCGCAATCGCCGACTACAGTGTAGACAGGATGATGATATGTCATAAAACGCCCCACCACTTTACTGATCTCATAAACTCGCAAATATAGAGCCGTAGAAGATCAAAATGTCTACTGATAGTTGGTAATGGTTAACTGGAAATTTGATACGAAACGAAACGAAACTTGAGCAACAGATTATGTGGGAATTGGCTTAGTTTCGCCCCTCAGAGCCACATACATCACATGGCTCTAAATCGAACTTTTTACACTCTCTATAACTCGATTAAAGATAGCATAATCACAATATCGTATGCCATGTGGTGATTCTCGAAAGCCTATTCAGTTCTTGTAGTCAGGGAAAACATTGACGATTCCCGTTGCTGGCGTAAATTTTAACCATATTCTAAACTCAGCGCTAGCATTTAATGTTGCATTAGTTACCCTAATCCGAACACATGTAAGGGACCACTATCAAATGTTATGCGATACTACCTCCTGAAAACCTGGTAGCAAACTCACTATAAGATGGCTCAAAGATGTCTAGCTACCGCATTTTACAGGTATAGTTTTATGTATTCTGATTTACATTGCCTGAAATATATAGCTGGTAGGAGATGACTATAATAGTGACCAGAATTGAGCGTTTATTGCAGGTTTGTGCAAAACAAAATCGCTATTGGAGATATCCTCTGAAGCTTTGTCGTAGAGAGGTGCAACACTTTTCATTCATATTACTGGAATTCGTTACCAAAACTCTACGCCATTTGTTAAAGTAAATCTCTCGCATTACATACTAAAGTTCGGAGCCGTGCGGACGCCTAAATCTTCCTTAAATATTATGTATTGATGTACAAGCAGCGCATTATACTGCATCATCAGATATACTTTTGTCGAATGCAATTGACTTAATTTCAGATGTCAGAGAAACCTTGAACTCATCAATATTCTTTGTTCGTGAAGGAATGAAATATATAACTAATATCATTATTCCTTTTCTTACAGTTCTTCTGTCTCAACTAGTTCTTTGGTAGAAAAATAACTCCAAGCAGTTTCCAGTAGCAAAATGACCAAAACTTCTCTCGTTCTTCAGTATATCTTGCCGGGAGCTACCCTTCTTTTGGTAGGTACCTTTATGGCTATAGACTACCTGGATTCAGTCAGTCCTTCCAAAGGTCTTACCACTGTTTTCCCGCTTCATGAGCTAGCAGTCTACAAGCGTGAGTTGCTTCCATTCGATACCACGGCTCTTGGAGGAGTGGCCATTTCTCTTGCTGGTACTTTTGCTTCTTTGGCCTCAATCTATTGTGTTACTGGACTTGGTCCACTCTGTATTGTTTTTCTTATTGAAGGAGTTCTCTTTTTTTTCTTGGGATTGTTTTTTGTCTCTCAGAAATATATTCCAAACCCATCTGAGATTGTCAGTGATCTTCAGTCGCTCGGTCTCATTAACGGCACGGATGCTTGGTATCTTTTCGATTTCAATCCTGCCAATATGACTTTGGAAAGATTTAATGGAGTTGAAAATACGATTGAGGGTCTTCTCGGATCCGCTCGACTCGGATTCCTCTATAACACTACTTCTGGTCTCAACCACATGATCATTGGTGATACCAGCAATCCTATCTGGACCGCCCTTTCGGATATTGTCTATGGATTCAGCACGAATTCTGACACTAGCATCCCAACCTGGCTTACTTACGTTTTCCAAAATTCTAACATCGGCGATTTCAGCAACATTATTCAACAAATTACAGAGGTTATTTCTTTGGCTGGAAAATTAGGTTCATTCATTACTGGCAACCCAGGCACTCAGTATTGTTTTGGATTTACAAAGAATTCCGAGAGCAACTGCACTGATTCTTCTGATATCACCAATGGAATGTTGTTGTTCAATGGATTCAATGAGATCGACTCTTCTTGCTTAGGTGGTACTACCTGCTCTTAAGTTCGCTCTTCAGGGTTATAATTCTATATATTTCTATTGTTAATAGGACATAAGAGCTGTTCCGCAGCGTTTTGAGAATAAATTATATATTAAATGAGATCGCTCATTTTCAACTCGAATCCAATCTGTAAACTCTTTTATTTAGTTATCTAGGGATGTATATTGAACCGATGAGTGGGAGTTCGGCGTGTCGTCTGTATTTAACAATCAGAGGTCAACTAACTTTTCACGGCAAACTCTGAATAAATTATCGTCCCAGCTACCTTTGAATTTCATACAGTACACTGAAATACAATTTTCTTCAAGAACCTGGACCACGTAAATATCTATACGTTTATCATATTTTTCTATGTGGACTGCAACAAACTCTAGCCTTGAACTTCGAGCGACCACAATAAAATACGATGTCAGTACGCTTTGACTCCCTATACTACTTTCTTGGCTGCATCAAAGAATGTAGAAGCCGTGAGAGAAAAGACCATATTCAGACATATTCAATAGAAGGAAACTTAGTCCTAGACTATCAATTATTATTCTCTCCAGAGTACAGACCTTGATTTTGAGCTTTTAAGCCGTATCATTGTCGATTCATGATAGATGTTATTTCTTTAAGGTTGCACCATCCCCAATGCGAAAGCGATCAGCCGAATCTGTTGAGGAAATACCATTACTAGTATGTAGTTTATTTTGGCCGAGATTTGGCCAGAATGAGTGAGATGAATCACATAGGCTATTGATCATTTGCTTACGACTTGTCAGCCTACTACATTAGATGATATCCTAATATCGTCAAGCAACTGAGATTTTACAAGTACAAATTGTATCTGTCCTTCTCTCATATAGTAAGTTACTTTGGAGCTATAACTACATTATTGCCCTTATTAGCGTATGACACAAAGTGAGAATTAGTATCTCGATACCAGTATATATAACTCATCATCCAAAAGAAATAGCCTAATGAATCAGTTACCACCAGATCTATACATTCATACATAACACCTACTAACGAGAAGAAAGCAAAATAAACAATCTTTTGATATTACTAGAGCACTCGATCGCTTGTAATTTGAAGTTGCGTAGCCAGCGGAATCAGCGCTATAACCCTTTCTAGTTTAATATTCTATTACAACGGACATAGATATGGGTCTGAAATTTTCTCTAAATCATTCATATATACTTATTGCAAAGAAAATTACATTTTATCCAGATATTACTAACTTTCTCGACTTCAACGTAATGTCTAGCTAGTAACGGCGACTCGTTCTGTTTGAGACGGTTGGAAGTTCGAAAAAGGTAAATTTTGGTTTTCCTTTTTTTTTTCCCAATTTTCACTCAGATACGAGACATTATAAAAGCACAATCTTTGGCAGTAATACTAGCCACTGTGTTCTGAAGATCTTGACTGAAGAATGGAATCTGGATCAAGCAACTTTAAATACTCGTTGAATCGAGCTCTAAAGGCATTCGTTAATCTATTTTCGAAGGCAGGAAATGTTAATTTAGCTGAACAGCTTATCGAAGTGACCAAAAGACAATGGTATATCGGCTTCATTTCGTTTGGCGGTCCTGTTGTACAGTGAGTATTTATAAACTCCATATTGTTTGCCAATAGTATTTGCTAACGTCAAATTCATAGATTTTCTAATGTAAGCAAACTGAGAAACTAGCAGCAAGAATTCTCTCGATATATACTCTTCGTTCTAGCTATCTTCTTGTTTTGTCGAATGTCATACTAACGGTTCAAACCAGTTTAATAAAATATTTGTCCAGAAATATCATTGGCTCGATGATAGAGAATATCAAGAACTCTTTGGAGTTGCTCAGTCACTCCCTGGGTCAGCATCTACTAAGATGCTCTTTATCATTACGTTACTGCGAACGTCGATCTTACCTGCGCTGTTATCATTTTTGTTCTGGGCCTTACCTGGCGCTATTGGAATGCTTATATTAGCAGTAGGTATTTCGCAGGTTGGAACTACACTGCCTATTCCAGTATATTCTCTTCTGAGTGGGTTGAACTCTGCAATTGTTGGTGTCATTTTACTAGCTGCTATCGATGTTTCCAAACGAGCAGTCACGGATAAGCTGAGCTATCTACTGATTTTTCTCGGGGGCGCCTTCGGTATCATGTATACTGCGCTCTGGTATTTTCCAGTGCTCATGATTTCTAGTGGTATAATAACACTGATCTATGATTCCCCTTATACAAAACGTTTATTACGTCTTATTTCAGTAGTGGCTTCAACGGTCTATCACAAATATAAGACGAGCCCACCAGCGCAGACGGAGGAATCTATAGAATTGGAACAGATCAATTCTAGCGCGATGGAAAGGCAGAGTGAGCTGCTACATGATGTTCCAACGAAAAGAGCAGAAGATTCGATTGTGTCATCCAACGAGGTCGTAATAGAGACGATGGAAGGGACTACTGCCGTTGCCCAAGGTTCAGGATCAAATTATAGAGAGCAGAGCTTAACGCGAGAAAGATCTATCGAGTCTGAACCTCACTATCCAATTTTACTTGGGATATGCGTCGTATTGTTTTTTATTGTGTCATTTGTGATAGTGATGGTGATTCGCTCTGTAGTGAAGAATGCGCCGGTGACATATATGCTATTCAGTAATATGTATCTTGCTGGCACCATTATTTTCGGAGGTGGACCAGTTGTGATTCCTCTCTTACGAGAGTACACAGTTGGTGAAGGTTGGGTATCGTCTCGAGATTTTGCAATCGGTCTTGCATTGATTCAGGCATTTCCAGGGCCGAACTTCAATTTTGCCATCTATCTAGGGGCCCTGACGTACCACAACAATGGATCGAGTCTAATCCTTGGTGCAATTGTATCTTTTCTGGGCATGTATGCACCTGGAATGCTGATTGCTAGCGGAATGTTTACATTCTGGCATAAACTACGGAAGATCCCTGTTATTGTAAGCATTCTACGCGGAATCACATCCTCCGCGACTGGCCTATTGTGGTGTGCGATTTATAGAATCTGGGAGTCAGGATTTCTCTCGAAGGAAAACCAGTCAGGTGTGTCACTTTCCAACGATCCGTGGTGGTATGTGACTAGTGGTACGGCGTTTGTTATGAGCCAGCTGTACAGCATACCGGCACCGATATCCATTGCTATTGGTGGTGCAATGGGCATAATTAGGTGGGCATATTTGGGTGGTGAGATGTGATTTAATAGGTGCTGTGTTTTTTTCTAGTCATCATTGCTAGTTATATCTTCGCGAACTAAAAATTCATATGCGCTATTTCACCGGCATCTACTTTGCACGCTGCTTGCGGAATTCTTGTCAAAACACTTATCTACCCTTTTATTGGTTTATATGATTTCATGCATTTTACGGGGTTTCATCAATTCATTACTCTCTCAAGCTTTTGGTTTTTAAGTGACTATAATTTGGTAACTCTTTTTTGGAATGGTTTTAATTAGAGAAACTAAAGCTCTATATTCTCAATAATACATTTTGGCTCCTCTACGATGTATACATATTTATACTGTATAGACAATACCCCAGAATGCATGGCATCTGTGTTGAAATTCTGTATTGTAATTTTACATCTGTAGCCGTATTTATCTCTTGAAACGTGCCACTGCGAGCTCTGTACCTGTTAGGCTGCGTGCACCATGCACTTACTACATAGCAAGCAAGCGCAATAGCTATATTTCTTGTCACATTCTCGTTAATCACGTAGTCTTCTATTCAATGCTGCGCGTTGCAGCATCTCGGCTTTATCCCAATGTGATCAGAGAGCTAGTCAGTCGGCGCGCTGTCCCTTTTCAAAGAGCGCTTGTCTAGAAGGGCACAGCTCGATTGAATCACGTGACTTTATAGTGTAAGGAAGCTACGGGCGGCTGACCCCAGCTGCATAGTGTAGGGTCTAGGATTCTGAACGCGAGAGGGTCCTAAAGGAGAGGCTCAGCAGAGGGAAGAGCCTGTTTTCTACGCCGAGCGACCTCCTGTTAGTTTACTCCATGCGGCGAGGACACGCTGCAGGGCACAATTTTCAGAAGGAGGAGAACAAAGAAATCAGTGATGGCAGCAAGCGCAGAGTGCAGTCGTAAAAGTGTGTTCGTATAGCGCATTCTGGCTAGTGAATCCTGAACAGCCCATTCTTGCGGCTGCAGTGGTCAGTCCACTGGCAGGTTCTCGGCAGAGCCGACTTTCTGTAGCCGGTGCTGTAGCACTTGCGCAGAGGACGTACAAAATCAGGACATTTTAGAGTTCGGGGCTAAAGGAGCAAGATTTAGGCCATGCATAAGAGGAGAATTAAAAATTGCGCCGCTGTTTCAAAGACTACGGCAGGTCGCGAAGCTTTGGTGGTTTTAACTCCGTCTACGACGTAATACAATAGCTGGTTTAGCCCAACTCTGTAATTGCTACAATGCTCACTCGCTAAGCTGGCAAAACATGGCACAGAATGCCACGCTAGAACGATTAACTAAAGCAGCGAAGATCAGCACGTAAGAGGAGAAAGCTGGCCACCGGCTTTCTCCCTTTTTTTCCTAGTTTAACCGACAGCCAGCATCGATCTGTCCCCCAGTCCTCTCACGTCTGAAGCTCTTGGTATCGGCTGGAAACGTCCTGACAAATGGCAACTATCGGACGTGATGGCTGCTAAAATTGTAGAATGGCCTTGAGAGGCCGGCGGGCGTCCTCTGGCGCACGGATAAATCTGCATACATCTGCATCAGGGGCTAAAGTTAAACAAGATCAAGGATGATACAGCTGTCTCTCTTTTGCCTCTGGCGAGAACTAATGTGCGCCGAAGCATATGGGCGTCTGCAGTATCTACTGAAACAAGAATGTAGACAGGTCAGTCTGTGTATAAATTTTTTTTAATTTCCGGTGTATTGTTGATTCTCTTCTTTCTTTAATTTTTCCTGGTGCTCTTTGCTATGTTTTCCCATTCTTCTCGTTTATTTGCGTTTCCATGGCTATAGCTACGCTGTTTTTTACTTTTATTTGCGTGCAAAATATATGCCTGCATGGCGCTGCCAGCAACCGTTAATCGCTGCTGTCGTGCGGAGGATGTCAGAGAACATCCTCGACTTCGTGAGGGGAACCGGGTGGGGGGCGCGATCGCGGTGGGCTAGATGGATCGCGATCTAGCACCAGATATGAGGAGATCGCTGCGCAGACGCAATTTTCCAAATCTTAGAGGTTCCAGGATCGAAAGCGACTTCAGAGCAGATCGTAGCGGGTCTTAAATTGGCTGTGGTCACGATGACTAGACCTGCATCTTGTTCCTGGCAAATCGCGTCACCAATAGACCTTGTTGCGGTTCGATTCGCCTTCGTGCTCGCTTGTTCTTTTCTTTTTAATGGGCTTCTTTCTGGTTTTTTCGTTTCTATCGGCTTGTAGCTTCCCTTTCCGCTCTCTTCTTTACTCTATAGTGCATATCTCCGTTCCGGGCAGCGCCTTCCTGGCGTACAATGCAATGCGATCCATATCGCTTTGGTTGGTTTATCCTAAAACTGTATCCCGTTCTATTATAGCCCATCAGAAACAAATGTCTCTCAGCACCTGGTCACCTGCAGCATGCTGTTAAACCAGGTCCCTCAGATCGGCACAGTCAGCGCGCCCACGCTGTCAGCACCAAACTTATATAAGAAATCATATGCACCTCATCTGTTCTTAGCTAAGCACTCAGGGCCATTATAGCCCTAAGCCAACTTGCCTTACTCCAGCGCATTACGTACAGGCGCATTACGTACAGGCTTACGATATCGACTCGTATTGGTTACCCGTCCTGACCTGCCCTACCCCGATATAGTCGTTAGACTATGTGCGTCAACCGTAAAAACGACCTAGCCCTGTTTCTGACTTCCGGGCACTCTTCTACTCCAGCGCGCTGCTGTGCTCAGGCAAAGACCGCGATACGCGGCCAGGTGCTGAGTACACGCCATAGCTAGCAGGCTACAGTCAGGGACCGTGGGCTTTGTCTCCCTTTTGTGCCGCTCACCCCGACTATCCCAGCTCCGCTCTAAACGATACAAGTGCCTTCGAGCCCATTACTCACTTAACAATTCTCATCCAGTCAAGCCACCAGCCCAATTAGAATTAATACCCTAACCTCCAATGTTTCCAAGTTAATGATATACAAAAATATATAGAGATCTACGTCTGTAAGGGTGGGTAAACGTCATCGAATAAATCACTTATTATCCACAGAGAGCAGGGACCTGAGAGAGTGTTTCGTCACTCCGCTTCATATGACCGTCTTACTATATAACGAGTCTATCGACCGTATATTTCACAATATCCTTTCGAAACTGAAATATCTGAATCATCCGTGCTATTCTATATTTTAGAAAAGTACAAAAAGCAAGTAAAAGAGCTCGACGTACAGTAAAGCCTTTCTCAGCAATATATCCCGAATTCTGCTACCCTTTGAAATAGCAGATTGGTGTACATATCTACTTGTTCATATAAGCAGAAACCTATATATTGCATCTCATTTTATAATAGCTAGTGTTCGTTCCTACACATCTTACTGCTCATCATGGCTTCGCCCTACTCCAAGAGCGTCCAGCAGAGCCGCCAGCACTCACGTGAAGCCTCCCCCTCGGAGGCTACGTTTTCTGATACGAGCACAAACACACTACATGGCGGCCTCGAAGATCATCATGATCATGATCATGATCACGAACTTGAATCCCGTACTGGCAGGATTCTTAACGGCACTGGTGGTCCAAAGAGAGTAAGAGAGCTTTCCCCGGAACCTGATGAGGAAACAAGACTACTCATTCCTGCCGATGAGCCTGCAGTAGATCCGGATCAAAGATTCTGGGTCCGTACCATTAGGCGCGCTACCAAATTCTTCCTAGCCTTTGCTGTGGCTTTATATTTGTTGTATTTCCTGTCTATATTTTTCACCATTCCTGGCTTCGAGACCCGCGGCGGAAATTTCCTGATGCTTTTCAACTTGTTGATCTCGATAGGCAATTTATCTGTCTCCCTTTTCACATTCAAGCTCCCATCGAAGAGCCAAAGGGTTGTCACATACTTGATGGTAGTATTTTTCTTAATTAATTTCATTATCGTCATGTCTACAACCAGACTGCGCCACTATGAGGGTTCTGTGACTGGCATTCTCATCATGCTTTGGGCACTGTTCACTATTGGATGGATTGTTTTCTGCGACCATGTGGTCGAGCGATCGCGCTTGAGTCTCGAGGAGCAATTCGTTGGTCATTCACTTCACTTTTCTCGTGTGCGCCGTTCCTGGCGCCAGTGGTGTAGCGTTATGTGGACTTTAATACTCTTTATCATTTTATTAGTTTTAATAGTTTTGATCACACTTTCTCTTATTGTTAGCGCTTATGATTCTCGAATTGCTCCCGCGGGTACCATGGTTGAAATTGACGATGGACAGTTTTCTGTTCATATTTACTGTTCTCGTCCTTTTGATGACTCCGGAGATCCAACTATTCTTCTTGAAGCCGGCTCCACTACTTCTGAGACTATTGTCAACGAGTGGCTTGAGAAGACGACTAAGGATGAGGGCTCAATGCTGTATGATTACAGATACTGCTACTGGGATCGGCCAGGATATGCCTTCTCTGATAATGCTCCGTCGCCTCTTTCTGCTGGAATGACAGTTGATATTTTATCCGATGCCCTTGCGTACACTGGTAACTATGGTCCCTATATTTTAGTGTCGCATGGTGTTGGTGGCATCTACAGTCGTATTTTTGCCTCAAGACATGCTAGTGATGTCGAGGGCATAGTTCTGGTTGATACCATGCATGAGGACTACTTTATTAGTCACGTTGGAAATCCTGCTCGCGGATTTGGTTACTTCTTGCGTGGTATGATCGCGCCTTTAGGAATTGAAAAGCAAATTGGTTGGATCTTTAGAGGGCGTACTTCAGCTGATCGAATTTACGGCAGGGCTTTTGGTCAGTCTGGCCATGTGAGCCTCGCGCGCATGCAAGAACAGATTGCCGCCCGACCTTTCACGAGACGTGAAATTGGTGTAGCACGTGAAATTTTGCCAGACGATATGCCTGTTGCCGTTATCACGTCGGTGCAAATGGCCGAGAATGTCAAGAGCTGGGCGGAGCAACAGAGAAAGCTTGCGACCGGCTGGGTTTCTAACACTACAATTGGTGAATGGACTATGGTTAATTCTCCGCATGAGGTCTGGCGGTCTGACAAAGGTAAAGAAGAAATAGCTAAGGCAGTTTCAATGATCGCTGCTCGTAATCGAGGACACAAAGTCATGGAGACCCATTTCCAGACTTCTAAATAATAATGTTGCATATTTGCGATTGACAAAGTGAGCTTTGTACAATATCGTGTAAAATACTATCACTTAGTTATGATGTTATTGATGAAATTTGTACTTTTTTAAGATTTTGTACTTGGAAGCTGTTTGTTGGATAACATGTCAGGCAAGAATTTTGCTTCATTCCTGTTGGGTGGTTTGGTGATTTGATAAACGGCGTAAAATTATTCTTGTCTTCCTGAGACGTTTTGTAGCAATAGAAACGTAACATTTACACTTTATAGCTATTTCAAATTATATTCACAAACTGATTAGTAACATCAGATTCCTTTTTATATTAAGTATACGTGATTATTAATTTGATACCTCGTAAACATCTAAAGAGGTCTTTCAGAACTTCGATTTCAGAGTGGATAAAATACCCACATCAGAATTCGAAAGAAAATGCTTAGTTGGCACCGGCAAGAAAAAACCACTTGTCAATAGAAGAGTCAATTGGAGCAGGTGGAAGGTCCTGGCCCTCAGGGATGTTGAGCTCAGAAGCAGACGTATAACCAGTCTGATCCTTGAGGGTAGTGTTAACAAGAGAAATATCCTTAGGGTCAGTCTTGCCCCCAATCAACTTCTTCCAGGCCTCAGACGTTTCCTTGACAACCTCCATAGCATACTTCTTGTTCTTGCATTCACCGGAGAAAGCGAAGTGGTTCTCTGGCTTTCCATCAGGCATCTTGTAGATTCTGAACCACTCGTTAGTGGCACGGAGAAGACCAGGTAAGTACTTCTCGACATCCTCAATATCATTAAGCTTAGGGGCAAGTGGATCACGCACATCGATGGCGATGATCTTCCAGTCAGTCTCGCCCTCATCTAATAGAGCCATTACACCAAGAACCTTAACCTGCTTGACCTCACCAGGGTAAGAGACCTGCCAGCCAATCTCGCAGACGTCCAATGGATCGTTGTCACCAGCGGCGCGGGTGTCTGGGTGCTCAAAATTAGGGTCCTCCCAGGTCTGAGGAAGTGCACTGGAGTTAGAGATGGTTAGCAGATCAGTCCATCGGGTAAATTAACAACAAATACGATGCCAAATTGCTCATCAACTTACCCGTAGTTGTGGATGTAACCGTGGTGTGGGAAGCAGTTTCGGACGTAACGAAGCTTGCCCTTCTTAGTATCCTGCTTGATTGGGTTGAGGACTTCTTCCTTGCTAATTTCTAACTTAGCATTGGTCCATCGAGGAACCTCAACGATCATGTTCAAAATAGTCTCCTGTTCATTGGCGAACAAAGGAATATCGTGGAAGGGAGAAACTGGGACGCCATCCTTCTCGATGTAGATCCTGTAGTCCAAAGTGTTGGCTTGACCAATCTTGCGGGTAGTGTATCCAGAAGACATTCTCGGTGTGATTGATGAAAATTCTCTCTGAGAAATTGCGTTAGCTATATGAGACAATCGATTTCTAGCTATCGATATCGTTTGCAACATTCAATGTGAAAGAGCTGATGAATGAATATAAAAGAAACAGGAGACAATGCTACTTGCTTTGACTGAAAAAAAAAATTGCTGGGAAGGTCAAAGCCGCCAGCGCATACTAACTGTTCCAACTCTACGAATACGCCATATCCTACAAAGTTCTGTGTCATCTGTGCTGTGTATCTACAATTTCGCCTCTTGTCCGAACAAATGAGTGTTTTGTACTTTGTACCTCTGTTGTCATGGTGATATATGTTTGCGCGCCGTTTGTTAACACCATGTCGAGCTCTGCTTAATTTCACTACATTGTTGCTTCTGACAGGCTCTTGATTCATTTACATCCGTGATGATTCAGAGCTATGACATCAATTTGTGGAACTACGTCATTTTTGATTCACTCTACATGTAGGAGTTAATTGGATTTTCGTCGCATAGCAGTAAACGAATCTCAGAGCCTTGTAGTCACAAGGTCACTCGAAAACGAAAGATAGATGTCATATTGTATACACAAATTATCGAGATTAGAAGTGAAGGTGCAGTAGAGCTGTGTTTGCATTGTGCAATCGCGTGAAAATAACGTGTTTACAATTGCAACGAGTAGTATGGAGGATGCGGATATATAACCAGCCGTAACACGGCGATCAGAAACACAACGTAAGATATACGCGAATAACTTCCTAGAAATAAGCAAGTTAAAGCATCTCGAAATAGAATATTTAAAGCGAGATAGTAAAAGAGGTGAAATAGAAAGAATATAAGATAAAGAGCAAAGTAATCTCGGCGAGTTCTTAAGATGATATATATTAATTACTGTATTATTTGATATATAATATTATTTATTTAAGAACGTCATAAATAGCTTTAGGTATCGGTGCAGTCGTAATTTTTGTTAATTTCGTTATTAGTTATACCATGAGTCGCGACACAAAACAGCTACGAATTGTTTTTGTTCGTTATGTGCATTGCATGAATCAATGTCCAACTACAGATGTAGCACTCATTTCTGTACAGACAAAAATAACCA
Source organism: Dipodascopsis uninucleata var. uninucleata (assembly GCA_030568195.1). Classification (NCBI taxonomy): domain Eukaryota; kingdom Fungi; phylum Ascomycota; class Lipomycetes; order Lipomycetales; family Lipomycetaceae; genus Dipodascopsis; species Dipodascopsis uninucleata. Next base: position 1,453,465 of record JAJLTO010000004.1, on the reverse strand, counting down.
TTAGACGACACAAAGTGACATGCACTTCTCGCACATGTAAATAATATGGTATTCATACAGCTATTGCTAACAAACAAAACGAAAGAGGTAACTCGAAATTCCAGTTGCATTCCGCTGTCACACCCGCTGTATGAGATAGGGTTTCACGGTTAATGCTTTCGCTGGATTATCAGTACATCTTCGATACCAACAGCCTCTACTCCAATTCTTACCTTAATACTATCTACAAAGCTGTCATCTACAATTATAATAAACTAATATTAGGATCTAGCACCAACAAAAATTGCATAGTATTTTTGCTTATCTGGTTAGATAGACACATGATATCCAAGACAGCCACTTGCAGTAAGCCATTGTTCTGGAGCCGTCGGACCCTCAAACTTTCTACAAGTAGTACTAGTTATCTCATTCCGGGTTTTGACGTATCATATTCCACGCTGATTTCTCTTGTCGTCAGAAGGACTTAATAGTCTAGAATAACTTTGAAACTGAGTTGTGCTACATGGAAAAAGATAGCAATTGATATATGATACAATTTAGACCCTAAAGCTGTGCGGCTTCAGTCATATGAAAACGTTTGGGCTGATTATATATATCACTACATCTGTACTCACCTATTAGAGTCTTTCGAAAATTTTAAATCTCTTTGGCTCGCTGTACTGTATATTCGTTTATTGTGCTGTGGTTCTTCCGTTAGTGTTTGTTACTACTATTTCATGGTGGAGTGGCGCTCTCGGAGATTTCGATTTGATTCTGATATCAATTTCAAATTGGCCTACGGCAGCTTTAGTAACAGCTGTCTCAACATCTCGACGAAACAAAGTGTGGAGCGTGGTATTTCTAGTGACTGATATTTACAATTATTACCTTCCAAACCTATCAGCGACTAATTTTTCATTATCTGAGGAAAATACAATAATACCAAGAAGACAGGAGACTACAAGATCGATATTTCTACTCAAACTTCTACCGTCTCTTTCAATCGGCTATCAAATGGCAATAAACTGTTTTTATCCTATTGCAGGTACATCATCGGCTTAACTGCTATACCTGATCTTTGGTATATTAATTATTATTGAATTTCCTTTAATTCACTCAAATTTTAATACAGGAGAAGGAATCTGGGACAGGGGTTTTCTCATTAAGATCTGAAGCTTCCTGTATATGAAGTCTTGTAGCCTGTCAAAACTCGTTCTGGATCATATTTCTATTATCTCTAGCTGGCATATAAATCCTTTGATATACAGAAGGGCTGCAGCCAGGACTGATAGGTAGGCTGATGTTATTGACATTTCTCGATTGTAGCAGAGATACACAACTTTAGTATAATCTACAACACTCAGGTGATCCACGACAACGCCTTGGTGATCCACGACGTCTAGACCAAGCTAGTTATAAACATTTACTGCAGACAAGCTAAACGAGTCGTGCCTCTTATATTCACATATTCGCATAATGCTTTCCAACCTTTCACCAGAAGCGCAAGCCGAGTTTTCTCGGCTTGATTTGGCAGCAAGAAGAGCGGAAGAGAGATTTTCTGAGTTGGAAAGATCGCACGCATTTTTGGAGGATGATTTACAGCAGAGGGAGTGTGAATTGGAGGCGCTAAAGAAAAGTGTAGCTGAATTGAAATCAGAGAACTCAAAGCTACGGCACGAGCTTGCCGATGAGCGTGAAGAAGCGTCAAGGCTATACGCGCAGGTTAAAGAAGCTGGAAAATGTCACAGCGATGGGATGTATAATAAGGCCCGTGACAAAAGTGTATCACGACAACAAAAGCTAGCTGGACGTGAAGATGATGATGAGGCGCATAGCAATTATCAAAAAGATGATTACGATAATTTAGATAGCGATGGTCATTATGAATCAAACAACGGAAGCGGCACCGTTGTCTCTAATGATGCATCCCATTTGGGTATTATTGAATCTGATGAATCACGAGCAAAATCAAACCTTGCTGGATCCGAGATTGAGTCGCTTAGGCTTGAGCTTGCAGATTTACATTTACAACTAATAAGTGTCGAATCACAGCATAAAGCCACTGTAAATAAACTAGAGCAGGATTTGCTTGAAGCCCGTATGACGAATTTACAACTTACTGAAGAGCTTAGTGAGCTGGATAGTCTCTCTGGTGCAAGGACATCTCCTACTCCTACTTCACCTGCAACGCCGCATACAACATCCCCTGAGAAATTGACAAAGCATCACTCTCCATCAACAGAGAGCACATCATCTTTCGATATTAATGAATTTAAAGCAGTTTCCTCGCTAGCTGAGGAAATTTTGGCAGCTGCAAATGTTCCCAAAAATGCGACTGTTTTCAATGATCTCGAAAAAGAGAATAAGGATCTCAGAGAGTCAAATTTGGCGATGGCGACCTATATAGAGAGAATTATTCAGAAACTACTAGATAACAAGGCACTCGAGCATATACTAGAGTCTTCTACAGCAAACTCAAAATCACACTCAGAGAAGCGAGAATTGAAAAAGAAGAAAAAGCCCCTTGGTATAGGGATCGTCATCAATCCATCTACTAAGGACTCAGTATTCTCTCCTGTATCAACCCCGATATTGGCGAGTAGTCAATCTCAGCAAATATCTGCAGTTCCTTCAAGTGCACAGTCATCTGCACGCTCTGTCTCTTTTCCAGGACCTCTATCTCCTGGCGGGCCTCTATCTCCTAATAGCGTCCAATCTCAGAATTCAAATTATAGAAGAGTTGCTTCTGGCGGCCAGACAAGTCTACGACCACTTCTGTTAGCAGATGGTAAATCTCCTACTCTGGCACAGCTGCCTCGAACTAAAGAGCGTCCTGTTTCCGCTGGAAATATGTCTGCGTCATCGCCCGATGAGGAAAACTCCAAATCTGGAAAGAAGAAGAGGAATAGCTGGATGACTATGTTTGGAACTTCTAGTGCTTAAAGGAAGGACACCGGCAATCACAATACACAGTACATTATAAAGGGCAGCGATGCATATATTCAATTATAGCATCTTAACTAACGGAAATATCCAACTTAATTATACATTCTCACATGCGAAGTTCATGGTTTTATTTTGGTCACGTTAATTCACAATTCCGAACTACAGTTAAGGTTTTACTACTGCCATCTAAATCAACTCAAATTAAATTAAAGTTCAGTTTAATCTTAAAATGTATATATTATTGTATATAGATCATGTGTTTGTTAGATATACATAACTGTTACATCTTTCTATGAAGAAATAAAGGACCTCTTAAAATAAGTAATTGCAGAAACCATAAAATAAAGATAAAATGATAGTATTTAAAATTCAGTCCTGGAAGAAGTATCAGTCTCTCTACTTTAGGCAAACTTGATCTTAATGGCTTTGATGTACTTCTCTGGGCCAATATCAGAGACTGTGTGAGTGTAAGTAAGCAAGATCTCTTTTCCACCAGGCAAATTATCATAGGTGTGATCATAGTAAACTGGAGTAGCAACACCATGATCATTGAGTAAAGTGCCAGTAGTAGTGGTGTAAAGGTCATATGGTCCCTTCCATGGTCCAACTGGGGTCGAAGAGTAGTATATATGGAACTTGTTGTCCTGGGCATGAGTGAAGAAAATAAACAAATAAGCGTTGTGATACTCAGAATAGAAGACGGAACCACTTCCAAATCCTTGCCACCATCCAAGGATTGCCTGCGATTCACGACGGTTAGAATTAGATGGAGCAGAGGTATCCCATTGACCGTTGCTATTGTCGTAGTACTTGTATGTGGTCTGGTCGCGGATAGTAGAGACTGGAACAGATGCAACGTGGATATCAAAGTATCCGTGCTTATCATCAACAGCGTAAAGGTACGCAATATTGTTGACGACAACATTAGCAAAGGAACCATATCTGTAAGTCTTGCTGGAGTCGAAGAAAGTTTCAGTATCACGTCGTACATCAAGAGTGTTAGTTGTAGGATTGAGAGTGTAGTAGGCAAGAGTGTTACCTTTGATACTCTTGGAAACTAAGTCCCAGTATTGTTCTCTAGTCCAGAAGTGTGCAGCTTCTGTATCACTGACCGGAACACAGTTGGTGTGAGCTGAAAGAACAACTTTGGAGTCTGCATGGGTATTATCATCCAGCTCGTTAAGAGTGTAGGGAATAGGATTGAACAGTCCAGTTGTAAGGTTGGAAGTGAAATCCAAAGTCCAAGCATGGTCGAATTTAGTAGCAATAGTAGCACTACTGTCTAGAGTAGCAAGGGTTTTTCCAGTATTCTTGTTGAGGACCTTGGTCTGACCAGTGAACCAGATATTTCGGTTAGCGAGACTGCAAAGACCACCAGCACCTCTATAAAGGAGGTAACCATTAGACCAGTCATTTAGATAGCCGAAGTCAAGAGTTTCATAGATCTTAAATTTTGTATTGAGAGCATTTCCGACATCATATGTAGAGGCAACCGTGTCTCCAGATGAAAGAACGATTGAAGGAACTGGGTAAGAAGTCTCAGCAGTGCTAGTAGTAACACCAGCAGAGGCAACAGCAGCTCCAGCAACAAGCAAAGCAATCTTTCTGTATAACATCCCGGTACTCTAGTAGATTATGTAGGCTATTTTAAAGGATATGATTACTTTAGAAACACCTCACAGAATAGATAGTGGATCAGACTGAGGAGCAAGGGAAAATCCAGACCTTTAAATACTTTTCCGAGTGTCCCCTTTTGCTTTCTATACTAGTGGACGTTGTTGCTGTTGATGTGCACTATAATGATAAATCTTGCTATAAACATATGACCGAGCACGATACATTCGCTGCACTCAGAGTGGCCTAGTTGACAAAGCACTCTGAATCGACAGAAAATCACATAATTACATATACTCACGTAGAAATTAATTAAAATTCGTTCAAGCGTATCGTTTATGTCTAGACTAGCGTACTTTTATCGGATCTCATTTTCACTCTTAATATTGGTACGATAGTTTTATGGTATATTTGGATGTGTATACACTAAATAGCACATGGCTGTTGAGCCTGCCCATACACATTGAACATTTGTTCACCTCTAAACGTGATACAACATCGTTTTGCAATCTTCTTGCTTTTACCTATGGTCGTCTCCACTGAGATTACCAAGTGGAGGAACGTACAAGTATATAACTTTTTTATGGCCTAGCAGCTTGACCGCTGTAGCTGAAGTGGTTCTGCAGTGCTGCTAAGGCACAGTTGTAGTTTTGCCAGGTCTCGGTCGTGGTAAAGAGTATCAGTAAAGTATGCGGCTTCAACAAAGTACAGTAATATATTTAACTTCATGATTTTATGCAGGTTGCCAGCTTATGGATCTTAGTCTCTGACTATCGGTTGGCTGCATATATACCGTTAAGTTTTTAAATTGGACTTCAGCGTACAAGGGACGTCCAAGGCAGCAGAAATTTTGTAAATTGTGTTTTTATTCAATAAGAATTGTTGAAAGATAAATATATCAGTATTCGCACTAGCCGCAGGTAATATAAATGTACCTACATATTTTGGTTTTCAATATTGCTTTTTGTTTACTCTTCATGGCTCAATTTAGGAATCGATTAAATGTGACTTAAAGGAGGAGCTGCGCCGAAATATAATATATGTAGTCTATGTCTTTAACCTGTAGTTCCTACGTCACCCTTGACTCTCCTGGTAAAGAAGGTCGCCGAATAAATAAACATATGAGTTAAATGTTAACTTTAAAATAATCTAAATTTAATACATCTAATGTTGCAAAGCTTATTTGTAGTCTCGACACCTACAAGGCAAAGAATAGAATAGCATCTGATTTCTGGGCTCATGCTTAGCTTTGAATAAACATTTCTTTGTGCTCGTACATTTGTTCTCATATTCAGCATCTTAATACAGTTACTTGGCACCTGTTCTGGACTTAAAGAATGCAGTCAGACATTGACCCTGATAGAGCGATGCCGTAGACAAGAATCCTGACGTGCTCCATAATATTCAACATCGACTGTCAACACAACAGACATTGTCGTTAAATTCAGTATTTCATTAATATCGTCGACTTTCTTGAAATGTAAAAAGAGTATATGTCTATTGTTACTTTGTTGTTGTTGATACTGTTATTGTTGATATTGCTATTGCTGATACTATTGTTGTTACTGTTGTTGTTGTTGTTGTTGTTAGCTGAGTTCCCAAAGCTTGAAGATTCACAATTTTGACAATTTTGTTGCTGGAAATGCAGATACTACTCTTAAAAGACTTAATGTTTTGTTGTGGGTGATATTGATGATGCTCTTGCTGTTTACAGTGTTTATTTTTCGTATTCTGTAAACCCCAATTTGCATGCACTGCCCATCGTCAATAATAGGTGCCGCGTAGAAACCCGTTGGATTCCCTCGCCGCGAGATTGCTATGTCAGCGCATACTTCTATAGACAGCTACTACTTTGACATGCGACACTGTATTTGTTGCCAAGTTTATTTACACCTAGAAGAATTCTTGTCACGCATTCGTTTCTATAGGTCATAACGATAGTAATCGAATTAAGAACACATGTCAACGCTTCTAAAAGAAATCGCACATAGCGTCCTTTATATCTCTAGATGTACAATATCTGGGATCTCCGACGACTACTCATATTAATTATTGGCGTCTTCAGTTCCTTTATTACATAGCACTATTTGAAAGAGGTAGCAGCCTGGCGCTAGGTGTGAATGTGGCACTATTATTGACTAAATGCAGCTTCGCATTTCTCCCTACAATAAGGTGATATCTTAGGTGGAGCGAATGGTGACTGGTACCTCAAGCGATAGCTACTCTACCGTTAGACTCTCAGCCTTCGATGATTAAGACTAACGAAATTTTTTATTTTCCGTAGCAATTATATTCGCTTGCCAAGCTAATATCCTGCGTTCAGCGACGGCAACTATCTACATCAGTCAAGAAACTTTGTAAGGTGTCTTTCCGAAGGATTAATACATGTTCTCTAGAGCTTGCTTGCGTGCTTTTAGATCTCTCGCACCCACCAATCTTTTGAGAGTTCATTTAATGATAGTCCTCGATTAACGACTAGCATAATTTGGTTAGGGCCCTATGCAAGCGAGAGGTAAGAATTTGTGAAATCTCCAGAGCTCAGCTGTGCATCGTATTGCCAGCTTATTAAGCAGTACCAAGAGCTCGCTACGAAAATTTACCAACACAAGCAATTAGATAACCGTAAATAAGCTTATTGCTGCTTTTGAAGTCCCAAGTTGCCAGTATTCGACTAAAGTATATATGATCCAGCGGAACGGCACACTTGCCAACGCTGAGTTCCGTTGCAGCGAGGAGAGTTAATCAGGGGTCCATGACGGATATAAGGTTGAACTTTAATATGTCCTAATATGGGTTTTACTTTTCTTTCACATGTAGATTACTATCAATCTATTAATACATTTTAATTATGTGTTTGCTATTTGATATTTTCAGTGCTTTTTCTCGTATAATGCAGCCTCGTGGTAGCTTGGATTACTGTACAGCTAAGCTCCAGTCCTACGATTGCGTGGTTAGCAATACTTTCGCTTCAGTTGTCCAGCACCGATTTTATCGTTGCTATCGTCGACTAATTGCAACCGTTACGTACCGCTTAGTCTTTTGGTGCTTCACTATAGAGTATGGACACTAATCGTCGAAGATCTCTTATGGACTTATGTCGTTGAAAATATTAGTATATATTTAGATGCAATATAAATATAATTTTTTATATACTATACAACTCTTGTCACACTTGTGACCGAGAAGCATCATCATTTGTCTATTTATCGCCTTAACTTTTATTAATTTTTATCTGCTTCTCTTGACCCTACGGTAGAGTAACTTGAGACAGAGAGGCATCAGGTGGACACAGCTTTCGGATATCCATCTGCTGTATGAATCGCAGGTCTTCGCTCTCCGGAATAGTTCGTATACCATTGGCCGGTATCGTTGGAGGTGTATAGCTGAATGCATATATATACGAAAAGCCGTGTGCTCGCTAGTAATGTCTAAAAGTATTTGTAATTTACTGAGACACCTGTTCTAGCTGCCGTCTATATAAAATCATGAGATCGATCTACGGATCTTATTTTTATGCATCCAACACTCCTAAAACTTCCAATTCTAGTTTACAATTACGCGATATTCCTACAAATGATTACACCATCGACCAGCAACAGTATTTCGTTACACACACCTGGTTTCTTCATGACGTAAACGATATTTACGACCGCTTTAGATTACTCCAGATCAAGAAACTTTGCCGCCTATTGATTTGGTATTTTGACCTCGACTACTGGCCAATCCCGGCTGGATGACCGTTAAGCATTCACTGATAACTCCTACAAGTCATCGTAATATCATAATGCCTGCTACCCAGTCTCTGCGTGCATATATATATAATTAGCTTGTAGCTAGCAAAATATCGCGGATTGTCGTAAATAATCTGTGCTTGCTGAAATTATTTTCACCATGCATATTTGAGCGTACATTATGAATATCATGCACAAGGAGATCAATCTCGGGTTCGAAAATTTATTCATTTCTAGAAGACGCATTATTGCAAGAAGAATGTACTAAACCCTTATAATGCATAGCCATCAACGCTGACACAAGAGCCTCACATTGTGTAAGTGGATGTGCATACGTTTAGAGATCGCTGCTAAAGACTTTTCGCTGTCTACAACAACCAAACGACGACGGCAGAAATCGACGGCGAACGACACATAATAGCTCATATTCAAGGAGCTTAATATCACAATGACTTTATACTGTGGCATTTGTACGTTTCCAGTAGAGTATTGTGAATTTGGCGGAAAATTCCAAAAATGCAAAGAATGGCTTAAGGAAAACAGCCCAGATGCTTACAACAACCTCTACGGAGAGGGTGCAGTTGACCAGATTGCAAAGGCTACAGAGGGGCTATCGCTAGAGAAACAAGAAAAGGTAGAGCGTGAGATTCAGAAGTTACAGGCTAAGGAAGCATCAAAGGCTGAGAGAGAGCTCCAGAAGAAGCTGGCTTCAAAGGTAGTGATCAAACGAGTGGAGCGATCAAAACGAAAGCATGTCATAGCAGTAAGTGGCCTAGAAGTGTTCGATGTTGATCTCAAGAAGCTGTCGAAGACATTTGCTTCCAGGTTTGCTACGGGTGCGTCAGTGACAAAGGCTGCTGATGGAAAGGATGAAATCGTTATCCAAGGAGATGTTGGAGACCAAGTCGAAGATTACATTTCGTCCATGTTGGTCGAGAAAGGACTGAAAACAGTTAAGGTCGAACGAACCGAAGACAAGCCAAAAAAGAAGCAGCAATAAGCTTAGACTGCGCAATTTTAGTTTTTATATGTTTTTTAGTATTTTTTTATACGTAATTAATGGAGCATAGGATATGATAACAAGATGTATATACATATGATGGTATGATTAATTGCAAGTTCTAACAACATGACATCTACAAATACGCTAAACTTTATACCTAAAACCGACTATTCTACTTGACCGCGCATATACTGCTTATAAATTGATTCAAAATTTGATTCTAAACGTAAATTATTTCTTTTCTTTATGTCAGCTACTCCAAACTTTAAGCTGCTCATATGTAACAAATATAATGGCACTGGAGGGAGCTGAGCGCATGACGGTCATTCCACATCCCCTATAAAGAACAGCAATGCCTCCCGATTTGTACATACTGCGACCAATTTCCCAAAATCCTTTTGATTCGCCCGTCCCTAGTAATGATTCTGTCTGCATTCGACTTTTTATACTATCTGCAGGAAAAAGTGATATATTATAAGCAATACCAGCGATTGCGCCCGCAATCATTGACTCACTCGCACTGTTGGATGTTCTATTAGGATCTTGCTTTCTGAAGAGGCCACTTACGTATTCGTAAGATCCAAACCAGGCGGCCGATCCTCCTGTTTCTCTAAAGAGGGTTCCTAGTTGGCCCCGCCAAAATCCAGTGAGACCTGTGTCTCTATACACCTGCAAGATCAGGCCGGTAGCCCCAGGCATCTTCTCACCAGGAGATGCAACAACTAGATTCTGAACCTGCATTTTGCACTTAATTAATTCAATAGGCGTCAGAATGAAAGAGGTGAAAGCTCCACTGATTGCTCCACATAATATTAATGCCCCTAGAGGAAGCTCTTGACTCGCAATTAGGCCGAATGATCGTAAGAAAAACTGCGACATCTTGTAACTCCAGAATAAGGAAGCATTCTCTGCGGCTGCGCCTACAAGTGGTGACGATATCCCTCGATATAGGCCCAATATACCCTCATGACTTATAGTCTGTCGAAAACAGTCTATGGGTCCCTTGAATTTCAGCGGCCGATCGTCGGGCTGAGATTGAAGTCTTACTTTGATCGTATCGAAAGGGTACTCAAAAAATTTTCCTGCAATGCCTGCAACAGAGCCGAATGAAATTTCTCTTGCAGTTTCGAGAGCAGAATTAGCAGCCATTGGTGTTGTCAACTTGGCCTTTTGGAATACTTTAATTTTAAAGCAATATCTCCTCCGCTTCCTGCGCTTTAAAATCTAATGCTCGTAAAAACTGTTCGTCGATGCTCTATATCTTGCCGTTCAGCAGAACAGGATAGGCCACTCTCTATTCGCGTCGATTCTCACTGAAAAGACCTTAAATTCTAGATTTATTTCTATTTTATATTCTAGACCACCACCAAGATAACAGAGCTACACTTACAGAAGACTCTGTAACGTAAGGATAAAATCTGAGTTTCTTGGTTGCGATGAAAAAAACTTCATCTACTGTAGCCGGCAGATGCCTCACCGGATTCTAATTTCCTCGTCTAGCTATCACGATCATATACACCCAACCTGCAACTGTCATAAACTAGTTTCGTCTTTATTTTCGTAGCATTATCCGTGCGCTAGGCCCTTAGTTGGAGGCTTCCTAAAATATGTTTGTAGAAGTTACTGTTACTGTACAGTTACTCTCATTTTAATATGCTAATTACCTCGAATCTTGTTAAATCCCAAGCAAATGACAAGTCTGCAGGTCGTCGAAGCAAATCGCTCTCTTGTCAATACACATCACCAACGTAGCTTTAAAGTAAAAAGCAACTCTTTTTAAAGCACAGCTAGTACGAAAGGCCGCAATAGCTAATGTAATTAAATTGATTTAAATACAGAAACTTGCTCGCAATTAGAAATCGGCTCAAATCTAGATGAAATGCTTTTTCAGAGACCTATCTCGGGAGCCTTACTAAAAGTAGCAAGTGCAGTAGCAGCAGTAGCTACAGCATCTAATCTTGATAGAAAACCAGAGATTCGAAATGATTCGCGTTTCGACAGTCTTCTTGATTTTATTAATGCTTTAGCAGATCATTCAATACAATGGAAACAAGCAGTAATTCCTCTATGGACCAGAAAACTTCAGTCGATATTCGACTTCGACGACCCGGGATCAGTGGGCTATGAAATGCTGCAAGATGCGCTGAATGACGAGCTGAATCCCGAATTACGTCGTACGTCTGCTCATGTACGCCTTGGGAATGCTTTATCAACAGAAGAAAGAGCGTTTAGGCGTGAGCGTGCACAGCTGACGAAACGCGCTCTCGCATCGTACCTAGGTTTATCTGAGAATTCTATCGACGAACGAGATGTACCCGTTATTGCTATCACCGGTTCTGGAGGTGGCTACCGTGCTTTGATTGCAACTGCAGGATACGTTGGAATGGCTCAAAAAACAGGCCTGTTTAACTGCGTGACATATGTTGCTGGTGTAAGTGGCTCTACATGGCTATGGACTTTGTTTTATACTCTCGGCCAAGGGAGCATCTCATCAGTACTAGATCATATACGCTCGAGAGCAAGCGTACATATAGCTTCAGTACCAGATTTTATGCGACTGATCACTACATCTCCTACGAACAAATATATTCTTCAAGGAATAGTGGAGAAAATGCGATTTGGAACTGGTGTCGAGCTAGCTGATATTTATGGAACACTTCTCACCAGTCGCCTTTTAGTACCAGCCGATGAATTGTTAGTCAATCGCGACAACTTAAAGCTGTCTCATCAAAGACGTATTGTAGATACCGGTGCATTACCTCTGCCAATTTATACTGCTGTACGTCACGAAATGGGCCTCTCTGAGTCTGAGCAACTGGCAGCCGAGAGTGAAGCTGGCGATTCACCAGCTACTGAGGTCGAGGAGAGAGCGCAAAGATTTGCTTCCCTGGAGCCGTCCAGATCTTGGTTTCAGTGGTTTGAGTTTACACCTTATGAAGTGGGATGCGAGGAGCTTGGAGCCTGGATTCCAACTTGGGCACTGGGTAGGAAGTTTCGGGCCGGCGTGAGTCAGCCTCCAGTTATTCCTGAGCTATCACTCGGTCTCATGATAGGCACATTTGGCTCGGCTTTCTGCGCGACATTGAACCATTATTATCAAGAAATTAAGCCAATGCTGATTGAATACGCATTCGCTAAAAGTCTGGACTATCTGGTTCAACAGAAACAATCTGATTTGAAGAGTGTACATCCTATTGCTCCTGCTAGAATACCAAATTTTGTTCTCGGACTACGCCCTTATCTTCCTCCCACTTGCCCTCCAAGCTTATTTGTTGCAAAAGATATTGGACTTATAGACGCAGGCATGGACAACAATCTTGCGCTTTATCCTCTTCTTCGCCCAGAAAGGGCTGTAGATATGATTATCGCTATAGACTGCTCAGCCGATATCCACACAGTTCCCTGGCTTCAATTGGTAGCGGGATACACAGAGAAACGAGGTATAGTAGGCTGGCCAGATACCAAAACCAGATTTACGAACCTCGAGCCAGTTATGATATCTACTGGAAAAATAGGTAAAGAAACTAGCAATCCTTCAATAGAGTCAAAAGAGACTCAGCATGTGACTACCCCAGCTGATTTAGATGTTATTTCTTCCGATAAGGCGGGAATCACTCTGGTCTACTGCCCATTAATATCAAACGACAAATGTCCAGGAGTTGACCCTGATAAATCTCCCTATATGTCTACGTGGAATTTTATTTATACGCCAGACCAAGTGAACGCAGTTGCTGGTCTTGCGGAGCAGAACTTTTTAGATGGTTCTGAGCGGCTCAAAGAAACTGTACGCAAAATCTACGAACGGAAGAAAAGAATGAGACTCCACATGGAGCATACTGAGCATGAGATCTGGCGTAATTCTATACTTCATTCAAAGATCAGACCTTCGTCTAGTAAAGATCGTATTGATTAAAACTCTCTGGCAACTAATTTAGATATCTATATTATAGCACATGTAAGCAATTAAGCACAAAATATTTAATAGTTGGAATCGTTACCCGGTAATGAAATCGGCACAAAAATTTAGCGTTTCCAGGCGTAAGAATTTTTTTTGCTATCTGAATAAATTTTAGTAAACTATCGGCTGATCAGTATTTAATTAATACTGAAAGATATATTCGTCCGTAAAATTATTATTTAGACGTTCTATTGAGTGATTAGTATCGCAATGACCGATTCGAGTGAGAAAGTTGAGGTCTCTGTGCAGGCAGGGGAAGTGCCGCAGACCTCTCCAGCTGCTGTTACAGTATCAACACCAGCAGCAGATGCAGAGAAACTCGCAGAGGAACCCGCTGAGGAGGAAAAAAAAAGTAGTGAATCAGAACCTGGAACAGAGCCAGAGAAACAAATCGAACCAGCTACTGAAGAAGAGGCAGCGATCTTGAAGCAGGTCGAGTTTTATTTTTCTGACCAGAATTTCCCCAAAGACAAGTTTTTATGGACGACTGCTGAGGCTAACGATGGATGGGTCAAGATAGAGATTATCGGAAAGTTCTCCAGAATGAAACGATTCGGGGGTGAGGCTGCTAAGGAGAAAATTGTCAATGCCTTACGAAAGTCAAAAGAGCTTTTGGAAGTTGATGTAGCTGGTGAGCGTGTTCGTCGCAAGCTCCCAATTGTGGAGCCCAGTGCAGAGGAGAAGGAGAAGTCTTTTGCTAGTACCGTATATGTTAAGGGATTCCCAGAAGATGCAGACCAGGACACGATAGAAAAGTTTTTCGAACAGTTCGAAGATTTCAAAGTAAGGCAGATTCGAATGCGTCGTGATGGAGAAAAGAAATTTAAAGGCAGCGTCTACGCTGAATTTTCGAGCGTTGAAGAGGCAGAAAAGTTCATCGTTCTTGATCCGAAGCCAAAATATGATGATGTTGAACTAGAAGTCTTGTCTAAGAAGGCATACTTGGACAAAAAGGCGGAGGAGTTTGCCAGCGGTGAAAATAAATCAAATTCGTCTTCTAGAAAGCAACAATTCAATGCCTTCAAGCGAAAGGCCAAGGAAATGAAGGGTTCAAGAGAAAACAGATCGAATAGATCACACAAGCGTCGTCGTCGATGAGTGATATTTGAACGAGATGGCAATCATCAAGTATTATCACAATTTAAAATATGTAAAGAAATATTAAACTGGGATAGTGGGAGAAAAAAGTTAACCATATGTACAAGTAGATCAGTAAGTTGAATATAGTTAATTTCTATTATATTTTGTTCCTCTTTTTGACATTTTTATCCTACATCTTTTAATTGTCTGATTTGGCATATTATTACAGTTATATTTATAGAAATGAAAAATATACCTTCCCAAATATGATATCAAGCACGTCTTAATTTTCCTTAATATTGCCGTCGTCTATGCTGACCCTGTCCTTGTTGATGTCCCTGCTGACCTCCTTGTCTATTCCTATTATTACGATTGAAGCCTTGTCTGTTATTCCTAGATTCCTCTCGTTGTTGCTGATTCTTCTCCCTAGCAATATCTAAAACTTCATCAGGTACACGTAAATATTTGATCTAAAATTTGAAAAATCATATTAGTATCCATAAACTCTCTTAAGCTTCCAGCTAAATCTTCACATACATTGTTGCCACGGACATAGCACTCAGGTAGCCTAAAAAATCGCGTTCCCTCCTACATACATTCAGAAAAATTAGTAATTCAACTTTACACAGGATATGGCCGCTATAAAACAAAAAATGAATTGGTTTTCATTCAACTTAGCAAACTTACCGCATTAGTCTGTACAACTTCTTTGAGTGTAAGATTCATCCATGCATCGCAGTTAACTAAATGGCCATTAAGAGTCTCACCCGATTTGAGCTCTACCAGCATTGGGTGTCCTTGTGACGTGTTCAAAAGTGTCAAGGGAAGCTGTTGATCGTTAGCCATTCAATTCGATTCTGAATCGATGTCACCAGTTTAACTAAAACATTGTGCATCATGACATCAAGAACCTTCACCTACCATTGTCAAATGTCCAATCTAATATTGATTAAGTATAAAATGAATGTATCTATAATAGTTCCAAACCGGCTAATCTTGCTGGAATCACAAGAAATCCTGATATAAGTCGCCTTCTCTACAAACAACAAAAGTCGGCCGATAGCTTGACAAAAACTTCGCTATGCACTGTGGATGTTAGGGTTCAAGATAGTTGACCAGAAAGCACTTTAATTGAGTTATGTTACTCTTTCTTATCCTTGGGCTGCTCCTGATCAGCAGGATTAAAGGTATTTTCCGCGAGAACAGCTTCTAACTGCTGCTTGATAGTTTCAACTTTGTCCTCTTTGATTAATACGTGATCGTCGTCGAGATCCTACATTAGTGTTAGATCCGTTGCAACCGCAAGCGTTTGCCGTGTCATAATAAACACGAGATAGTTCACGCACAGAGCATTTTAAAGGATTAATAGATTTACATACGGAAAGAACTATATTGTGTGATTTTGAGTCAATGTTTAGAATCAGCGTCTTGATGGCTGGATCACTAAATTAATCAAAAAGCTGTTAGAATTCTGTAAAATACTTGTCAGCATTAACTCCACACTTAGCCAATGTCCACACTGGTTCTCATCGTCCAATACACGCTTACCACTCCACAAGTACTCCTATAACATGATATCATAATAGTTAGCAGATGTCTTCACTATTGAGTTGCAACTATTGCCACTCCGACGCCTTTTTTGAGATATACGCTATACCAGAATGTCAAGCTTCTTGACATCCGATGAACATCCGATCGTTCCTCTGCATCTCAGCCGACAGCCATATCCAACACTAAGTACCCCCAGGTCGTTCGTATACTACCTTTCACTGCACGAGGCATGGACAAATAATTACTAGTTATCTAGCTTAATTGTTGAGGAATTCTTTACAGAGGCAATGCACTGATTGACAATATGGATCACTCGGACAGCTGTTGCGCGAAGTGAATACCTTTTTGCATGAAGTTATTTTTAGTCCTATACCACAAAGGCACGCCCAGAGCAGTAGAGTCAGACTATTTACCCTACGTTAGATATTCTCAATATTCCTCTATGTGAATGATGTGAGAATTAGAGCCGCAAAAATACTAGGTTAGGGTATGGGCATATCGGATCATCACGGCAGTTACGGAATTTACTTGCCAAAAGGCTGAAAAGTGCGAATGACGTCTTCCCTTCTTAGAAGTTGATTGCTAATAGTATTGGAAGGCATAAATTCTTCTATCTTCTTGCGAGCTTTAATTGTCACCTATAATACGTAAAAAACTACATATAAAAATATACTATATATATAGTACATGTAATCCTCTCCCAAAGAAGAACACCAGAATTGAATCCGAGAGCACACGATACAATATTAAAACGAGAGCTTTACGACTACCATTAATTTAATTACTATAAATACTGTCATATCATTAATACTATCATTAATATTATTACTAGTAGTATATTATATTCGTACTGCGATAGATATAGTGTTACAAGTGAGATCATTAGTTACTAATATCAACAAAAAGGAAGGGTCTCTCGCGAATAAAATTAAAGAATTTGAGACAAAGTACACTCACGCAATCGCACTGTGAGTACAACCGAGAGAAACAGGAAGAGAATACATGATTCATACACGATTCTAAGTCGATCAAAAATAAACACAAGACAAAAACTGAATTGAAAGAATATTGAAATAGAGAGCGTTCGTACACAACTTATTAAGTGATTATAGACGAACGTTTTCAAAACACTATTAAATAAATATAATATACTATAACATAGATATAATATCAAACACATAAATTTCAACGGAAACAAGAAACTATGAGAGCCAGGAGATCGGTTACATGTACATTCTTTTGGGCACTGCTCACATTATCTGCGTTGCTGATTGTACTCGTTCAAGCAGAGAAACATGAGATCGACAAGGACAATTCTGCAGATACCGTGATTATACGATCGTCATCCGATTATGATTCTGTGATCGAAGTATGGCAAGACAGCAAAATTATTTCACGAACGCAAGTCAGTAGAGTCGTGGTTGTGGACGGAGACTCTGTATATAGACTAGGAGGAGACAATCGACAAGACAGATTTGGCCAAGTAGGAAACAGATATGATTCACAGCGCCCAAGGGCGTTAGAATATTTGCAAAATGAAATGGAAGCCGTGACAATGGCATTGTCGTCAAAAGGCGGCTTGATAGCAGCTATAATACCACTGGTATTTGGTCTAATAGCTGGTACTGTTGTCGTCCTTGTATGCATTGGACTTGCTGATATGATTGCTTCTGCGATCATACTTCGACAAGCACACAGGCAAGCCGAGATAGAGGATTCTGTACTTCCTGTAAATGAAAAGGATAAGTACATATTACACCAGCAATAACTTGTTATGAGCACAATGTACTCATTATATTGAAGTTGAAGTTGATAATGAAAAGGTGAAATATTTCCGTAAGACTATGTTTTACCTTCCAAATAAATGTAATATGATCTATTTAGGCGTTATAGGCACAAGGGGCGAAGCAATATACAAAGTTATCGAATATCAGTATGTACTTGACGACAGGATACAATCACATAATGCTGGTAAATCTATTTTCACTGATCATGCGCACGAGGGTCCTCATCCCATAGGGGCGAGCGATTAGCGGGTGATTGATAGTTCTGCATGGACGACTGGGCACCAGGGGGTATGTTCGAAGGAAGAGTAGACAATGCGGGAAGTGACATTCCTGGCATGCTGGGCATATAATTCTGCATCTGATGCTGTTGCTGCTGTTGCTGCTGGTACATCTGAGTCTGACCAGGAAGAGATGACATTCCTGGAGTCATTAGTGGTGGAAGAGAGACAAGACTGGGAAGGCGCCCTCCAGAAGATGTAGGACCAGGAACTGTGATGGAGTTATCGTATATAGCGGACTGTAAATAATAAACCAAACAAATTGTTAGTTTAAGTTAATAAGCGAAATATAATTAATATGAGACTTGATAGCACTTACGTATTTACCAACTATTTTTTTTAAAGCACCTGCAAGAATGCGCCACTGGAATACCTTAACGTCTTTTTCAATGTTTCGAGGTTTAGGAGAAGGATATCCCATAATTAATCGGAAAAATGCTTCGGATTCACGTTTTCCTTTAGAAACTGTCTGAGGTCGATATCCCTCAAGATTACGTCTGATACGATTTTTCTCTTCAACTGAGAATCGTCCAGAGACAAGCTGTTCAAGGAGAGTTATGCAGTCGACTGACGTGACAACATATTCTCCCCTCTCAGCCCAATAAATGCATGATATGACACACTCACCTGCCCCACCATTGCTATGAAAAGTGGTAGATGAGGACATGGTCGAATGTGCATGCTGCATATGGGGTGACTCTATTATCGGAGAGCCTACAGATGATATTGACGCACGAGTGCTCATCGGAGAATGCTGTCGATGTTGTACTCCATAATCTGCTTGAGAGAGTGCACCAGCGGCCACATGTACGACTGCACTATCCTGATAATAAACAAAACGTACAAGCCGTCGCTGATCACGCAGTTCTTCGCCTGTCCAACCCCGAGTCAGCGAATCTAAGTCACTTTCAATTCTTACCGAAGCACGAACCGCAGTGCGACTAGGACCACCAGGACCCATAGTAGAACTACGAACTAACAAAGGTCTAAGTCCACTTTGTGGTTGAGACTGTGAGTGTATTTGCTGTTGCTGTTGTGCTTGTTGTTGCTGTGCGATTGATATTTGTGACTGTGATTGCAATTGTGGAGGCTGCTGTTGGTGCGTCTGTTGAGGAGATGTTTGCGGGCGATATGCATTTGTTGGTATTTGACCTTGATTGTGGGCAATTGATATTCTGTCGATAACGAAATTAGTGACAGGAACAGTAGTTAATTCACGCCCACGCGAGTCTTCTATAAGGAGTAAGACAGGTATTCGTTCTCCTTCCCACTGCTCGGGGACTCGGGGAACCCTCGTGGTTAGAGTGTAATAAAATGAATTCTGTTGTACATTTGATCCGGCACCATCGTTAGGCGCAGCAACACGTTCAATCGATACAGACTGTCGAATAGATCCAAACACAATTGAAATGATCAATGCCTCTTCTGCAGTCAGAAGATCAAATGTTGATCCAATCTGTACCCAAAAAATAGCACCTTCGCTACCATGCTGATCTGAGTAGGCAAATATGGTAGGACTAGGAATGGACGATGCTCCAGAGCTACCCAGCCCTGTGCCCGCTAATGTGTTTGAAGACATTGCGAGGCTGGCTCCCACAGGACCAACTGCTGGCCCTACACCTGAACCCGCAATTGACGTATTTTGCGAAATTGAGGGAGGTGGATGCCGAGGATTCGGCATTTGACCTTGCATCGTCATGTGCATTGGCCACTGCGAGTGCCACGACATGGCTGAGTGGGCTGAAGCACGCAGAGGTAGAGCAAATGTTCCGTCCGTGATGTCGAGTCTTAACCTTTCTAGGTCCTTTCAAGGTGAAAAGCCGAAGTGAAATAGAGTAGAAAAATAAACAACACACGCTAAAAATCTCGAAAACAAATTAATGCACTGACGACTTCCCAATAACGTTCGAAATATTAAATTTAGACTTTTGCTGTTAGGCTTATGGATACCTCAATTGATTAGTCAATCCAACACCAGTACTAAATCCTAGCAAATTCTTAATAAATAGAGCAGATATAAAATTAAGTCTCCTTTGCGATACTATTCGTTTTTCAGACTATTGATGCAAATTGTGGTCCTTCGATATTGTGCTGACGCTGTTCTTGTGAAATTATTGACTAATATTACCTTTATATTAATCTTATATTAGGGGAGGAATGTCGGGTTATGAACTCACTAATTAAAGGTAAATTATATAGAATGTCGCTTAGTAAAACTCTCCTAAACAAGCACAAAAATATGGACAATTTCTAAATAAGTTTAGTCAAATGTTAGTGCACAGACTAGTAAGTATTTAGTTAGCAAAACCAAAGGTGCAAAACAAATACCAACCAATTTTGAACTGTAAGATGCCTTTTTATAGTGAGATTCTTTCGAACAATGAGCTAGTTTCGGTAGAAGCGAAGAATGATAACGACAAATCAAATATTAATCTTGCAGTTTGTTCAAAAATAGCGATAGGACAATCTAAACTTCATATGTGTAATCGAACGACACTAGCTGGGTCATTCACATATAGCACAATACTTGCTATATATAGTCCTAGTATAATAAATATATTTAGCTTCGATGTCAGCCGCTGATCCTACTCTTCAATGGTTAGTATATAATAGAACGAAGGGCCAGACTGTGCCGAAGTGTGAATGCTATTCTCGATCTCTTCAAATATAGATAGGTTCAACTTTATGAACTGGCTTGTCTATCGAGCCGCTGTCTATTGGTATGTTGATGTACTAAATTTACATGCATATCAAATCTGCTTTTGAGCCTGCATGAAATAGAAGTGGCGTCAGTTTCTTCTTCTGGAGAACTACTAGGCGCACCAACATCTTTTCAACCCATTGTATTCTCGACTAGAATCTAGTGGTGGAAATGAACAACGTGCATATGACAACATGCACATTCTTAGTAAACGGCTGAAAGTTAGACTTATATTAGGCGTATTTTTCTTAGGATGGAAATTTTGTAGACTGATGAAATATCCTATTCGGCTAAGATGCGGAGTCCGTAGACGCATAGCCGTAAATCCGATAAGAGCCGATATAGAGAATTTAGGCAAACTCGACGAATTCTCAGATGATTTTCTTTGGCTCTAGCTGTGAAATTAATAATATCGAAAGAGATCGGATAACGAATAGATTTGAGGAGCAGTAAAAGTGGCAGCAAAAACAGTCGCAAAGATGAGAAACAGTGGATCTTACCTAGCTTTGTGTCGACAATCTGATACACTCAATGGTAATATATGAATCGAGAGAATAAGCTATTAAAGGAAATAATAATATATCATGATCTCACCACGAATGGATCGTAATAAGATGCACGGTCCGCGAATAACCTTGTGAATCGCTATACTATTCTACTGACCCGATTTAGTACTGAATTAGGAGGATTCCAGCTAGAACGTGTAAAGTCCAATAATGATAACTAATCGAATGGATGTCACGTATATATCAAATCACAAAAAATCGCAATGTTACTGTAGGCAAGAACGTGGAATAAGTGAATCTCCTCAAACGCGAATATTTCGTCAATGATGGTTGTCCCGCAGATAACCCTTATTCTATATACACCGATCTTCCTTTAAAATATCAGTAACTAAGGACTCTTGCTTGACACCTTTAATAAGCTCCTTTTGCTTATGATATAATCGTATCTGATATATTATAGACCGCAAAGAGTACCCTGTAGACAAATTCCTATCTGTTCTGCAAGTAACTAGTTCACGTTTAATCGATTAGTTTGATGGTTCCAGCACTAGAGCTGCATAATGCAAATACCCCATCTTTCTACTACTCACCTAAATTTTGTCCAGCAGACTCGTTGATTTATGACTAGAAGTACTAATCTCTCTTTTTGCTTGCGTGTCTTTTAAGATCTCGGTCGTCAGCTCAGCAAAGCCGCCTCAAATATAAGTATTCTTCGATCTCGATCTGAAATCTCTGTAGTCTTGCGGTACATACAACAACACCAGCAAGTATAGGAATAAAGGGTCGCAGTTTCAAGCGTAATAACACTGGATCTATGGTGTTTTCTTTGTTACAGCAGACTATGACGTTAGAATATGGATCGGAAAGGAAGTGGCACAGATCCCAGCGGCAACCATCAGCCAAACAAGAAAAAATGTAGCAAGAGGAATCAGACCAAAAGCGTGACGCAAGTGGAGATCGATTTGGAGATAACAAAGTAATTTTTCTTCTAAGCTAGAAAGAAGGTAGCTGATATTTAAGTAGCTGGTCAAGAGCTCTTCTTAGTGTATATTACACTATATTAGCAAAGATCTCAACTCCACCGACCACGAGTATACAGCTGCAGTTTAATTATTTTGATTCTTCGAACTGGTATTCCCCTCGTATCTTCAACCGCACCCAACACAATAAGAAAAGAATGTACAATATCATCTGTGTTATGCCACCTTTTAATAATCTTTATCATCTGTTTCCTCTTACCTCAAGGCTATTTGCTGATCTCGGTCACTATTTGGTTACTGTATCGTACGGGCACGCATACAAATGCACGAATAGTGCTTCTATTTGTATGAAATTTGCACGCAGACATACAAATGTCTGTCTCCAGGTAAATATGTATATATTTTTCAAATATTTGTACACAATACGTACATACATATATATATATGCATCAATGTACATACGTATATATACAGAGAGCACCTGTGGTAATAGTATTATATATACGCTTGGCCCTAGATTCTTGCACTACGTATTATTTGGGTCTAATTAGCGTACAGGTTATTAAGTATTTTTATTGACTAATAAAAATAATAATATTATTATCATTATTTACTTATTATTTAATATTTTAATATTAATATTTTATTTATTTTCTGGAACGCTACTGTGCTAGCTCTTCATCTTCTATCTTATAGTTTTATCATGAGCTAACGAGCTCCTTTCCTGTCATAATATGCACTTCAAACTTTCTTTGCTTTTTTGGCCTACTTGATTAATAGAGTTTTAATTTCTTGCGATGTATATTTAATTTACCTGAAATTCTAACTTTAATGTCCTCTGGGTATTCTAAAGTGCTCTCTTGTAATACATTTACTTTTCTGCTTGTTCAGTGCTTTTTATACACTTCTCATATGCCTTAGCTAGACAGCTAGCTGCGTGCTAATCTTATGCACTGGAGTCAGTTTTGGCTAGGAATGCCATATTAATTCCGGCACGTTTATTTTGGTTATGTTTTTTATGTTCACTCTCATGCTCGTTCAAGCTCTGTTGCGGTTATTTTTAATGGCTGCCCTCCCCTCCTTTTGTAACAGTGGATATGGACATATGCATGCAAACATTTAATTTTACAACCTTCTGCTTACGCCCTCCTCTATATTGTTTTCAATATATATCAGCATCTGTCTCACTTGTAAATAATTATGCGTCCAACAAGCTACTGACCTGTTATGACGATTTACATTGCGGGTGATCGACTGATTCCCATTTACTTTGTTCGCCTTTATGATTATTCAGCTTTGTACCCCTCGCATAAAATGCATCGTAAGCGATCTTCTTGCTATGCTTTTATACTTCGAATTAGTGCAGATGAGCGAGCTAAGCGCCTATGTGAAATAGTATTATATTGTGCGCTATACTAGAAATGAATGCACTAAACCTCCATCTGCATGATCTCTGCGCTTTTCTTTCGAGGTATCACAAAACCGTGCATCTTTGTTTGCTTTTTCAAGAGCTCCTCTCTCCTTTAGACAACTCATGCTAGCGTGCGTTGCCCCGCCTTGTTCATGAACTCTAATGGACCTTTGCTTTACCATCTGCGCGCCGCATATCCCAGTCCTAGATTCGTGTCTATTCGCATCTGCCGACAGCACATGGTCGCTGTGACCACCGCACTAAGTCCGCCTGCGCGTTTTCATCCGCTCGATCTCTTGGCCCTGCCTGTCGTTCGTCGCAGCCTTGCGGCTGGTGGTTATCCACCAGCAGTTAGCTCGTCAGCCGCCAGCTTGTCTCCCCTAAGCGAAGGCATGATGCGAGACAGGGTGGTTGCATGCATGACGAGTGATCGGGCGTGTTCTGTGCCAATTACCCGGGTTCAGGCTCCAGGGCAGTTCTACGTTGCACATAATGGCGCGGTATTAGGGTCAAATTAACGTGAATCATGGCTCTGGGCTTTACAGCGCAACTGTCTAGGTAGTCGTGGCATACGGTGCTTGTTAGATCACGCAACAAAATTGAACAGGCCATATATATCGCAAGACGCCTTCCAGCGAACAGTAATGCCTCTTCACAAGTATATATAGTTTCTACTTGGTCTGATAAGCTGTCTGCCACTTAAGTTTGTTGCCCTTGACTTATTTCGGTGGTCCCTGTCAAGCAGGTTATGTAGAATATATCTCATGATATATGCTTCAAAAGCCTCGTCGTTTGCCTACTAACTGTAAAATATAAAAGTTGGTTTCTATGTCTTCATCAACAAACACATAGCAACATCCATCTGCTGTATTCACTTTTTTATCGTACTCTAGTCCACCCTCCTTTCAAGCGCAGCGTTGTCTGTTATGCTGTATATCGGCTCAGAGAAACGTTTACCAAATTGAGAATTGTGAGAAAATAGTGCGGTTTGACATTATTTTGTTCCGTCTCAGTAGTTACTCACGACACTGCCCATCAACACAGACAGTCTCAAAATTAGAAGACAAGATGTTTCGCCGGAACGCACGAGGATGGGCTCACTCTCTCTTTGCCTCGAAGAGGACTCAGAAAGGTTCGATTAAGGAGATGCTACTCGCTGATGTGCAAAAGATAACTTACTAACAATTATGTCAATGTATAGGCGGCAGCTCACGTCCGACACGATCTTTTACATCTAAATCCTACACTCCACAGGTCAGTGCTCCAGTTATTTCATTTGGTACCGCCATGGCAACCACAGCTGCAGCACTCGTTGGTTTTTCTTTTAGTAAAGATACGATTAAGAACGAGCACATCTCTGAGGAGGTTGTTGTCTCGGAATTTGTTCCAGGTAACGTACCTAAGGGACTGCAGGCCGAAGCTCCTTTAAGAAGTCTCGGAAGTGTTTATGCCTCGGTCCCTGAGCTGAGCCCTGAAATGCCCATGCGAGAGAAGATGGAAATATTACTGAAATTTTATCAAAAAGAGATTATCGCTGGCATCGAGCAAGCGGATAGCTCTGGAAAGAAGTTTCTGGTAGATGAATGGACTCGCGGATCTGGTGGTGGTGGTGGCATAACTAGAGTGTTTCAAGACGGTATAGTGTTTGAGAAAGGAGGCGTGAATTTCTCTGCGATTCATGGTAAGCTCCCTCCCGCTGCAGCACTTAGAATGCGTGCCAATCATAAAGAACTGGTTATTCCAGAGAGTGGCGAGTTGCCATTCTATGCTTGTGGTCTAAGCTTAGTCATTCATCCTAGACACTATCTGGCACCTTCGGTGCACTTGAACTACCGATATTTCGAAACTAGAAAAGAAGATGGATCTGTTCAGTCATGGTGGTTCGGTGGAGGACAGGACCTGAGTCCGATGTATTTCGACGAGCATGACGCTATTCATTTCCATAGATTGTTAAAAGACGTCTGTGACTATCATGATCCTACTTACTACTCCCGATTCAAAAAGTGGGCTGATGAGTACTTTTTCATCAAATTCCGAGGAGAGGCCAGAGGCATTGGTGGCATCTTCTTTGATGATTTGAATGACAAAGATCCGGAGCTGATTTTCAAATTTGTCGGGGATGGCTTGTCAAGATTTTTACCTTCGTACCTTCCCGCCGTGCGTCGATCGGTAAGTTCCTTAATTTGACATTATCATTATGATCGGGGAGAAGTAACTAATTTATTTGATATTCAGTATGAAGTGAAAAATAGGCCAATGCCTACGCCAGAAGAAGGAAAATTTTGGCAAGGTCTTAGACGAGGCAGATATGTTGAGTTTAATCTCGCTGTTGATCGTGGGACACAATTTGGTTTACAAACTCCTGGCTCACGAGTCGAATCGTAAGTTAAGCATTGAAATTAAGCTTGAGATACAGTTAGAACTGACTTAGTCATTAAATTTGTTAGGATCTTGATGACGCTACCTAAGACAGCTTCATGGGAGTATAACTACCATCCGGAGCCAGGCACATTAGAAGCAGAGACTGTCGAGGTTCTTAAGAACGCGCGAGACTATGTCTAAACTAAAAATACGCTATTGACAGTTTTTACTATGAGAAATATTGGAAATTATTATTCACACCGCTTAACTATGATAAATAAAAAAAGAAAGTCGGCTTTATGGGAACAGCCGTCAATAAGACATCGTAATCGATAGTTAACGGGCCCAACTGAATACAACCAACCTAATAGTTACTATTATCTGGTAGCCGACAAATTTGATCACAAGTATATCCATCGCAAAATTAATATTCAGTAATTTTCTTGTTATCTTCAGTATGCATTATTAATAGATTCTCATGCTCCTTCCATGGTCTAGTTAAGAACTTTCTTTCATACAAATATGTAAAAGTTCTGAAAATTTGTATAAGTATGGATGTAGCAATTAAATATTGTTGTGCGTGTGTCCTATAAACTACTTTCGAGCCTAAGAACATGAATGAATTATAAAAATGTTAGTTTCTGTCGTCTTAAGTATCTGCATAGAGAAAAAAAACAAATAGTGAAATGATATGGTATACAGCATGTGACCTAAGCGAACACTGCAAAGTACAAAGCCAGCAGTTATCAAAACAAATCCCATAATGATATCGCAAGAAAAGTTTTATAAAAATAAATTAAGTAAAGAAATTAAGGTAAATTAAAGTAAAATAAATATGCTGCATAACATTAAATTCAAAAATTAAATGCATCATTACACACCTCTAATATCTTACGCTGAGTATTAAGCCAGCTCGAAGGCGAATCTTGCACTTTCTTTCCCACCACAACTTTGTCTTGCTGAATATGAGAAGTTAACATATACCAAGCGCTAGTCATTAAAGAGATCTCCCGTTTTATATTTGCAGCTTCGTCGATTGCTATCATATTCTGTGTAGGTGCAGATGTAAAGGAGGTACCGAGCATGTTAGTAAGACAAGTTGCTAAGAATATGAAACATACACAGGTTTACATGCACTACTTACCTTCTTCTCTTTGTCTGAATGAAGAATGTTTCGTTTTAATCGTTCATTATCCACCTTTAGTCTTCGGATATTTTCCTGCGCAGCCTTAAGCTTTTCTCGCTGTGTTTCAATTCGTCGCTGAAGGTCAATAACCCAACTCTTCAATTCTGATTCATACGTATTGTTGGAGGGATCTAGGTATGATAAAGACGTACGCAAAGCTGTATTTGCCCTACTTATCTCAAGAAGCTCTTCGCTTGCTAGCGAAAGCTTTTGATATATTTCTTCTTTATCTTTATTCAACATTTGTAGTTGTTCCGTTGTTTTCTCATTTATAGACTCCACTATTGCTTTCTGTTGTCGCAGGTATTCGTAATCTCGCTGTAACGTCTCCATCTTCCCAGAAACAGATTTTTTCACGTCAGCAATAATTTCGCGTTCATCTTTACCAATTAGGTCTAATTCGAGACGGGCGGCCTCTAATTGGGATTTCTGAGATTGGTATTCTTCCTCAAGAGCCCTCATTTGCTCCTTAACTTGATCCGTTTCGTTCTCGCTTTTATGTAATTTGTCTTGTAGTTTTCTAATAATCTCTGTTCTCTCATCATCTTCAACGAGAGCGGAGCGTACTTTACGGATTCCGGACCAAAGATTATCAGACGTGGCATTCTCCAAATTTTCTAGCATCAAGTCTGCTGGAATTTGCTTAAGATCACTTGTTGAGCAGTTGTGTAGCTTACTATCCAATTCAATAGACGGGGTTATTTCTTCAATGGAGGTGTTGGCGCTAGTATTATTCCGGTAAATAGATAGTTCCAGATCGAGTTTCGAGATCTCAGATTTCCTATAGCAGTAAAAGTATTAGTATTCACATTGCCTTCATTAATAACAAGGAAATAGCATACAATTCATTAATGGTAGCCAATAGTTCAGCATGCTCCGAACTATTCATTGATTGTTCAATAGTTTCACCTCTCTTTAAATCATCCAGGTCACGAATTCGCTCCTCAAGTTCAGAAATCTGCTCTATGTCGCGAGAATGTTCTTCTCTAAGTGATCTAAGCTCCTGGGTATCTCGATCTGCCTTTTCAAGCAGAGCATTTAGTTCTCGCTCCATGTCTCGATTCTTCTTTCTAAAAAATTCATTTTCAGACTGAAGGACGTCATTTTGACGTCGTAATCCAAACACCTCTTGAGTGTCTTCATTCAATAGCTTCGACTTCTCCGATAAATAAGTGTTTTCATTCTGTAGTACGGTTAACTGTTGTTGCAAGTTTGCCATTTCTGCGAGTTGGGCTTTCTGTCGCTCAGCTTGCGCAGCAAGTTTGCGCAGTCGATCAATTTCATGCTTAGCTTCGTCTAAACTGTCTTTAATTATCACAGTATTCTCCAATTCAGCCTCTAGAGAATCAATTTGCGACAGCAGTGTCGACACGTGCTCCTCATCCTGCTCCAATTTCAGATCACGAGAAGCTATTTGTTCTTCTAGATCTTGGATATCCTTCTGGAGGTACTCTATTTGAGTCTGAGTCTTCTTTTCCACGATTTCTGCCTGAATTCTGGACATCCCACTTGTATCATTTAACTTATCAGAGAGTATAGCATTTTCTTGCTTTATTTGATCCTACATGGAGTTGTTAGAACAACAATTTCAAGCCTTCCAAAATTTTGAGGATATCAAGTACTTACGTGCTCATCTTGCAGACTCGAATACTGCTTCTTTAATTCTTCGTAAGCATCTTCCACAGTATGATATCTGTCCAATGCTTTGGCAATTTCCGCTTGAAGTCGACTTTCAAAGTCAATACTGCAGAGAGTCAATGCAAGTACATTATTAGATACTAAACACACAGTGTTGGCCTTATTCTTACCTTGAACCGTATGAATCTGTAATAATTAGGGAGGAGTTCTCCTCTTTACTGATAATATCAAGGAGATCGTTTTTATATTCCTCATCAATATTGTTAATGGCATCGAAGCAGCTAGTACCTTTAGTTACAATTAAAGTAAGCGTTGCTAGCTTCTTAATCTCCAATAGTTGAGAGTCTTTCGCAATCAAACTCATGTTGGCATTCAGTAGTTTCTCGTTTGTCCCACCCAAGACATTTACATAGAAGGTAGTCAGGGCTTTGAATAGCTTTTTCACTATTGTAATTTGTTAGCCACTTTACATATTGCTTTGATTAGTGACAACGAAGTTACGTACAATTCTGAGCTCTTGTAATAAACGAAAGAGATTCTCCTGAAGCTATCTCACACGACTTGAATTGTCCAGGCCAAGCCTTCGCAAGTATTTTTGATAGAATAACGCCATCTGAAAGTTCAGATAAAGTATTTATTGCAATATCATCCGAAAGTTCTGAAGAGTAAGCTGAGTTAACCTAGACATAGTATATCGTAAAGTCATGAGTTAGATATTGCTGCTGTACACTGTATATCATGTCAAATGCCGATAACAGATATCGAAGAATGTATATGATAAATGCAATAAATGCTTCTTACCCAGGCAATTAACGACAGATCCGTCTTTGAACTCATTTTTCATGCGATATTAATACTACCAATATACGGCAGTGTTTAGCTATCTCAGATATACCGATAGATGTGCGAAGTTACTGCATATGAATTGTCTGTAATGAGTCTGAAATTCATATGCTTTGCAGACAGGCAGAAGGCAATATATGATTTAGCATACCTTGATAAGCACGAAACAGGTCTTATTCCCAATAATTTAATATCCAAATATATGGGTGTGAGCTCTGTCTGCCTTGATGAAAGTAGTCCAGTTTACACCGTGGGGAACGCGTGCATGCACTAGGAAAGTATGTATAGTCCCAAATATTTATGTGCGATAATAATAATAATATACGGAAATCAAAATTCAGTTATGAAGCACACCTACAGAAAATGCTGTTCACTCTTACCGATATTTATGACGCAAAGAAATATTTATAGATACGCATTTATATTACGAATCATATACATATAATCATATATATTCAGCAAATGTTATGGTAAAATCCGATCACATTGTCAAGAGGTTATGCTTCTCGTTTCAACTTTGACATCCTCAGATTGCTCAGGAACGATGTATCATCCTACATTGGATACAGTTACTTTTCACGCGTGAAAGCAACTAGTGGAGAATACAAATTACAGATATATCAATCTCACAAAATATGGAATAGCAACGTCTTAATCGTAGTCAGAGAAAACAAACTGCTATGAAAACACTGCTGAACCACCTTTGAGACATTTTGTCAAAGAACATGAAGTCCACGACAGAAAAATAATAAAAAGAAAAGCAGAGATGTTAATCAGAACAAAATGTTATTATATAGAAAACTGGAATAGATATACCTAACAATATATTATAATTAAACTCGAACAGCCATTCAAGTTCTAAATGCCATGACAGACCACAGTTCCAAATGATATTTAACACCGTTAGTACGAGGCTATCTTCTCCTGTATTCAAATACAGTTTCATCAATTCTAGCTAGGTAACTTATAATTTCTGTGCTGTAAAGGAATCGGTACTATTACTACACCATATAGACGAAACTAACATATGACATCTAGTAGATTAACTACCCATAACTACAGCCATCCCTATATTGCATAACTTATATATCTCAAGACCCACAAAATCTTAGTTCGCGCCTATGAAATGATCGTTAGCAAAAGCTCATAATTCAGTAGTATTATGCTTGTTCTTCACTTACTAACTGGCTTGTCCTCCTCCACAACAAAAGGGAAGTTCAGATTCAGTTTCTGAGCTTCCGAAATCATTGCACTTATAGTACCCTTGGCTGCAAATCCAGATGGAATAGAAAAAGAAAACCCTCTATTTTGTAATTTATTTGTTAGCTTATCCCATAGAATAACATCTTAAAAGTCTCTGCATATTATGGCACTTACTTTAGAACTGTGTTGTATTGGTGGGTGATCTGGCCACCATAGTCCATAAACTTTTGCATAACTTCCTTAACAACACTAAATAACAGACAAATCAGTTTCCGCAATCAGTAAAATAGCAAACTTCCAGTATCTTAGTAGATATTATCATAAATTTCGTCATACCTATCTGGAGTATCCTTGCCCGCCTTGAAAGTAACAATAAATGATCTCTCGGCAGACGAATCCTTCACATTTGCTTCCTCAACAAAAGCTGCCGTTGGGGCCACTGCTGGAGCCACTGGCTCTGGAATAACACTCTCCGGTCTTGAAACTGCTGAAGCTGACTCTCTGTTAGAGCTGCTAATATAAGAATACGACATCACTGCGATAGTGATGATCAGCACAATCGACACTGCAGTGTAAGCTTTCATATTTGTAATTATCTTTAAAACACAGATTAAATTAACCAGCCGTAACCATAAAAAACAAATAAATGTTTCACTAATGTATATATCTACTTCTCAAGTGAGATTTAGAATATATTTTTATCAATAATAGACGAATGTTGGATATTTCCGGAGAGAAAACAAGAACATGCATGTAGATAGTTAAATAATGATGCAAAATGTGGCGCACTCTGTGGCTGAAGGCGTACCAAGCCTATTTACTAAATAAATCTGTAGAAATTTTTATCTTCGTGTGAGCAGTCAAAAGATGGTCCGTATACGGTCGGTTCTTTACTCTTCTAACTCTCTGCTATGGAGAGCAGATTTAGTTGTCAGACCAAGTAGGGCGTTCCCTTCTTATAGATGGAATTCTTCTGGATCTAGTGGCAAACTGAGCAGCTCGAAAGAATCATCGGATGAAGAACGTACACAGAGAGCGATGGAAAAAATTGCCCAAATAGCATCTGCCAAAGGATCAGAACCAATAAATTCTACGTCGACAAGTTCAAGTGCTAATAAATCAAGGAGCATTGAATCAACAGGAGGTTATTTGCTACGGCCTATTGGTGTAAATGTTCCGCCAAAAGATACAGATAATTCCGGGAAGGACACTCGAACTCTGGCTGAGAAGCGAAGAGACTTTGTTGACTATGATAAACGGCTCGAAAGAAGAAAAGAATTGTAAGCTTCAAGTACTCTATATGAATTGTTTGCATATACCTAACTATATCGGTAGAATGTCTGAGGTGCAGAAGTCTTACTTTCAGGAAATGCGTGATCTTGGTAGAAACTGGGGAAAAGAATGGACAGCACCAAAAGCAATTTTTAGAGCCGATAAAGCACTCTACATGCCTAATTTCTATGGTACAACTCTAGATTCAAATAAAGAAGTAGGCTCAACTTCAATTTTACACGGTAAAATCTCACTTGTAAAGGTCTATTCAGCTTTATCTGGAGAAAAGCAGATATGGTCGTGGTTCGAATCGGAAGACCACGCTAATGGCCATCGGCCAGTTAGCGGCGATGATTTGTATCCCGGTGGCGGCTACAACATTGTCGATATATATATTCCAGAGAGTTTTATTAAGGGCTGGATATCAAAATTTTTCAACTATCGAACACGACAGTCTATACCAAAAGAGAGATACGGCCAATTCCTCTATGCCAGAAGACTCTCTTCTCAACTTGATAGATCAATTGGTATAGTCAACAAGTATGCAGGATATCTCTATCTTGTTGATGAGAACTGTAAGATCAGATGGGCTGCATCTGGTATATCTACTCCTGAGGAGATTGAGTCTCTTAAAAAGTCTCTTCGATTGCTTTTTGCTGAGTCTGCTCGTAATAAGAAATCATAATGATCCCTCCCATTCCTTTAGATAGAATAAACTCGACTCGGTGTATTTTATTTGTAATATATTATTTAATTTTATTCATTTTTAGCCACTTTAGCCACTGAAATGGAGCGATAGATTTGTTTACGCCACAGTAACATTTATATATTCTTGGACAATATTTTAGTAAGATAAACTGATCGAGATATAACCCAGCAAGAGATATACAAATTAGGAGGCAGCAAGATTAGCAGATATTTATATAACAGGATGCAGGGTGAGTTGACAGAATATATCTGAATGTGCGCTTGTTGTATTTATTTGCTTTGATGGTTGCTAACTTAAGTCATTAACAGGCTATAATAAATATTATCCGCCAGATTACGGTATGTGGGATCTTATTTTATATGGCTACTTTGAGAGTCTGTCGATTATATATGTTTAATCTTCAAAGTAGCTACTAATATCTTGATGTAGATGGCAAGACATCGCTGAATAAGTTGGCTGGTAAGAACCATCATCTTGGTAATCGCGCGCGCAAGATCAATCAGAAGTAAGTATTTTAGAGCAGTATTCGTGCCAGCGAGGATCGATAAAAATTAGGCGCTAATAAGCTATTTTCTATAATAGTATTCTAGTGGTAAGATTTGAACTGCCATTTGACGTTTTTTGCGAAAAATGTGAAAAGCATCTCGGTCAAGGAACGCGCTATAATGCGGAAAAGAAAAGGATCGGGGAATATTACTCTACGCCTATTTTTTCCTTCAAGATGAAGTGTCATCTTTGTTCAAATCCATTTGAGATCCAAACTGATCCTAAAAATACTTGCTATGTGGCTGTAAGCGGTGTACGTGCTAAAACAATTACCTATGACGGTGAGAGCATTGGTGCAATTAAATTACATGATAATAAAGATGACAGATCGAACGAGGATATCGATCCATTTGCGAATGTTGAGAAAACAATAGAGCAGAAAAGAAAGATAAGAGAATCAAATAGAAGAATAACAGAGCTTTATGAAGATAGTGCTAGAAGATGGTCTGATCCGTATACAAAGAACCAACTGCTTCGGCAAATCTTCAGGAATAAAAAGAGAAGACTTGAGCAGAAGGAAACCGCACGAGATCGGCTTCAGTGGAAGTTAGCAAAAGTTGCTAACTATAATAAACAGAAGGAAAAGAATATATAACAGTTTATATTTTGCTTCATTGCATGAAGCTGTCTGCATTTTAATTTCATTGGCGTTTTGGGTATAATTCTGCAAATTAAAGGATTTTTGTTAAGTGAATAACATTCGTATATTGATATAGTATATATATTATTAGCTGGCTCGACAGTTGGCATATATTCATTTAACTTTCTTAATTTACACTGTATCATTACAATTCCACAATATGCGTAGTGATTTTCTTTTGCTTCGTGTTATCGTTAGATCTAACTTCCTTAGTCAAGACAGCCGTAGTTGAGTTAGCCATGGTAATAGTAGTATCTGACGATACCATTGGAGGCCTGAAGTTAATTGCTCTTCCTTCATTATAAATTTCGTTGAGAATATTGTCGAACGCAGACTTCCCACCTTGTTCGCAAATCTGCTTGTATTTTTCGTACAAGTACAGCGCCGTCTTCGCATCCTCAATTGAATCGTGAGTTTCCGTTTGGATATTTTGCTTAAGAAGATACCATGCGAGAAAGCGAAGTGATAATTTCCTAAGTCAAGTCAGGATCGATAATTTTATTCATAAATATACATAATAAAAAAAGACTTTACCTTTGCCGTGACTTGATATAATATATGTCCACAGTATCAATAACTTGATTCCTTGGCACTTGAATATCTATAAACGTTTATTGGTAAGTACGAGGTACTGTACGGTGTTATAGTGCAATTAAACATTCAATAAGACTTACTGATGGTCCTAAAATCATTTGCCAATCCATGACCAACGAAAATACAGCCAATATTAAGAAGTAGCCATAGCTTCTTATAGGCGGTCTGAACAAGCACTCTTTAGTATTCAAATCTCACTTGTAATAAACAGCATCAAATAATTACCTTCAACGGTACAAGAGACTTGTTCGATTTTCCTGGATCGAGATCGCCAATATTTATTCCAGAAAACTCTGTAAGATAATCCGCTATATTATCTGTAGTAGTAATGTAGTCGTCAATAAAAGCAATTCCGGACTTCTTGCCATCTCCTCTGACGACAGAAACCCTCGCAAGACTGAGTCGACTAGGACGAATAAGGGACCTGGTACCATCGCTACGAACTTCTGTTTCTTCTTGCTCTAAAGCAACGAATTCAGCATCTATAGCAATCATCGTTCCAGGTTTGGGAGCCTCTTCTTCTTTCAAGGATTCGTATTCAAAATTAACGGCTCGTTCGTTACTAGGAACAACATGTTAGTAGTTTCAATAGAGACTTTCAGCATTATACATACGCATTAAGAGCATTTTCGCTATATAACAATGAAGTGTCTAAATGATTTTTCCAGGAGTCATCAAACACTGTAGCCTTTGCATCGCAACTTTGATAAATTACTACAACTGGAGTTTTCCAAGTATAATCGAACCGCAATGCTTCGCTCTCGGGGAACGGCTTCACCAAGAAGTCGTTGAATAGATACCATTCTTTAATACCATTTTCCTTTGGAACCCGTATTACTGAAACCATATGATTATCATGTACTCCAAAATTTACCTCCACTACCACGCCAACAAGCTCATATAGTTCCGTATTAGCTTTCTTGGACGGTTCAGTACTATCAGAAACGCGCTTAATTCTCAATGAATCATCAGCGATTTCAGTTTCGAATTTCAGTGGTAAAAAGTTCTTTTGGGACCAAATCTGACGCGATACCGGCGAGTCCACTGCCGTATTCAACACCAGCACTGGTGACAGTTTCTGAATTCTTTTGCTGGAACTCAGCATTTGATATCTACGGCATTTATCGCACCAGCCTCTGGTATGTGCACTTGTCTCTAAGCTCTGCCGTAAAACAGTTATAAAGTCGATATTGAGGTTAGGTGGACGTCGATCTATTTGTCCAATTCCAGAGCTCGTTGAGCGTCCACTGTTTGGAATCTCAACATTCTTTGGATATAAAAGATCAGATACATATGTTGTTCCGTGCCTAGACGCTTCCGAGCTACATGTGCTGCAGCGAACAAATGCTGTGGTATCAACACCGGCAATTTTTTCCATCTGAGTTATTCCACTGTATGACAACTTTGACATATCGTAACTTCTGCTTTCCATACTGGTACGCTCTAATAGAAACCTATTGAACGATTGCATCATTGACGCGAGAGGAGTCCTTTTAGTGTAAAAGTCTTCTTCCAAAATACCAAGAGCAGATGCTTGATGAATTGAGCTCAATGTGCGAACAAAGTTGTAAGCACGACAATGCTGGCCATCTGCTTTACTTAACATATCAAAGAGAAATCCAAGTTCGCAAAGAAGACATTTTTCTGTTGTACAGTTCCCTGCAACATGATGAAGTGAAAAACTATAAACAAGCGGAATAAATCGGTAAAGCTGTAGTAGAGCGTTCGTGTAAGAATTTGGCAAATGAGTCTCCAAACCAGCATATGGTGTTCGGTTGTAAAACCTATATAAGAAGAATTGTCAGTAAATTTGTATATCAAACTGTTCCAACGACGAAATAATTGCATTGCTAACATACCCAAAATCAAAATCTTCGACGCCAAATCTGCTGTATTTTATTTCGACTTTTCGAAATGGTTCTATTGGGTCATCATCATTCATACTCTTTGTTAATATACTGCTTTGACCGTGTCTGTCTTGCTCACTTCTAAACATGGGGACCTTTCCATCCGAGTTATTATCAGATTTGAAGGTTAGAGATTCGGTAACATAGCGTTTATGTCGCTTAGGAAACGGAGCATAACCAACAAAGTCCACTGTCTTCATATTACTTAAGATTTCTTGGTCGATAGGTGGAGATCGCCTAGCAACATTAAATATCATCTCGCCGGGCCAAGCTGACAGGAGTTTATCTCTGTAGTAAGGCATACCAACAGTATTCAAGGGAACCTCTATATCATTAGCTGATAATGTAGGCGTTGTGTCTACAATAGCATCTGGCCACTCTGTTGGACGGCCAAATTCAGTAAATAAGGATGCGTCTGGAGTTCTCCAGATATGGACTGCGCCATCATTATCACCTAGTGCGAAATAATCGCCAGAGCTAGATATATCTAGACTGGTTACATACGACAAGTTTGACTGATGTAAGAATGCATGTGCTGGATTGACAAAATCTAGTATTTGCAGTTGTCCTGTGAGTGATGATACTATACACGTTGTGGACATTTTTGGATGTAACCTAACGAAGCCAGCACCCGCAGGGAATGGCACAGGAGGTTGGGGTCTAAAAGTTCGAAGATCATAAATATTCAAAAGTGGATCTAAAGGATAAGATGCTCCATAAGCAGCTCCTCTGTAGATTAATTAGCCTCTGAAACAATAGATACAAATAAAACTGGGCTTACCTATAAGTATGCCCACAGGTCAGAAGAACATTGTCTCGAGTATCGAGATCCGCGATCCCACCAGAATGAGCAGGAAGTTTCCTAACAACTTGTAAAGATACTGGATCTAGTAACACTACCTCACCTTTGGCATTTCCACATGCTATTAATCTGCCACCTCGCCTCATTACTGTGAATCGCTCGTCGAGAGGGACCTAGAACCATTAACATGGATGTATGAGCTAATAATACCATGTGATCGATGATAAAATATACACGAACCTCTGAAACAATAGAACCTCTGTCTACATTTATCTTAAGAAGTCCTGGATTTCGTCCTCCTATAATGATCTCAGAAGTACCTCTCGACGTATAACTCATGCAGCAGAGCTCTTTCATTTTTCCTTGATCACTATCAAAGAAACAAAAATTAGCCGAGAGCAAGATGAGCAATTTAACAATAAGTAAACATACTCTAAATTAAAGCGAACAAGACCCCTTCTTTGTGTCATCCGAAGGTTGTTTGGACCTAATGACAACACTCCTCTGTCGTTCACTAATATCTGTGAAACTGGTGCTCTATGCCCTATAAAGCTCGTATACTTGCGAAGATTCTCACCAGCAAAAGACGCGACTCGGCCCTGCATCAAATAGCCCTCTTATCAGTAAATTTCATTAATTAGAAGAAACCAGATGGAATCTTACATTTGTATCTCCAGTCCATAAAAGTTCTTGACTAGTATCAAACGTTACGGTACTGATTGAAGCAGGGAGCGATCCAAACGGTAGTGTCGAGACTCGAGAAGCCTTCAAGTTTTACGGTGTTATTTGAGCCTGATCTCTTCAAGAATTCAGTAATTACTTACCTCTCTCCAACCTTCCATCTCGTTAAAATGCGGATAATTCAATCCAAGATTTATCAATTCTTATAATTAAAAAAACATGTGTAGCAAGACACGTATTTCTTCGTAGAATCTGATTCCTCCTGGAATTTGACCGTGTTCGCAACGTGAAAGCGCTTTCTTCGCTAAAACACAATGTTAGTCACGCTTAAGTACCGTGTATAGTCGTCAGTTATTCGTCAATTATTTCTACCTGCTTATAGCTGGCAGTGCCTACCTATAACTGACAGTCTAGATTATCTCACTGGATGCCTTTGGCTTAACGAGACGAGCATGATGTTCTCACGAAACATGGTATAGTGGTTAGGTTATAATGTTGTCGGCTTCTGATGATTCAAAAGTACCGTGGTTTTCTTTTTTTCCGTGTAAAAGCAAAACATACTTGTTTCTTTCTAGCAAGCAGTTTCATTCAGCACCTAAATCTGAGTGAAATCACTCTTGATACAAAATGGCATTGTCGCTATCAGGATGTTCAAGTAGAGGCAGTGTGCTCTATTCAAGGACTATTCAGCGACGAATGCTGAGCTGCGCTTCAGTAGTCCAAAGTCATATTGGCTCATCTCCAGTTCACATTCCGGAAAGTGTCCAGTTAGCATTACAAGTTCACAAGTGGAACGAGGAGACAAACATGACACCTCTAGTTATAACGGGACCGAAAGGCAGCTTGAAAGCGGATATTCCGGGCTTTGCTAGACTGAATTTGGTTAACGATGGTCGCAAACTAGAGGTGTCAGTTGACGATGCGAAGGAAAAAGTGCAGCGACAGATGTGGGGAACCATTCGATCTCTGATACAAAACAATGTTTCTGGTGTTACAGAAGGACATATGGTTTTGATGCATTTTGTGGGAACTGGTTATCGAGCGGAACTTATTAACAATGGGAAGAGAATTTCAGTTAAGGTCGGTCAGTCAGGTGTAAACCTTTTCGACGTTCCAGACGGTATTAGTGTCCGAAATCCACAGCCCACACGTTTAATAATTGAAGGAATTGATAAACAGCAGATCTCACAATATGCTGCAAAGATTCGGGCCCTAAAACCGCCAGAGCCTTATAAAGGAAAGGTATGTTTTTACAGAATTTGTTTAAGCGTTTTTTTGGCCCCAATCGAATTAACGAATTTCCAATGCAGGGTATTTATGTCAATGGTGAGAAAGTCAGACTTAAGGATAAAAAAGTCAAGTAATGCAGGATATAAAATGTGTCACATAATTTCAATTGAAGAGATTAGCAGGTTGTATCTGCGTTTCTATATTGTGCGAAACCTATATATAATATACTTCGAATATTTCTTCCGATAAGTGTACATAATAATTTCTTTTTTTACGTTGCGCTACACTACTCGACGAATAATACATTGTTTGCAAGCGAAATAAACAAATATAAAGAGTAATATGCAGATTTTTAATTATTGTAACTGCTGTTCAAGACCTGTTGAACAGCTTCAAGAACTTTAGAATGGATCTCCTTTGAAGCAGCAACGATTCCTTTGTTGTTTTTTAGGGTACGACCTTGTGAGAAGTCGAGCTCCTTACCGTACATATCGGTAACCACTCCTCCTGCTTCAGCAACGAGTAGATTTCCGGATGCATGATCCTATATTATCAAATTAGTGAATTGGTCTTAATTTATAATAATCTGAGATATATATACCCATATTTTCTCTTGATAGGATGCGCTGACTGGAAGACGCAAGTAAATGTCACCATCCCCACGAGAGATACTAGCATATTTAGCCTGGGAGTCCATTCTCACGGACGGCTTCGTAATTCCTAGCTTCTGGGCAATCCTAGCTTGCTGATCGTGAGAACTGTGGCCCGCCTCAACACTCTCACAGAACGAGGCCTTAGATGTGTCAGATATGCTGTTCATATGGATGGGTACTCCAGAGTCAATACTGGAGCCAATTGGTCTCTGTTCATAGACGGTTTAAGGTCAGTATGCTGGATAGTAGAAAAAGCCCATAATATTACTTACAACAAAAGCACCTTCGCCTTTGACACATGAAAAAATAACTCCCTTGCCTGAAGACTCATTAGAAGGATCAACAGGCAGGTTTGGACAACCAATAATGCCCATGACAACATTTGAGTCCACAATAAGAGCAAGACAAACAGCAAATTGGCCCTTTCTCAAAAATCCCTTAGTACCATCAACTGGATCTAGCGCCCACATTCCTAATGTGCAGAAAGAGCATGAAACTGGTGATTAGTAAACTGACAATAGTCACAAGAAAAATTAATTAGTCATACATACTTTTCACACGGCCACCCTCGAACTTTCCCCGATCAATATACTCAAGCATCTTGTTAGAGGATTCGACCTTTCCGATATCTGACTCAAAATTATCAAAAGTAGACGCCTCACAGACGAGCTGCCACACTCTGTCTCTAAGAGAAACTTTCTCTCTTAGGATAGTTGAATCTTCTTCGCCAACGACCGGATCTTCAGGGAATACGGTCTGTAAAGCACCGATAATAACAGCCTGCGCACCAAAATCAGCGACTAAATTTATCAGTTTTACATCTGTTAGAATAGGCGAACTGCAGAGCACAATATAACCGATATGTGACATACCAGTAACTGGTGAATGATCATCCTTGGACACTTCACCAGTGTTATGCGAATCGGAGACAATAGTTGTTAATTTACAGGCTCGCTCTACTGCTAACTCTGCAATGCTGCGTTCTTTAGCATAGACACTCATTTTTCTTTTTATGACGCTAGCAAATAGCCAGTGACTAAAAGGAGATATTCTTATTTTGAAAATTTTGAAAGTAGACGGTCAATTGTGAATCGAAGAAAGTTGCGTCTAATGGTTGGGAAGTTATATTTACATTATATTTGTGAGTCCAAAATCACAGATCGGCTTTGAATAGCAGTTCTCTCGATAGAATTAAGAGTGCATAACCTGGCTCTGCTCAAATGCTAATGAAACCATGACTTCCACTATAGAGGATAAATTAATGGCTGATAGAGAGAAAAGGATATCTGAAGTATGTAATTTGCTGAATCCTTTTTCAGAACCTGACGAGACTAAATCACGAGCATCTGGGTCATCGGTACTGGAGACTTCCACGACTAGCAAATCACCAACAGCGAAGTATGTGCCCTCTCCATCGAAAAGATTTCGGCGTCGTCAAGTAGAAAAAAGGAAATTGCTGTCCTTTTCCGAGCGCGTGAGAATACATTCCGATACATATCGATCATCTAAATCCGACAAATCAATTACAGGATCACCTTTATACGCTCCATGGAGTAGAGTTAAGCTTCTGGAAAGGCTATCTACTTTTCCAGATAGCTTGACTGAAGAGTCTGTTTCTCCACTATTGTGGGCACGTTTTGGATGGTATGTAAATGAGCAAGGCAGAGTGAAATGCGATTTTTGCGGAGTTGAATTAGACATAGGTAAGCAATTCTCATGCAGCTGGATAACAGCAGCTATCTAAATTTAAGAATGTTAAGTAGCTAACAAACGTTTCACTATCAAATTTTAAGAGAAACTATCCAATGAAATTGTTGATGTAAAGGAGAGACACGACGAAAAGTGTGCATGGCGAAAGCATGGATGTAATGGTATGTATCTTCGTTTTGCTCGATTGCAATCTCTAATTAACCTATTTTTCAGATGCCTTATACAATCTATCGATTTCTCTCGATTTCAATGGTGCTAGAGAGCTATTTTTATCTAGGATAAAAGTTTTATCGTCATCGAACATAATAAATAATATTAAGACTAAAGATACACCAATATACCCGAAGAGCCTATGCTCCACGATCTTGAGTTCTTTGAGTTTGGATCCGTCGACAGAAAGTAACATCAGATCCTTTGAATTAGGACTGGTAGGATTTGATTTAGCTTCCAAAGACGGCAAAGAGATGGTCCGTTGCAGCGAATGCTTTATAGAATTTGACCAGACTGTCAAAGAGATTGAATGTATAAATGGTCATCGATCTTATTGCCCTTGGGTGAGGTCTAATGGCTCGCAAGGATGGAATCTGATATTGGCAACCCTAGAAATACAGAATACCAACCAGCTCGATGCAGATGAAGGCTCTGACGACGCTTACGAACATAAAGATCAAAAATTGGAAGCATTGAGAGAGAATAACATTAAAAATAGGGTAGAAAAGCTGAAAAAGCTATATATTTATCGGCCCAAAGCTAGGAGTTCCGAGACCACAGGGTACTAAGCGAAGAATGGCTCTTCGCCATTTTTCATTTTGTTTATTCTAAAGAGCATTCGGCGAAGATATTGATAACCAGCACAAATCATTGTGTATATAATATTGAAAAACTGAGCTATAAAATGTATCAATCTCCTAACAGCCCTTTCTAGCTATAAACCCTTTGCATAGTTTCCTGTCTCTAGGAACTCCTGAATAATCTTTACAATCAGCTCCAAGGCAGTAAGCCAAGCTAGCAACTTATCCTTGACATTTTCGAATCCACCGCCGAGCTTTTGGTAGAAGACTTCACGATAAGGAGTTGCTTTCATAGCAAGCTATAGTACAATAGTGAGTAAGTGTCAGAATGTATTAAGCGCCCATCATATTTATACAAAGAAATTTTACCTTAAATACCGGTCTGACGACAATGCTGTGGAACTTAATCAAAGTCTCGCTGTATGCCTTGGTAAAACTGTCTGTCATTTCCTCTGTTGATTCGACGTTTTTTCTAAGGGCAACAGCGGTAAACTGAAGACCACTACACGAACAATAAATTAAGCAATTAGCCCTCAATTACGTCAAGGATGGTGACAACATTCATCTCAATATCTACTTACCGAGTAAGCCAGAGAAGGCCCTGAGTAGCTGTCTTCTGCTTCTTAGAAACCTCCGAGAGGACGATATCCTGAAGTGTCGTTGAGTCTGCTGGGTTAGCTGTCTGAGCATCTCTGATTTTCTGCGAAGATTCGAGGAATCCAGACGCGTTAGTAGATAATAGACATTAAACGAAATAGCCAGTAAACTGATAATTGAATTTGCTA
Source organism: Dipodascopsis uninucleata var. uninucleata (assembly GCA_030568195.1). Lineage (NCBI taxonomy): Eukaryota > Fungi > Ascomycota > Lipomycetes > Lipomycetales > Lipomycetaceae > Dipodascopsis > Dipodascopsis uninucleata. The sequence goes on along the minus strand of JAJLTO010000004.1, from coordinate 1,410,389 downwards.
GTCACCTTGATGTTTCCACTCATGTCCTTCTGGACGACTCCGAACGCAGCAGATCCAAATAGATCTGTTAAGTACATATCTAGTTAGTTCGAGCATAATTCTGTTATATCATCCATGATCCGCTGATTAATATCAAAATTCGCTTCTACAAATGTAACTTACCAAATAAGGATACCAGACCCTCTGCTGCCTCTAGGAATTCAGTGGTATTGATCTTATTGTCTTCAGAAATTGTCACATCAGCGAATGACCGCTTTCCATCAAAGAATGTAGTAGTAGCCATCGTTAATATGCGTTATTAGAAGCAATTGATCAAGAGAACTGTTGAATTACGAGTATATCGTTTATTATTCCACAATAATAAGCCTTTTAGTACATAAAAATAGAAATATGGATGCCACCTTTTAAGAACGACAAAACAAAGGGGCGTAGCTGTAATGGAAAAGGGAAATTACGCGCGGCTCTACAATTTAAAATACTGAAACTAAGACTGAGAACAAAGTGGACGAAGCGGAATGTTACCTCAAGTCTAGAAGTATACTCTAAAGCGCCAGTGACTAGAGAAAATAAGTGGCTATATTGATTGCTTGGTGTAAAATGAGAATGAAAAAGGACATTGCCGATGAATAGAAACATTTATGCCTCTCACGCCCTACTCGACAATTAACGAACTTATTTCCCCTAACTTGTCGCGGGTAGAACGAATATATTGTACAATAAAGCTATTTCCACTAACCTGTTACCCCAGAATAATTTATAACAGAAATACTGGACTATTGTATTTGCTGTAGGGGCAGATCAGCTATTATGTGATACTGCTGACGATGACACCTCACCTAGTAGCCATGCTTCTTTCAAAGATCTGGAAATTAGTAGCAGATCTTCGATAGCACGGACCTGTATATTAGTAACATTAGTATCGATTATCACTGTGCATAGCTCGAGAATACGGACAATATACTTACAATCGATGTTGCGTGGCATTCAATTTGATAAGTCTCTGCTGCCGTAGTTACTCGATCCTTTCCTGAAATCTGACACGTAGGACATGTTAGTCACATTGCCTTATAAAAAGAACGCTCTTCTGGTGGATATAATATAGAGCTTACCGGTGCCAATTCTATAATATCTGAGAATTCTGAAATGATTATGTTGGTAGCCTCATTGATTCGTTCTGCAAAAAGATGTTGACTATACATCAGTTGGTGGTCACCTCACAAAGAGGCTGTCGACCTCATCTATCAGAGAAACTCACGATTTATTGATAAAGCGCGACTCTGCGACTTTTGGTTCTGAGATGCAGAAGATGACATAGCTATTTGTCAAGCAACGCCTATACAGTACCAATTGCTCTTAGTAGATTATATTCACTCAGACAGAAACGTCCTTCAAAATATCGCATCATCGAAGCAACCCTCCACCCAGCAACAATCATATGCCAAAGATAAATAGTACTGTTTACTGTAATTTCGGGTGATCCGGTTTTCTGATCAGAAACGACGGAATAGACCACGATGTCTAATCAATCAGGAATATCAGGTATATTGGCAATCCTGATCTGTGTACAAAGCAGGCTAGGCAGTTCGATGTGAAAATAAGCTAATGAGATGTTGTTACATAGCTTCCGAAGGTCTTTTAAAAGTGTTTCGTGACTTTGCAGCTGACGATCAAGCAAGATCGCTGTTAATCAAAATCGAAAAAGGTATACAATAAATATTATTAATACCATAGAAAATAACAAGGTGCATTATACTGACTAGCGATTATCAACCTATTAGAAACGCTGGTACCTGGAGAATTGATCAAAGCTAAGAATGGATTCCTAGAGGACATTTCATTGTTAGAACCTCATGTTTCAGACAATGAGCCATTGTATATCATCTATCGAGGAGGTGAAGGTACAGCAACAGGTACAAGTGGTGGATTTACGTTTATCTCATACATCCCAGATGCAGCTCCAGTTAGAAACAAGATGCTGTACGCGTCTACTCGCAACACTCTGATAAGAGAGCTCGGCGGAGATAAGATCGCTTTATCGTTTTTCACTACGGAGAAGTCAGAACTCAGTCCCGAGGGATTGCAAAAGTTTTTGGAGCACGAGAAATCGAGCGGCCCAATGACCGAAGAGGAGCGTGCTCTCAAATCGGTAATTGACATCGAGGCCAAGGAAGGCTTTGCTGGGACCAGCACTCGCAGGTCGCATGTGTCGTCAGGGTTAAGCTTCCCCATTAGTGACGATGCTAAGGATGCTCTTGCAGAACTCGCCAAATCTTCTGACGCTGAACATAATGTTGTCATTCTCTCTATCAACCCCTCAAACGAGTCAATTGAGCTCGATCATAAAGGACTTGTCGAAGAGCCTACGCATCTACAAAATGTCATCTCGAAAGATGCTCCTAGATACACATTCCTGTTGTTCAAGCATCAGCATGATGGAGAGGATCACAACTCCACGGTATTTATCTATACCTGTCCTTCTAGCTCTAAAATAAAAGAGCGAATGCTGTACGCATCATGTCGTTCCTCAATTATCGCAGAAGCTGAAGCAGCTTTTGGAATCACAATTGACAAAAGAATTGAAGCTGGCGAGGGATCTGATATCTCAACTACGTCATTAATTGCAGACTTGCATCCGCAAAAGGTAGAGAAAAAGACAGCATTTGCTAGACCGAAAGCCCCAGGAAGACGCCGTTAATCCCAAACCAAATATATAAAGTCCTTGCTGATAATATTATTTTAACTCAATCTAGCATTGTTACCATAGATGTCAGTTGCTTAATAAGATGTATATTGAGTCTGTTAACTAGTTATATCGTACTACTATATTCTTCTTCTGTCATGTAAAACGGCAATTGTCAATTGTTGCCCCGTTATGCCAGTGTAGTATATTATGCTAAATGAAATATGCTAGGGCGGTAGAAGCATATTTGGTATTGTAACACGGTGGTGAGACTAAGCTATCTACGATGATGCAGGATGGCTACTGTTTAACGGTCTGTATCCGACTTACTCTCCGAGAACATTCCGCATCTACTTGTCTACATCCTCACGCCATAGTTTAAGAACTTCCCGGATCTATGACGGAATATACTGGACGCTGTATAGTCAATGGAGTTATTAGCTATCGGGCTTAACTGTTCGTTAGACAAAATAGCTTTCGTGTTATAGTTCACTATTCCCAACCGCTCGCTCAATTTAATTAGCTAGACAGCAGGAACAGCTATGCTTATCAGATGCTTCTCTGAGTCCGGAGGAACTATCTGAAATTAGATAGTTAGTGGTGGGTAAGTTTATATTTTCTATTTTTGTTGGCTGACAACTGAGCGTTGATATAGAGAGTTCGGATAATTGTCGTCGCGGGAAGTAGCACGGAAGACTGACTGCAACGACTTTCTAGCCGCCCTTTTTTGCTCCTTCCCCGTCCCCCACCCCCTGATGTGTAAGCAGCCAAACCAATTATACTAGAGTATTTTATACGTAAAGCCCTTAGAGGGCTTTAATTCGTTATCCCCTGTTCTTGTATATGCTCGTATCTCACCAGAACTGATATAGCGGTACCGCTGCTAGCTCTCCACACATAGGCGGCTATCTGCCGTTCGGACGTAGCAGCACAAAAAATTTACAGATTTGAAACGACATTGCGTGCGAGTGCTTCATATCAGCTACTATCGCTGTCGCGATCAGCGCGTAGTAGTTTCCAACATCTATCTGAGTTATGTGAATTTATAAAACAAATACCAGTATATAGTGTGTGATCAATAACGACATAGATATCGTCAACCCAAAGGTTAAATACGCGCCAGTAGGTAGGTACCAACTACGCAAGACCTGCTTTATTTTAATTGTGCAGCTGCAGCTCTGCGTAATACACGATGATCTATTATTCCCAGCAGCTGGCGCGCAGGTTGCCATATGCAGGATGTGCCCAACTAAATTGCATCTCGGAGGTTCATCGGCATACAGTCGACTCTCGCGGCGGCACTCTAGATACCCTCTTCCTTTTCGTTCACAAACACGATTCTACACTGAAATAGACATCTCTAGCTGTGGCTATATGGTCACGGGTACTTACTCTTTTAGCTAAATTGTAAAGCGTCCATTTGTCCGTAGATTTATACATTTATTATGAGTACTGGCTACTTGCCTTGTCCCCTTAAGTTACCCTTACTTGCTTCTTCTTTGTGTAACCTTATTCCCTCTCTAGGAAAGTGAAATTGCGGGGGAAATTGAACAGAATTAGAGTTTGGCAGGACAACGGGTAAATGCAACACAATACCCATATACGGCATATACGTCAAGCTATATCACGAATACACACACGTGATGCGCACATGCTTTTGGCATCATACCAATCTGCAATTTGTAGACCAATATAGGAAATATTGGCAGATTTTTTGATAATGTATGCGAGGATCGAAATCGCCGAGGTAGCTGCTTAATAAGAACCTTAACTGGCGGCCTTTTGGTCGGTCGTGGTAGCCGTATGTCAAGATCAGCTCCTGGTCATCGGCTGTTAACAAGGATCCGTTGTAAAATAAATCTAAGGGTCATGTGGGTCATGCGCTTGTCTATCATTATATGAAATTGATGACCGACTATGGCACTGTATACTAATAGCTGTGTCTGCTTATAGTCCGGGGATCTGTGGTCCAGATAGTAGTAATGAGAGAGAAATGTTCGTCAGTGTGTCGGATATGTCTTCATGTTTGCCCTCAAGGGTGGACGGAGATCCATCGGATAGAACTCAAGGTGCTGGCACGATGCACTTATAGTAATTCAATCGAAGTCACCAGACGGATCCCCTAAGTCGTCCCATTGAACGAAGCATAGATTACTCCATTGGCACCCAGAAAAACTCTGATTTCCAGGCAAGAGAGTCTGGAACCAAGTAAATTCTCATAGCAAGCTATCGTAGACGGCGTCAGTTATCTGGGTCTCTACGAAGGGACTTATATACACGACGTGACAGGCTAGTGGTTATAGACCGTCTTGCTCGTCTCATCCTACATTTTTGCGGGGATCCATGTGCCTTCAAGTCTAATAGCTCTAGCCCGTGTACTCCGTATGACCGCTTCAGGCTTGCTGAGACCGTAGAAGAGTCAAGTGATACTAAATGAAGCAAGAAAGACTAATTCACTTGGATTCGAAGAATTATAAATCTACTATATAAGCATATAGCAGCATCCACATTAACATAGCTCGCCCATGGCTTTTCTTTTATAGGTACTAGTTCGCGCCAGGAAATATCCTATCCTTTGATGAATTCTCTATCCCACGCAAGCTACTAAACGCATAGTGCAGTTCTTTTAACCGTAACATTTTATCCCGGAGTTTCTCCGCTCGTGCGTCTTTATCACTTCGAAAGCTTATAAACTATAGATACAATTACTTTAAATCGACAAGCACCGTCTTCTACACCTTCTACATATAGTAAGTTCCGGTCATATTATTTGAGAGATAATAGATAACTGCTCGGCTCATGTTTGACTAGTAGTATATGGCTGATCTAATGTGTTAAATTGCATTCTAATTTTTCACGATTTTGTTGCTATATATTTTACTTTTTTGTATTAATGTTTGTGGAATTAGGCTCGGTCTTCACGTTCTGTCGGCTAACTGAACATCATCAACTGACTTGTACATTTCTCCAGATTTCATCAACAGATCTACTTATATATATACATAAATTTCTCTCTTTCTCTCCCACATAACTATAATTTCTCTATCTCGCTCTTTTTACTTTGGCATTTTGCTTTATTTCAGCCTTTTCTTTTCAAAAATATAGCAAATAGTAGACGAAATGGCTCAGAAAAGGAAAACTACCCCAGCTATTAACCTAATTGGTATGCATTGCTTGATTCGGAGCTGTCTCGGCAGCGTCCACTCTACTCTTTTTTGTATTTACTAATATGTTTACTTACACATTTTTCTAGCTGGTGGAACCGCAGGTCTCTGTGAGGCACTTACATGCCATCCGCTGGATACAATCAAGGTGCGCATGCAGCTTGCGAAATCAACTGGTGGAAAGAAAGTTGGATTTTTTGGCACCGCTGGCAGTATCATTAGAAATGAAAGTCCTTTAGGACTGTATAAGGGTCTTGGAGCCGTAATCACTGGTATTGTACCTAAAATGGCTATCAGATTCTGGTCATTTGAGACCTACAAAGGCTGGCTTGCCAATAAAGAGACAAAAGCTACCTCTTCAACTGGTATTTTCTTTGCAGGTTTGGCTGCTGGTGTAACTGAGGCTATTTTGGTAGTCAATCCTACAGATGTTGTTAAGATTCGTTTGCAAGCGCAAAATCACTCTTTAAAAGATGCTACTGATGCTCCTAAGTACAAAAATGCACTTCATTGTGCTTTTACGATCGTTAAGGAGGAAGGACCTAGTGCTCTATATCGTGGAGTTGTGTTGACTGCATTAAGACAGGCTACTAACCAAGCTGTTAATTTCACTGCATATACCGAACTAAAAGAGTACTGCAAGAAACTTCAGCCACAATATGAGGAACTGCCTTCATATCAGCACATGGTTCTTGGTTTAATATCAGGCGCTCTTGGACCGTTATCAAACGCTCCGATCGATACCATCAAGACACGTATGCAGAGGGAAAAGGCTGTTATCAACGAGACTGCAGTTGCTCGTGTCAAGAGAATATCGTCCAGTTTAATAAAGAATGAAGGAGTTTTGGCCTTCTATAAAGGTATAACACCACGAGTTATGCGTGTTGCTCCAGGACAGGCTGTTACTTTCGCCATTTACGAGCAAGTCTCAAGGTTTCTTGAGACTGTGCCCATCGTCGGTCGACCACAGAAGGTCCTGGCTGCAGAAGATTAAGAGAAGGCTAGGAATTTAGTGCATCATTAGCATGTATAACCAATCTCTCTATAAGTCACTAATAAATTGATATCAAGAGAAAAATGCTATGTTACCATTATATTTAGTATAAGTTTATTATACTGCTTGGTTTAATGCGTGATAGTTGTTATACTACTTGGTACTTTAGAACATGTTTGAAAAGGTGTTATTTGCCCGATTTATGGGAATTACTCATGGTTTGGACGACTCTATGAGCTTGTGTTATGAGATTGCATTGGCTGTTTATTATTTCTTTTATTTGTTGTTTTTACTTTGTTTTTAAAGGTAGAGATGTCATTTTGCAATTAACATTATCATCTTTTTTGGATACTAGTTAGCAATAAATGTATTTTAAACTGAAGAATATCTATGCTCTCTGCATGTATTGCAGTTTTTGCGTAAAGGCTATTAAAACTATTGTTATTTTCTTGTTGTGTTGATAGTTCTCGACAAGCTGCTTGGTTTGCTAATTTTAACTTTAAAGTTGCTTTAACTTACGTAACAAAGGATTTGCTGATCTACTAGAAATTTCGCTGTTTTTACAGGAAATATTTCTACAGCGTTAATTTACTCTCGGATACCTGGAGTTCTAAGGTTTCGATTTTCAATAAGTTAGGAAGACTCTATTGAGATAGCTTTGCCATACTATTGGTCTCTCTAGGCATGGGTAGTTGATTTAGAATTTAATAGTGCATTAATGGTACAGAATCTCAAGTAAAATATATGGAAACATTTACTATGTACCGTCCTGATATTATGGAAGATTACACCTTACCCTATGTATTTAGTGCATAGCATTGGTTAAGGGTAATGTCGAATCAGACTAATGGCAACCTTAAGTATAGTAGGGTCTGTCAGGATAGTATTAAGATTGGTTCGTTCGCTAGAAGAATACAGTAGGATGTTTACTTGGTTTAAGTGCTGTTTTCTTTTAACAATAGCAAAGGGAAATTTCATGCGATCATACTTAGATCCCTTTCTTGATAGTACTGCTCAAATAGAAATTATTATCGTGTGTTCCCTGAATTTACTGATAAAGACTCAACATTTTAATATGGACTAATAAATGAGTAAATGAGCGTCCTTTGGTGTTTCTGAAATATAGCAATTACAGTCCCGTTAATACTCATCTTTCAAGCCTGCCTGCAATCATCTACATATTATTGCACTAGAATTATTAGACCAGTTCGTTATCAATTCCAGCCCCAGCTTTGTAATATGCAATGGTGTAACACCTGTATATATAATTTGCCGCTTTCAAAATATATCATGCTAGGATCTAGAATTGTTCTCTTCATTTGATTGTCAATTTCTCTCCCTTCATATCTTTCCTTCCAAATTAACTTGGAGCGGTATAAATATCTTCATAATTTTTATAAGGAGTTTGTTATCTTACTCTACGAATTTTCTCAGGATTGTTATTTTATCTCAACAATTATGGTTAAGATTAACGTAATCCTGGCACTGATTGCACTTCCTTCAGTTGCGCTTTCAGCTGTTCCTGCTTCACAAGCTGACCACAGTGCCAAAGCTTCCACCCGTGTTAGTGGTTTGAACACAGATAATATTCCTAGTATTGTGGAAACTGGATTTATTAAGCCTTCAATGGATCATATCCCATCCTCTGGTATTGCCGGCTATGCAAACATTTTTATTAATAAGAACTTTATCAGGGATCGATATATCATTGTATTCAAGAACGAAATCACCCAAGATCAGATAATGGCTCACTACAGATGGGTTAAGAAGGAACTGCGTTTCACGGACGACACTGAGCAGAGAATTTTGGATAAGTTTGACAAGGTCCTTAATATGTACTCCGGCCGATTTTTCAAGTCGATGATCACTAGAATTGCTAAGCGCAGCGAAGTAAGTTCCAATTCACTTAAAAAGTATTCGCAGAATTTCAAAGATCTAACTATGTATTACAGATCGCTTTTATTGAGTCTGATACCTTTATTACTGCCTACGAATATCAACACGGAGCACCATACAACTTAGCAAGAATCTCTCACCGCGACCGTTTGAACACTACTACAAGATCTGTCTACCAATATGACGAAAATCCAGGTCTTGGAACAACTATTTATGTCCTTGATACAGGCGTTAGGACAACACACGAGGTAATAATGCACAAAGTTTACTATATGCCTCAGTACTAATTTAATATAGGAATTCGGTGGGAGAGCAAGGCTTGTAAATCTCGTACCTGGATCTACGGACACGGACACCATGGGTCATGGTACACATGTAGCTGCAACTGCTGCTGGTTCAACATTTGGTGTTGCAAAGAATGCCAGCATAGTAGGGATTAAAGTGCTTAACGATAGGGGAAGAGGGCGTGTTACCAGTATATTGTCTGGTCTCCAGTATGTAGCAGACCACCACGAACCTGGTACCTTAGAGGTCGTGAATATGAGTTTGGTAAGTAACTACAAAGCACGCAAACTTTTGTCAAACTTTTGTAAACTTTTGTCTAATACTAATAACCTTCAGGGTGGTATCCGAAGCTTTGCAATGAACATGGCAGCTGCGAATGTTGTCAATAGAGGTGTTCATGTTGTTGTTGCTGCAGGAAATTCCGGTAGAGATGCATGCACCGTTTCTCCGGCGAGTGAGCCAACTGTTCTCACTGTTGGAGCTAGCGATCATAGCGATTCTGTTGCTATGTTTTCAAACCACGGTGACTGCGTTGATATTTTTGCGTAGGTCTTTATTATTCGTGTAATTGATTATGTTTTGGTAAATATTAATGTGTCATATAGGCCCGGTGTTGATATTCTTTCAGCTGGCATAAGAAACGACAGAGCCACGTCATTTCACTCTGGAACCTCCATGGCCAGTCCATTGGTCGCTGGTGTTACAGCTTATTTGTTGGCAAAAGATCCTAGTGTTACTGTTACGGGCCTTCAAGATCAGATCAAGGGCCTCGCTTCTATTGGAATGCTCAAGTTTGTTCCTCATGATGGTACGCCAAATCTTCTCGCCTATAATGGATTTGGTGAAGATTAAATCATACGTTTATAATCAATATCAATACAATCTGCTATAATAGTTGGTAGTCCGCTCTTTATATAGACGTGTCGTATTTTAAAGCTGTGTTGTCATTGTGCTGATGGCTCTGTTAATAATTATTCTAGAGCAGACATCTGCATGTTATTAATACATTTACTAGCTGATCTCGCCAAATTATTAGAAGTTAACTGTTAATAAACTATAGTTTCTATATATATATATATAATCTTTTACTCCATTACTATTTAAAGTGCATAATAGATGCTTAATTAAATTGCAAATATACCCATAAAGCATCACTAGATACAACCTCTATACTATCTTTTAGCGCTTTATTGTACTTTAAAAATGGAGCCGTCGAATCTAGTATATCATAGAACAAATCTTCCTTGAGTCTAGTATATCTTACTACGACAGCAAGACAACTAAGCGTTGCATCTAGGACTTGCGCAGATCTAGAAAATTTTCCTTCGCGAGATTTTGGTATGCTGACTGGTAGCATATTCTTCAGCTTAGGCCAAGTCGATTGTATTCTGTTTGCCATAAAGTCATCAGAATATTGACAGCAGTCTGCAATAACTAGTAATGCTGCTTTTACATTATACAGTTCTATATCATCTAAGCGATCAACTACCATTTGCCAGATGTCATTAATTACCGGTAGTAATTCTTTCTTTTCAGTAGAAAGTGAAGGTAAAGCAAGTCGAATAAGTTCTAACACGTTAAATCGTATTCTTGGTGACTCATGAGAAAGAAAGTATTTACCGTACAGCGTAATTTTCTTAACAATCATATACCACGGTTTTGGGATAGTTGAAACCCATTTTTCATCCTCAACTCTCTCTGGTTCAGTTGTAGTAGAACCACTATCATCGTCAGCTTTATGTTGATCATCACCATCAACAGGAGTATCTCCAAGTATGACCTCCGGTATTTTATTGACTTCATCAATTAAACCTTGAAGATTCCAGATGCCAGGTCTGCTTCTTCTTGGAATGTCTTCTATGGAAAGGACATTGGGCTCATAAGTATGCCATGTTTCTTCGAGTACATACTTCAACACCTCAAAAATACCTTCCACTAGCGTTGAGTAGCCATGATAATTATCGAGAAGTTCAAAGCTAGAAGCCAATATATCATCAAGGTATGGAATTGCCCGAGAGCCAGCTAGTTTAACTAAAACAGATAGTACCTTTGGTGTTCGAGTTGAAATATCAAGGCTGTTAAACCGGAGAGAGACAGAATCCAATACATAGTCTACATTATCAACAAGAAGTTCGCTAACAGAACCATAGCCGGTGAAGTATGCAACATTCGTAAGAGTAATCACAGCATGTCTTTGCAATGGTAGAGACGAAGATGCAATAAAATTCAAGATGGGATAGAGTACATCCATCATCAGTATTTTAAAATCTTCGCGCATGATATCTGATACATAAGATATTCCCTCAAGAACAAGCTCTACCATATTACTGTCATCTATAGAAAGTGCATCACGATCCATGTAATTTTCGAGTAATACAATGCTTGCGCCACAGAGCTCATCGCATACTCTTGTCATCAACTCAGTTGTGTTCGTATCGACTATAGGCGAGTCTGTATTCTTTAGACCATTAATGAGTCTCACAAAAATCCAGTACAGCACTTTCTTATCTTTCGATTCCTTCGATTCCGATTCTAAAACTGTTAAACAGTCTTCAACTATAGTAGTATTTAAACTGCCCACCACTCTTAGCATATCACTAATAGCTTCCATTGTTGATAGACCTAACTTATAATCAATATCAATAGGAGGGAATTTCACAACCTTGCCCTCAAATACAAAATCGCTGCGTATGAAATCCATCCCACATAATGCAACATCTGTAGTCTCCTGGCTACCCATTTGTGTAATCTTAACCGACGGTACGAAAACCAGCTGCACAATAGAATCTTTGAGACATTGTAGAAGTGTCTCCTCTATCATAGAATTTTCAGTCTTCCACATAAAGACACACTTCAGACCTGTCTTTATAGCTTTTAGTTTCGATAATTTTGTAGATTCATCCTGTGAACCTAATGTCAGTCTTATATTCTGAAGCTTGTCGTATACACTTGTTTTGATAATATCTTGTACTGCCTCGTTATGCATACCATATCTATATATAAAATCGACACTTTTTTCTGAAATATTCTCATTAGATACACTACCCAAATACAGCAAAGTATCTATTAACAGCGATCTACTTGATTTAAGAGACTCAAAGCATGTTTTGATGATTTCAGAGCAAATTTCTCTCAAACTATCCAGCACCTCAGGTCGATGATGATCTCTCAGCTTGCAAATACCGTCCAATGCAATTTTAACTTGAGCACTGGATGCATTAAGCCATTTCTTTGACCTTAACTTTAATTTATCTTCATTAAGATGTTCGTTCCTGCCAGTTGTCAAGTTTTCGACGACGCTATCCAGATCTCGGTTTCCTCCAAAGCTATCGAACTCAAACTCCTTGTCATTGAACACTTGAACTAGCACTGATCGAAGGAGATCTATACATTTCACTATGATTTTAAAATTCTTCCGGTGGATTCTTGGATTTAGAGCTTTTGATATGCTAGAAACACATCCCGGTAAAAAATTTCCAAGAATTTCACCATCCGCGATGACGTCGTTGAACAGTACTGTGAGAGCATCAATGGCAGAGCCTGCACAAGCAATCTCATCTGTGATCTCAACGATGTTCAAAAGAACAAGTATCATATGACTCAGTGTCAATATATTGCTAGCATCCAAAAAAAACTCTTTAAGGGCTCTCGACCCTGATGCAGCTATGAAAATTGCGTACAGACAGTCACATCCAGCAAGCTTACGTTCGACGGATATATAAATCTTTGGACTCGAATCATCTCGCTTCTTAGATAATTCATTTCCTCCAACCAAAAAAATAATCAAAATTATCAACTGCTTAGCAAGATCTTGTTTCATATCCTTTACCCAGCATTTCCTAATAAGAAGAGCGACGCACTGTAGTATTAATTCACTCGATCTGTCGTCGATACTGCTAGAGAATCGCAGAAGCTGTGATAGAGGGAAAAACACATAGTCACCGATCGAACCGGTCAGCTCCTCAGCAGGCAAATCCTCTAAAATTTTTACTAAATCTAACAGCCTATTCACTAATTCATCCCGATTTTGTTCAGGCCTTCTCTTTGCAATTGAAAGTGCAACTTGTGAAAGTGGCACGCAAACCGATCTTAGCTGACCGAAGGCGCTAGATCGACTTCTATCAGCATCAGATTTGTACCCACCTCCGACGGTAGCTATCATATTCCATGAACTGAGAACTCGTCAAGTCAAACCTCATTGCAGCGTTTGATTTAGATCAAACTGCTGCCCTTGCTAAAAGAAAATTTCAAAATCACCTTGCTGTCGTCATTGATATAGTACTGTAACCATTGGAGATCTAGTGATCGTTATATATACCCGTACCCTATACTATTATTCTCCAGGATATTTTTCATCTGCTCAAATTTATTCTCACTACTTAAATCTTTACGAGAAATTCATTGGTGATTAGATGAATTCTCTAAAAAGCTATGCTATTCTGATTTAATATCTGCGGTAATAACGGATTAATGGTGTCCCGTTTACGAATACCATTCAAGGTCGTTTAAGATAATTCTATAGAACAAATGGAGCACGTCAAGACTCTGATCCAATTGGTATCCAGGTCATTTTACGAAACCAGACATATAATTATTTTAGATGCAATCTTGAAACATGTGGTGTATGTTCTTATGATTTTATTTTATTTTTTCTTGACACAGAAATGGCGTGGTTGTATTAACATTATTGGTACATAGGATATCTGATGATGATCTACCTCATATGGTTGGTATACAGAAGAAAGAGCTACATAAGCTCACTGCAAAGCTCAGAGAAGACAGATTACTGAAAATGTAACTATTCAATTCTCGAGTAAACTATTACCCAGATTGCTATTAGTATACTTATTGAGTCTAAACAGATTTACGAGATCAGAGGCAAGAGAAGGACAGCAACGACCTGTACAAAAAACATACTATTATATTCATCATCGAGAGACAGTAGACGCGGTAAAATGGAAGATTCATAAACTCGGAGAAATTTTCAACGATCAAATGCGAAATGTAAGATAGAGCTTCTTTTTCTTGTTAGGAAGGTAAATAGTATAGCCAATGGAATTGATGTTGACATCTGAAATATTTGTCATTCAGGATGTTGATAGACAAGGCTACGTGTGCCCTCTATGCCACCGACGCTATAGTGCATTAGATGTTCTTCCATTGCAAGCAGCAGACCTCTCGGGATTTGTTTGCGCTGATTGCGGGTCAATACTGCGGGATGACGATAACAGCGATGAAGTGAAATTTGGTCAAGAGCGGCTCGCGCGACTAATGTCGCAAATTAGAAAAATTATTGATACACTAAAGAAGATAGACGATGTCTTCATACCAGAGTATGTGAATTTTATTTGCTTTAATAATTCCGCTTATCTTATTAAATTCCTATAACTAATCTCAAACTAGCAATGATTTTGAATCTTCACTGAAGCAGGCAGTACCGACGAACATTGAATCGCGTGATAATTCTAATGGTACAATACCATATGCGCAGAGAGGTAATAATAGGACCTCACTCTCGCTACAAGTCGATCTTACTTCTGGAGAACCTTCCAACCCAGAAAATAGTTCTTCTAAAATCTCTGATACAGCTCTTAAAAATGCGCTACCAATTTGGCACTTGGAAAGTACCATTGGTGGTGGAAATTCCAACGGCAATAAAGAGGAAGTGGAAGCGCCATCTGCACCGTCCAAACCGATTTCAGAAACAAGTGTCAAGCAGCAAGAGGCTGCCAAGAACACTGTCACTGAGCAAGAAGTTGATAAAGCTATTGCTGATTCGCAAACTGCAGAGTTCAATGCTGATGCAGAGGACGTTATTGCGGCATATTATAACAGCCTTAATGCACAACAAGACGCCGAAGACTTTGACGAAGACGACGAAGAAGAAGAAGAAGAAGAAGAAGAGAACGATGATGGAGAATTTGAAGAGATGGAATCATTTTAGTTTGATATTGTTGTAAACATTATGAGAAATGACGTCGATTATCAAAAAAAGACATTGTAATTGGAAGATTTTATTTGACATAGAGTGTACAGAAGAAGCTGCCTTGTTTTAGCAGCACAAACTTATCATTTCCATATATAAACGCATATAAATAGACAATTTTAAATATCGTATTTGATATATTCCGATCGCTTCAAAATTTACGTATCGTACTTTTCTATTTCGATATATGACACTTTAAAAATACATATTTCGAGATAAGATACTTAGAAACAATTAACGGCACGGTTGTCACTTTCAAGATCAAGGCGCATTTTAGTCCTAGAATACTGCATTTCAAGTCCAAAACAGTATTCATACAAGGATATATAAATATATATACACACGTATATATATTAGCTAGATAAATATACATCTCGCCAAAATTTACAAACTGAGAGGTTTATAAATATTTTGGGTGCTCGTGACGCTTTCTTTTGCTATAGAAGATGTAGCCACCAATCACACAACTTTGTAGCAACAAGAATACGAAGAGAAGCGACCAAAAGCTTGGGACAGACTTCATAGCATTAGTTATAGTTTCTGGTAAAGTACCAACGAGAGAATTGGTATGATCTTTCATGGTCTTATCAAACACATCCAACTTGTTACTTAATCTACTGATTTCCGATGCAATGTTCTGCTTTGTGCTTTCATGCATATTAGCAGTGGCACCGTGAAACTGAGCTTCTGTACGACTGACTTGTACCTCAATACGGCCCCTATTGAGAATGTTAGCTACTTAAAAGATCAATCGACTAAGCAGAAAGAATAGCTGACAACATACAGTCTCTGATCTAATTTCTCAATCAAGGGTCTCACTTGCTGGAATCCGTTTGCATCGCGTGCATCAAGAATTTTCTCAAATTCCGATTCTACAAGAGTTCGCAGCTCTAGTATTCGTTTTTCCTAGATTTATAACGTTGTGAGTAAAGTGAGAAGAACAGATCAAGATGCTAGCCCAATATATTATATTAGATATAGGAGTAGTACTTACCAAGATATTTAAATACTCTTTATCAACACCATCAAGAGCCTGACCTTCATTCTTGATAGGTCGGTCCTTCGTTTGTCCCTTGTTAGAACGCTCACGCATCTTATTTGCTAAGTTTTCAGCTGTTTTAACACTTGACGTTGGCTTCTCTTTGCCTATTCCTGATCCTTCTGTCCTGACGGTGAAGATCTCAAAACTGTCAGGGTTTTCATATGACGACGCCGATATACCTAGATACTGCTTTGGAGGCAAATAGATATTGTGGTGCTCAAAGCATGGTCTGCCATCAACTTCGACCTATTCAATGATTTATGTGATCAATTAGCATCGATACTCCAAGCGTAGTTGACAAAGTAAAAAACATATGATACCTTCAGCAAACGTGGCCCAACACTGAGCTTTAAAGAGATCAGCGAGCCAGTGTTTCGGTATCTTAGCGCACACTTATCAAACGACTGCTCTTGAGGCTCTGGCAACGTAGAATAAGTTATAGATCCATCATTGAGATGACCACGAACACTTCCTTGGCCACCAGATGAGTCAATAATTATTGCTAGACCATCCCAATTGTCGCTCGATCCAAATACAGATCCAGTCGTAGCACGCTCGGCTGTGTACCAAATAGCCATGCCACCGCTAGGAATATCACTGCCAGAGACTCTAAAAGTAATTTCAGTAGTCCATGTCTCATAAGAGTTCGCATTCTTGGTCCATATTCCACCTGACTGGCCCTTGTCTCCAGGTGTTGTTAAGAACACTCTGTCATTCTCCACAACCACAGATCCTGTTTTTTCCCACTCTATACAGCAATACCAGGAATTAATATCATTAACCAATTTCCTGAATATTCTGTCCTACTATTAATAATTAATTATATGAGAAAAGAGCATTTACCTGGAATGGTGTTCTTATCTTTTGAAACAGGGCTACCTAGAGAAAGAAGACGATCCGGCGCTGCACAAACAACCTGGAAGATATCCACGAGAACAATTGTAGCAAGTGCGGTCTTATACAGCCAAGATCTGAATTGTCTAGTCATTTTTTATGACTCTACTATAGAGAAAAATGTTCAACGTTTAATTGGCAATATTATTGATGGATATCTGCTGCAAATTGCTCTAGACTAAAAAAGTTTGAATGTGCAAGATATGAAACTTCAACCTTAAAGCAAAAATACAATAAGGTGCATATTATGCGCTCCCGAAGGATACTTACAGATATCATCTGCTCTATTAATACACGCAGAAATTTTTTTACTTGGTTCCAGTCATTTTATAAATAATCAATTGAAAATTTTAGTTTAATATTATGATCAGACTTTTTTCCATTTATCTTGTGCGTCAATTGCATAAAAGAAATGTGATTAAGCCAACATATGCAACAGTTGATCTATAGAAAGAGTGTCCGGACATATACCAAAAACTCTTTTTAATGGAATAAAAAGCATCTGTCTATTATGCTATCTGCAACATGATTATAAAGGTAACTAAATGGACATTTGGAATAAAAAAGTAGAAACCTTGCTACGCAGTAGAGAATTATTATCGTGCCCGGATAAAAATAGACAAGCAAGTCAATTTCACGATGACATGCAAAGTATAAGTATATCGTCAAGATACTGTTCCATTAACTTCAAAATTGATGCCGGTCTCTCAAAAGCCAGCTATTCGGGATTTTGCTCAACTTGTTCTAAGATAGCAGGTAGGGCCGTGCTCTGTAGACACATATGGAACTTGTTAGTAAACAACATAGGAATCTAGCCGTGAAGAATATCATAGTAAGGCTAACTTACATCTAAACCATTGAAAATAATATCATATGTAGCAGTAAATAGAGGAAATTCTTTGGAAACACCTCGCTTCTTCAGAAATTGGTGAACTTCTTCAGCTGTAGTTACACCCTGAGCTTTTTGTCCCTTCAATAATTCGGCCTCCAGTTCAAATACAGGCTTTTTAGTTCGAATAAACGCAGCGCCAAGTCTATGATTACGACCTCCAGAACAGGAGGTAATCACATCGGCAACACCACAGGATTCTTCGGTAAATGTAGCAGCCTGGACCTCAGGGAAAAAATCGCGTCCAAATTTTGTCATCTCCAACAGGCCACGGCGAATGATTGCAGCCTTTGCGTTGTCTCCCCACTCCATACCATCAACGAAACCGGATGCCAAAGCAACTATATTCTTTAAAGCTCCACAGAGAGAGGCACCAGCAACATCATCAATTACGTTGACATGGAAGTATGGCCTATGAAACAGACTTTTTATCACCTTTTTGTTGATAGTATCATTAGGATCTGGGATCTTATATGCCACAGTTGTCTCCGAAAATTTCTCTTGAGCGACTTCAGGTGCGAGATTAGCACCTGAAAGTGCGCCGCAATAGATTCCCAGTTCCTTTGAAATGTAATCGGCAATGATCGTGATCCCATCTGCAGAAAGTTCAACGCCTTTAATACAAGATATTGCTCTGACTGTGGGAGGAATAGCACCTTTAAGTTCCTTGCAAATTCTAGGGAGGAACTGGTGAGGTACGTTGAAAACCAAAATATCCGCGTCCTTTACCGTATCCTTTAAATCTGGTACAGCAACAACATTGACTGGTAGCTTAATTCCTGGAAGATATTTTACATTTTGGTGCTCTGTATTAATGATCTCGGTCAACTTCTTGTCGTTGACAATCTCTTCGAACACCCACATGCGAACTTTTGATTCAAAAATATCACTCTTTTCTGCAGCATTCTCGGCGACGATCTTCGCAATAGCGCTTCCCCTATAATCATCAACTAATTAATACTATATAGAAAATGGTGAAATAGTGGATATCTTGTAGTTAAACATCGTAAGCAAACGGCTCCTTAGGAGCACATTAGTATTGCAAACTACCACACCCCGCCCCCACCCACCCCCCACTTCACCTTCCTTCCACCTACCAGTTTCCAGATTCAATAACAGACACGCTGTATTTAGCCATATTGTAATGAGAAGAAATTAATCGAGCTTGGATTAGTTTAAAACTTGCGGATAAGATGAATCGAGATTTAAATCTGCCAGAAAATCCACGATATGCAACTGAGCTTATGAGTAATGCTCTATGCATCCAATTTAGTACTGTGTGGAGTAAATACTAACAGCAGATTATCATGAATCAGGCAACTAATAATACTGTTATAATATTACTACCGGAGTACGTACTATGACAAATCTTGTTACAGATATTAATTCTACAATCTTACTCGAGCTTGTCAAAAACGAGAGAGGAGATTTTGCAACGTCAGAAGCGATCATTTATATACACTGTACTAATATATTAATAATCATTTAATATATAAACTCAATAAAAATTGTCATTGTTGACTAAGACGAAATTAGTTCCGGACAAATGCAAGAAAAATATATTATACAAATATGCCAAATTACAAACCAGCTAAAGATAAATGAGAAAAAATATCAATAAATAGAGGAAAGGGAGACAACCGCAGATATACTATATTCTGTTTTGAATGAAACTGCGAAGAGTAGCAAATGGATTATCGCGGAAAGTGTCATCAGCGATGATTTTGCCAAAGCGATCGATCTCGTTCTTCGCAAGACGCTCGTTACTTCTTAGAGTGCCAGGCTTACTCTTAGGGGCCATTAAAATATCACCAACTTTAGACTTATGAGCCGATCCGTCAGCATCGTCCATAGAAATATCTTTATTGTCCTCATCGTAGAGCATATCGCTCGTATCAGGTAAAGCATTAAGTAAATCTGTCATTTGGGTTCCCGCCAATCTTTCCTTCTCAGCTCTCTGAGCTCGCCTTCGTGCGGACTTAGAAAGATCATGTCTTTTATTATATGCTGTAGACACCTTAGATAATGCTGATGGTAATATAACGCCTCTTCGACTAGCTTTAGAAATTCCAACTGGTATGTCAACTCTCTTTCCTTTTTTGGCCGAGGATTTTTCGATCTTCTCTATCAGATTCACACGCTTTGAGGCAAGCTTTGACTTTTTTGTAGGTTTTGAAATACCTCCGCTTAGTCGGGCTGAAAGAGAGGGAAACTTTGCTGCTCGTTCAATAGATGCTTTCGTCGCTGCCAGCTTCAACGATTGCATATAAGCTCTTTGCGCTTGACGAGCTTCCACAACGGCATCTGCTGATTTTCTTCGAGGAGCCTAGGCATATAAGACGTTAGATATATAGATATTATTCGCCAGCTTTTCGAATACATACCATGGCTTATTATTATATTCGCCGTAAATATATGTGACACGATTTTAAAGAGATATACTACATGAGCTCAATCAGACTGAATTTTAGAAAAAATTTGGTAGTGATTTATGTTGTTAAGGGTTCTATTACATGGGGTTGGAGTATATTCTATCAAAGAAAAGGACTAGGTAGGTAAATGAATATTAACAATACTAATATATGTACACAATATGAAAATGTAAATGCTATTTACGAAGACAACAAATGTATGAAAGTTACAAATACATTTAAAGCTGAACATCTCTAGAGAAGCAGAGTGTAGCATTTGTTCCTCCAAACCCAGAACTATTCGATAAGGCGTAAGAAATGTCTGCATTTTGTGCTTGGTTAGGAACATAGTTACAAGTAAACTCATCCGAAGGTTCACTAATGTTCTGCAAATTCACAGTTGGTGGAAGAACTCCTTCTCTAAGAGCAAGAATTGTAAATATTGACTCAACTGCTCCAGCTGCACCTAATAAATGTCCGATAGAGCCTTTTGTACTCGAGATATTGATCTCATGCGGTGACGTCTTCTTGAATCCATTAAATTCAGATGTATATTCATTATCAACATCTTCTAACATTAATCTGCGGATAGCTCTGTTTTCTGCAACGTCACCCTGTGGTGTAGAAGTAGCATGAGCATTGATATAGTCAATATCATACGGACGAATACCTGCTTGGCGTATCGCACTGATCATAGATAGCAAAATTCCGTCACCATTAGGTTGGGGCGCAGTAATGTGATGCGCGTCGCCTGAAAGACCATATCCAACAACTTCTGCGTAAATTTTCGCCCCTCTATTTAGAGCATGGTTAAGTTCCTCTAAAACAACTATCCCAGCTCCCTCCCCCATAACAAAGCCACAGCGGTCTTTGTCAAAAGGACGCGATGCTTCGGTTGGTTTGTCATTGAACTCCGTCGCAAGACTTTTCGCTTTTGCAAAGGCAGCAAGAGAAAAAGGTGAGATACATGACTCCGCACCTCCGGCGATCATAACGTCAGCATCTCCAAACTTTATGAATCTTGTTGCATCTCCTATCGCATGAAGACCTGTAGTGCAAGCAGTAGTGACAGAGTGGTTTGGACCTTTGAACCCATGCTTCAGGGATACATGAAATACTGCCATATTAAGAAGCATTCTAGGAACTGTTAAAGGTGATATTTTTTTATAGCCATTCTTATCAAATGATACTATACTATCATACGTGTCATCTATATTTCCAATACCAGTTCCAATGCAAACTCCTGTTCTCAACTTACTGGCTTCATTAATATCAATATATTCGGCATCCTCAAGAGCTTGTTGGGTGGCAGAAAGGGCATACTGAGCAAATTTTCCTATGCGACGCTCTTCACCATTTTTCAGCCAATCCTTTGGGTTCCAAAGTCCAAATTCGAGTTTCCCGGGCTCACCGTCAGGAACAAATCCAGCAACTTTACAAGGGATCGACGAATATCTTTCATCGTCTCGGTTCAAAGTTGACGAGAGAGCTGATTCACCGCTAATCAGACCAGTCCATGATTTCTTGACGCCTACATAATTTGTATCAGTAATCTATGGAAACGTGATATGCGCTTCCAATTGCGCCAGGCACAGCTGTATTACAGCTAGCTTTCTCTAGGATGTTCTATCCGACTGCTTCCATTGCTTACCTACGCCGAGCGGAGTTACCAGACCAAGACCTGTAACGACAACTCTTCGCGGTAATTGCATGTTGGCTTAGAATATTCTAGATCAAATCAACTCAAAACGTCGACAAATTTGTCTGGTGAGAGAAGCTTCGCGGAGTTGTCAAATCTTACATTCAAGGTCACGTTTCGCCTGTTTACAGTTTTTTCTTTATGGATAGTGGAAGAAGTGCTTTACATTTTCATGTCAACTTTTTGTGCGTACATAATTGAAGTAGCGTAGTGGAAATTATCGTTACAAGGCTTTGAGTGTATAGGGTTTAAAGTTTGGTGGCATTGGGAAGATATGCCAAAAAACCTGTCCTACAGTTTGGGAGGAAACTGTGACTTCCCAATTGATGGAATACAAGTCCAGAAAGTTCGCGGCCCTTCTAGTATCGATCGTTTACCATCTCCACAATGGTGAGCGGAATAGCTTATACACACTTGTAAGTCTGAGAGAATGACTTTATTCGAGCGTCTTCTGTACGCCATTTTAGGGATATTGGGCATATACTTACATTTGAAAAATCACGAGGGACTGAAATATGCGAGAATGATCTTGAACATGCTCTAGGATACCAATTAAAGTATATGATACGTAATCTAACAAGACTTGGAACCTATAAAATAAACAGTAAATTCCCACTAAATGCTATCTCTTTTCTATATCACTTCTCAATTAAGCTATAGTGTATAAAGATTTTCTCAGATCACTTATCTCCTACAAGAACATACATTACATACAACATGCCTGCTATTATTGATCCCTTCGATATCTTTAACCCGTTCCCCACTGCCGAGCTTTTGTTTGGCAATCGACCAGGATACTCGTCTAGTCCAGTTAAATTGAACGAAGCCGGGTCCGGATCCTGTGGAAGGTGGGGCGCTCACTCAAAGTCTGCCGCTACGTCTGAAGATGTAAATTTTCGGCCTGCTATCGACATATTTGACGATGAGAGATCATATACTGTCCATGCCTCTTTACCAGGTGCCGCTCCTGGATCTGTCAACGTTGACTTTGATCCTCAAAGCAATGAGCTGATCATATCTGGAACGCTCTCCCGTCCGGGCGTGTATGCTTCTGATGATGCTATCAAGCGACTCAGACTGGGAGAGCGGCGTGTCGGCAAATATGAAAGACGAATACGAATCTCTCCAGGTACCAAGTTAGATGCCGATAATGTTTCTGCAAAGCTAGCCAATGGTCTCCTAGAAGTATCCATACCTAAAGCCGAACAGCAGACTAAGAGGCGAGTAACAGTCGAAACCGTGCCGTCAACTGATGACTGGATAGATGCTGCACAAGTTGAAGACTCATCAGTTGAATCTGCAGCATCAGCTGGAGAACAGCCTACCGATCTTTCTGAAAAGTTGGATTAAACCAGATAAACGAGTATCTCACTCTTTAAACAATAATTGAATAATGAATAATCATTAATGGATACATGACAATTTAACTAATACGGATATCGGATACGTGATTTTTTGGGATTATAGTAATCAGCTTCGGGCTCTTTGAATTTCATCTTGTTAGCTTTTTATTTGGTCTAATTTCTTCTTCATGTAGCAGTGCCATCTCGTCATGTCTGGCCGATGGTGGTAATGTGGTATTTCTAGATCTCAAATACAACATATGAAATTATGTATATACACGTATATATGTAATGCTACTAGTCAAATATGTACATAAAGCTGATTTGCTGTAATATAGATGCCATATATGCTACTCATGATGAATGAATGAACGGATATGCGTGACATTAATGCTGATTTGGTTATATATATAACAAGGTATATGAAAATGACTATCCTAGATTGTACTCCGCAGTCCTATACTAGATATCACTGAATATTATCTACCAATTTAATCACTATGTTCAATTATTCCACCCTCCATTATCTTCTGCATCTGTAGGCGAACGAATGTAATAATAACTAGGCTCGAACGCTCTCTTAAAATACTTCCATTTGCGAGAGAGGTCCTGTATACTAAAAAACTTCCCCTTCTGGCTATTAGTTCGTTCACTATGTCTCCAGAATTTTCGCATTACTCTGTCAGCTCTTTCATTTTGATAGGTATTCCAATGCGCCTGAATTCGATCTTCGCTCCACACTCTCGTTAGAGGCGAGTTTGCGTACTGATCTGGTGTCTGTGGTCTAGTTTTGTAGTCATAGTAAGCCTCTTCAATTTGTTGCTGTTCTCTCGATCTTCTCTTCATATCAATAAAATCCCAGAAAACCGCATCCGCTCTAGACTCTATATCTTCACTAAGTTGTCCTTGCTGAGCGGATATAAATTTACGTTTGGCATCTGCTGCCTGCTCATAGTCATTGCACGTAGCTATTTGCTCCAGACAAAAGAGACAGATTTCACTGTAATCATGCATCTGTGGCCACTCCCTACCCGTGGAAGCATTTCGACTGTCATAGGTATCTTCACAGTACAACGTAGGTGTAGGTATTGAAGACACTAGAAGAGGAGTTTCTTCATCCCCTTCGCATTCACTGTCCTTTTGATCGCTTTGAAAGCACGATAACGACTCCTCTGATCTAACCACACGTTTCAAAATACGATTCTTAATCATGGTAATGTTGTCTTTCCGCTTGTTGAGGATCCGCTTAAAGCTCCGCTGTCTTTGTGACCTCTTTGGATGTCTCATACTTTCCTCTACCAAATCACCACCTACATACATGTCCTCGTTTTCCTTCTCATTATAATGAGGAAAACTTGGCCATATATCCTTGCTTAGAATTTTCAAGGGAGCCTCCGAACACGGAAGCACATACGACACACTAGATCGATCAACAACAAACGAACCTTCATGCATAATATTGTTAGAGCCAGTCCTACCTGATATTCCTCCCTTCCTTAGTTTCACCGCCTTGTAAGATATCCGATCAGTAATATTTGGCATGATCGATTTAAACGATCCCTCATATTCGGTCCGTTGCCCACTGGTGCTATTGTCCAGGGCCATAGGCACCTTAAAATATGCATGAGTAATATCAGTATCCTCCTCTATCATGACTCCATTGTAATTGACAGGTATATCTCTGCTGCTGCTATGGCCACTCTCGCTAGAGCTCTCACTACGGCTCTCATGACCTCTGTAGTCATACTCCTGTCCATATATAACAATGACCGACTAGTCAGAATAAAGCATATCGTCAGCTACCTGTTAGCACATATGTTATTCAAGATCATTCTATGGCAGTTCTCTCGCTTTCTTGACCAAAAGATCAGCTGAAGCTAAAATAGTGCTATTCTCATGCACTCTCACCTTCTTCTGTGACAGTCGCTTGAGTATATCTAAAAGTGACATATTCGGCGCCAGTGTGCTCCCTTCCGCCAGCAATTGCGATTTTCTCCTATATCAGCTGTATAGTCTACCAGCGCCAGCGATCTGACCGTTTGTCTGTTCAGCCAACTATTACGTACACTATGGATCCTTTCTTTTGGCGCAGCGGTCTGTCGCGTCTATGCAAATCTTATCCGATATGTTATCCTCACGCGAAATAAGACAAAATGAGCTTTGATTCTGCAACTCTTGATCCCTGGACAACCGAATATCTGTAGAGTAATTTTTTCATGAGATACTATGGCATATCAAGTCTTGCTAAACCGTTGATAAATTGCCCCTCAAGGCTGTGCTCGCGACTCCCTAATTTATGAATAAGCTGGACAGAATGAAGCAGCGTCAACTACACTGCAAATAAGGCCCTCCACTAAAAGAGAAGAGACGTGACGATCATTTAAATATTGTACAGGGCTTTGCCTCATCAGGATTAGACTTGAATCAGAATCTGCACGTTATGTAGTACGAGAAACACTGCTGAACTTTCGTCCGGTCGAGAAACCCAGGACGGTAGCAAAGTGGACTTGTCGCAGAATGACAGTGCCCTATCAAGACTAGATTAGTAGGTAATATATATGCGGGACCAGAATCTCTGGTACGCGGATGCCACTATGACCATATCCAGAGAAGTGTACTGCGGAGCTAAGCAAAGGCATCCACTTGCGGCAAACATATGCACAGATCTGGATATATCACGAGCAAGTGAGTTGGACGTGGGGTTGCAACGCGTACTTCGCAAAGTACATCGCAAGTATCAGCCAGCTTGCACAGAGAGCTAGTCAGCAGGGATGTTGTCGCACGGTATGTGAAGAGTGATTTTGGTGACAATATGTGAATGTGTGAATCCACAACGTAAAGGCTGCCGTTGTCTGCAGAGATACTGTTGCTGCACCCTTGGATACATTTTTTTGTACGCCAGCTGCTCCCGTTAGTGTACCCAGCGAATGCCCCAATATAAAAGGAAGCCTTCATATTGCCTATTTAGATTAAAAATGGGATCCAAAACACAGGCGCTAAAAGTCGAAAGTGGAATCTGACTAGCTGTGCGACCAGTCTTTAGCATGCTAAGCTAGATATTTGGCAATATCGAGGTGTTCTCTATATATGCGCTGAGCAGGAGTGATCAGTTGTGGTAACAAATTGTGCTTTGCTCGTGCGCGTCGCGTTTTCAAAAACTTTACGGACAAATTAAACCTTGTTCACTCCCCCAAACTATGCTGACCAAGAAGTATTCACTGGTGTATATGTAAGTACAATCCCGTACATGCGCTCATGTATACATGTAGAGATTGTACGGAATTGTAGAAGTGCAATTACCTCAAATTGGACGCATGAGCTCCTGATCGTGCGGCATCACTAGGAGAGGCCATACCGCTGTACACGTAAAAAGACATGGTGCGAGAACTTTGGTTGTCTTGTGGCCTGAGAAGAGTGCCAGCTCTGGAATAAAGAGCCTCTGCAAGAATCCGATCGTGATAGAGCGATGGCCAAGTTACATTCGCTTAAAAATTGCCAAATAAATGTATTGAGTGAGCACGTCAAACTGTCGCACTCCTGTACAGATACGCGCAGTATCTAAAGGCGGTTCTGTGGAGCTTCACAGAGGAAAGAGGACGTCAGATCAACTGTCAGATCAAACTTGCATCCACTATCAAAGTCACTTCTACGTTTCAGTAGTCATACTGATCACAGCAATCAATCGCGTGCATAAATCCAACGTCTGGTTGTTCAGTCTTCGTCAGCTACTCCTGCATACACGCACTGCAGAAACATCCCCTCGCGGCTGCTACTCAAACAAAGTAGCACCATGCTTAGCCAGAAAGTGGTAACATCGGCCGTTAAAGTTCGTAAGCCGAATCGGTGCTCACTGGAATTCAGCATTGCTGCCAGCAGCATCAATATTAGAATAAAATAGGATAATAATGTGCGATGACGGAACCGCGCACAGTCGCTCAATCACACTCGAATCTCTGTAGTATCCAATCTCTATTGTATCCATGGTTCATGGCCTCCAGAGCTCATAGAGTTCTGTCTGTTTTAGTGTCCTTGCGGAAATATCCGCGGCCCCAAACGTTGCATCACTTTACCGAACCAAAAAGACCGCAGGCAAACAAATCGCTTCTCCTATCGCTTTAAGCTCACAAATCTTCCTTGGGTGGTCCAAGCTGAGAAAGTGATATCCGGCGTGCGGAAAAGGTCGTAGGGCTCAATATGCCATCCCGGATAAGCTATTCCTGTCTGTGCCCCATAGACTCTTTGAGTCAATTTGGTCCAAGAGCGAGCGAGACTCTCAGGCGATATACCCAAAATAAAGACCCCCCGTCCTATTTCTGACCCATTGCGAATCGAGAAACACTACTGCATGCTCACAAACTATGCTACCCATCAATAGTACTTTCACAAATCGAAGTCGTACTATATGCCAGGAGCTAGATTAATGTTGAAGCGACATGAGTAACATAGAGTTAGTTTTCTCACTACCCGTATGTCGACAGTGCCGATAGCAGCCAATACACTGTAACTTCTATAGTGTTACCCAGCGTATTTTACATACTTGGAAAACTTTTTTCCCGTTTCCGAATTGCAGGCTGATCAGATAGATGTTAGGTCCTTTTTGTCGTGAAGCTGCTATGCATTTGGAGGTTTTGAACAACTTCAAACGGCTCGTTTAAAGTTGAACCGAGTTCAAATGACGAAATAAGTATTCTCACCGTGTAGTTCAAGTACTCGCTTTCGTTGGCTCGCTTTCGTTGGCTAATGTGTTTTAACAGCAAACCAATGGTTTATTAAACTAACTCTATTCATAAATGGCGAGACCGCGAAATGCTCGATATTTATGGCTTTGCTATGGTGTGTTAAACTCAAGAGTGCATACTCGTTACTGCTAGATGAAAATATTAGATTTGGTAGAGAAAAAAGATATTTAAGCCTGCTAAACATTACAATTTACATCAAAGCTTTCAAGATCAACTAGTAACCTATTTTTAAACACAGAAAGTCGTATGCCACGAAACAGTTATATTCATTAGCAAAAACTACAAGGTAAACACCGCATAATTCAGGCAGTGATGCTACCTTCCATATTAAATATCCACATATATTTTACTTTCGATGTAAAGTTTTCATTTCTCCAAAACGTCCACGCTCCTGGGTTGTATCATATACTCGCACAATTCGAGATTGGCCGCCTTCATCCGCTTGCGAAAATGCATATCCGCGCTGCTTGCGCATCCGTTGCACTTGTCGAACCTTTCGGATCGCCTTCTGGAACTGCTCCATCCGCGGTCTGTAATCTGCAATATTGTATTTTTGAATCTCTTGAACATAGTGATATGGTTGTGGCCGATACATACGCTTATAATATTTCCAAGAGAAATCACGCAAGAGGCACAAAACAGGCACAAACAATGTAAATGACCAAAAAACGAGAGAGTTGTATAGATGAGGCAAAACACCATTGAACTCTTCGGAGAATCCCAACTTAGGAGCAACGATACCATAAATTGGGAAAAATACCAACCAGAATAAAAATGATCCAGGAATTGCTATAACTGTATACTTAGTCCACATATTGGTGACTAGAGCGGCCTTGCTTAAAACGGTCACAAGTGTTCCTGTGTAAAGCGCTGTGGCCCAGACCCAATGTCCAGAAACAAGACCTGTAGATTGTCCTAATCCATACTTGTAAAACTGGATACTAAATACATATAGTATGACAGAGTGAAAAAACCCGTTATAAATCCATGCCCAGAAACTGCTGACTTTAAAGAATGTTCCTTTCTGACCAAGTTGATACAATTGAGGATATCGATCCAGTAGTCTTGCATTAACAAACTGGTCAAAAACTCCAAGAACAAACGGAGGTGCTACCGTAAAAAACACATTGTAAAAGGTGATACTCCATGATTCATAAATGACTTGACCAGAGAATACATTAGAAAATGCATACCAAAACTGCGTCATATACAGAGTGATGTTCTTGTAAAATGAGTAAAGGATTACCTTGCTCAGTCTCTGATAACTCCATGCACCATGGACAAGTAGCAGTTTCCTTAGGTATTTAAATTGGCCTATTGACACATCCGCACTGCGAGCGGCTTGCATACCTTCCATACCACTAATACCGACGCCTACATGCGCCGCCTGTATCATGCTAACGTCGTTCGCACCATCTCCAATTGCCAAAAGAATACTCTTTAAATGTCGTTTTACCAGTTTAACAACCAATGCTTTCTGTAAAGGTGACACACGGCAACAAATCACAGCTTTACACATAACCGCAAGATCCAAAAAATCTTTCTCTAGCTCTTTTTCTAACGCGAATGTCAGAGACTTTCCATCAATGACAAGTGCAAGCATGTCAAGAACTGGCGCCTCTACTTTTTGCTCGTTAATAGCAGTAAGCTTGCTCTTTATATTTTTTTGAGTCTCTTCAAAGTTGTCTTCATTAACAATGAGTAGACTCATATCTTCACTAAGAAGTTTGCATGACATTCCAATGTTGATAGCAGTCTCCTGTCTATCTCCAGTTAAAACCCAAATCTTGATTCCTGCCATCTGCAGAGTATGTATAGTATCAGGAACACCATCTTGAAGCTTATCTTCAATAGCTGTCGCTCCCAATAAAAAAAGATCTTTCTCGATTAACTCTGCCGCTTTGTCGAGCTCATCTTGGCGATTTTGAAGAGTCGTTGCAGCACGCTCATAAATGGCATTCCACTCAACATACTCAGTATCAGAAACGACTCTCATAGCCAAGCAGAGAGTTCTTAAACCCTCTGCGGCATATTCCTCCAAATGCTGCATTGTGGCTTCTACATAAGGATTCCCTGGCGAGAGCCGCTCTAAAATAACACTATCAGCGCCTTTACAGTATAGTCTGATACGACCATCTGGACATCTGAAAATAGCTGACATTCGCTTCCTTGTAGAGTTAAACTCGCAAATATTCAATAGCTCATACTCTTGATCCGTACCAAACTGGTTGACAATAAGAGATTTTGGCTTACGCGTGGTGAATTGGTAACCCAGAGTAGCAGCACCTTCTACCAGAGCACCTTCATCCGGAGAAGCAGCTTGATATTTAATCTTCTCTTGATCTGGCTTCTTCTCAGGAATGACGGTATGGCATGACGCAAGAAGTGTTAAGAACTCATGAATGACTTCTTTTGTTGCATGCGTAGTTAGATTCTGCTGAAGTACGTCAAATTTGAAAACACCAGTGATTTGTCCATCTATCTCAGTTGCCCGTCTCTCCTCTGGGATCTCGTCACCGTAGCATATACCTGCAATTGAGCACTGCTTAAACTCCATAATATTACGCGTCAAAGTTCCTGTTTTATCCGAGAATATGTATTCGATCTGGCCGAGTTCCTCAACTAAACTTGACGTTCTGCATATAGTCGGCGTGTCGGTATCTTTATAGTACATGTCAAGATCGGAACTTATCAAAAAGCCTTGATAATATTTGACGAACTCAACAGTCACAAACAGACTAATAGGTACAAGATTAGAGTATAAAACCCAGTATGTCAACAAATCCAGAAAAAATGTACTAGCATACTTTGTTCCATCTAAATATAAATAGGACAATTCAGTCTTGTTCATGGCTTCTCTAACGACATTTCCCGCAGAAGAGACAACTGAAAGAATTATAAGAATAGAAAATAAGAAAATGATCTGCAAGTTGACCATGTGCTCGACCGCCGTTCTCTTGATTGGAGCAGCAGTAGCATTTCTCATAAGTTTTGTCTCATGACCCGTAAACACAACAACACCGTGGACCCAAGGAGTATTTCTTAAAACAGCACCTCTAAGAAGTAACTGATCTGGATTTAGAGGATACTCCTTTTCAGCTCCAGAGGAATTCATGGTGATAGTAGCCTCGTATGTATACAAACTACTATTTGGTTGCTCAGATTGAATCTTTCCTTGGAGCATACTAAGGTCTGTAGGACTTACCAAAGAAGCAGTCTCGCCCAACGCTTGCTTGATTTTAAGGTTGGTTTCTCCGTCGAGATTTGCAGTCTCGATATAGCACAATCCTTCAGGCTCAGATGAGGCTAAGAGTACCATATCCGCAGGAATAGCTTCCTCGGACTCGACGCGGACTATATCACCTACAGCAACGTCAACCCACTTAATAGTTTGAAATATTCCGCCTCGTAGAACTTGAATTGGTGCATTGTTGAGATCTCTATCGGCGACGCGTCTTTTAAAGTCCTCAATGCTTTCCTTAACAGCAGAAACAGACAACACAATAGCAAGAGTAATAATAGTCGTGTATCTATTAGTAGGTGATACATTCGGAACTTGCTGAATGACACAAGTACCCAAGAAAAATAAATTAGCATATTTTGAAAACTGCTCAAAGAAAAACTTAGGTATGAATGTAACAGCATTGTATTTTGTAGTACTGATGTGATTGTCCACATAACCGTAGACCTTATTAGAATCATGATTGTTGAGGTGAATAATGCGAGGGCCAAGAGTTGATGGATCTACTGGCGCTCTACCGAACAGAGCCTTTATCGCATCAGCTAAGTTGAACTTCTTGCTCGGTATGCTGCCTTCTCGGTGTCTATCCCCAGCACCCGGAGAGATTCTCCCTACTCGACTTATCGGAAGAGTAGTAGTCGCTTCAGTGAGAGGAATGTCCATATCTGAATATGATGGACCAAGTCCCATCCTCTGCTTCATCCTGTTGTAAAATCCTCGCGCACCAGTCTGCGGAGGCAATTTCGACTGTCGTCGCTTCACGCCAACTGAAGTCGGAATAGTTGCATCATACAAACTCTCACTGTCCTCGACATATGTTTCCGTACCAAGATCGTCGAAATAAGGCTGATAATTGTTTAACTCGTCAATCTCGTTAGAACCAAAGTGAGTTCCAACATGTGCTTCCTGGGCGACATAAGGCGACGTAGGAGAACGCATTTGAGTCGCATAAAGCGGCTCATTTTGCTGTATAAACGCAACTCTACCTGTTTCTTCCTCCGTATTATTGGAATAAGGATTCGAATGTGAATCTGACGTTATATCATAAGATGATGCAAATGGATTGTTCTTGTTCAGAATTTCAGTTGATGAGCTATCATCAACGAATGGATTTTTGTCGCTAGCACCAGTAGATGGCCCCCCATCGTAACCTTCATCAAATGATATATCTTCAAATTTCGCCGATGAAGGCTTGTCGCTATCCATCCTGAAGCCTACTATCAAAATAATAAGCCGGATACACCAGCAACCTCGTAGAGTCAGATTCTTCCAGGAAAGAGTGGGATGTTAAACAAAACCGGTGAGGCTCAGCAGAAAAGGTAAAAGTTACTAAGCCTCATATATTTCATATATAGTTACAGTGGCTGAGATCACATATTACCTTTAGAGCTAAAGCTCTCATGTACTCAACCCACAAGCACCCTTTTTACTATTAACCATAAATCTATGTACTAATATCCATGTTCTTAAATTGCTATAAATGAGATAATATATGAAAGCTGAACATTACAGCTTATCAATTGCAGAATGTATATAACAAGAAGCTTTTAAGAGAGTATCACTATGTATTATACACATAATTGAAAGAAATAATTGAAGGAGAAGAAATATCTACAGAGAGGTAGTATATATACATATAACTGCTTTGTACTTGATATTTTTATCAGTTTCTTTCTGAGATTTCTATAAAGATAATGAATATCGTAGTAACAAATGAAAGTATTTCTATTGACTTGAAAGAGCACCCTTGATCTTATTCCAATACCTGTATAATATTAACAAGCACGTTAGCAACCATACCAATAATAAACTTGACAGATCTGAATTGAATATAATCTGAGTATTCATAGACGATATCCCGAATATAAAATAAAACAAGAGAAAAACACTATTAGCAAAATGAATTACTTACTCAGGGTCAACGTAGTCTTCTATTTCGTTCTTGGTAACCCATGCAAAATCCTTAATACCAGATCCTTCTTGAGGAACAAATTTACCTGCGAATATTCGCGATCGCAGATAAAATGCCTAGACAAACTTTATTAATATATACTATGACTTTGATAACCTTGAGGGAAGCTTCAATACCTTTGAGCCGACAAAAGAGTTGTCTGCACTGTTAGATTCGTCCTTGTGGAAGACGGCTGGAGAATTAGATATAATCCAAGTGTTCATGTTTTCTCCGCCCATAGAGGTGAGCATACGCTCAGCAGCAGTTGTGAGACTTTCGGAAGGTAAAACCTCTGCAGTAGGAAACTGCCAATTACTCTTTCCATTGGCTGTAACAAGCAAATATAGAGATCTATCCAATTTTCTTTCTAAGCTGTGCACGTCATTTTTCTTATCAGCTTCTGTAACCCGAGAAGCCGGAACTATTTTTGCATAAATTTTTGCAGACTCTTCACTTTCTCGTTCGACGTCTCGCTCTGGGAATACTACTGTTTGCTTCGATCCACGGTCTCTGTTGAGGAGTATGTCGGACTTTGCAACTTTGCCTGACTTCGACTCCAATTTCGGTTGAACTGCATTAAATTCCTTCTCTGCAAGAGCACCTTTCGGATAATAAAACCAACTTGTGAAAGTCCACATCAGTCGCTTTTTCAGTTCTGACTGGTAGTAGTAAAACGCCTTCTCAAAGGGGGTTAGTTCTGGTGTCACTACTGGCGGACGAGATAAAATGAGACCAGTCAGAACTCTATAGTTGGACGAAGATACGTTGTCAAACCCAAGTTCGGAGCCATTGGAAACTGAACTAGAAGAATCTGCTTGCGGATTTGAAGTTGCTAATGTTCGCACAAGAGGATATAACCCACTAGGTGACAATTTCGATGTATATACTATCCAGTAGTGTTAATACGCAAGTACCATCTTCTGCAAATTCTATATCTCCTTCACTTACATCCAGCACATCTTAAATGCACACTATAAGTGGTCAATACACTCCTTAAAGCCATTGTATGTGTGAAATCACCGACCACCTAAATTCCGATTTTCCTTTGGCGGATGACAAGAGGCGAAAAAAAATCATGATCAGAAAATTTAACTATCGTATTTGATGTTAGGGTGTATTTGGGTAGAAAGAAACACCTATCTACAGAGTTTATGTATAGACGCATAATTATCAATAACAGAACCTTTAATATGATAAATAATTTTAATACAATGATATTTCTATTTTCATTGTAATATTTGCAAGTTGATTATTCTATTTTACATGTTTCTGCATATGCAGTATGTCCAGTATATATATAAGTGATAATATGATACAATATAGCTACTTCAAATGAGATCCATAAACGCCTAACTATATCCTTTATATTCATGTAACAAAACTCAGTTTACAGAAGCCAAAACAATATTACTCACTAAATTTCATTCTTTACCAGCTACAGAAATTTCAGCGTCGAATTCTTTGTCCTTTGTGGTCTGTTTGATCTTCACGGACGGATGATGGTCTACAACACCAGTTCTCGATAATCCCATCCATATCCAAGGAACGGTGTCTTCAGGAAGTTCAATCTCTGTCCTAAACTCCTCCACAAATTTATGGTCGGCAGCAGAAATCTCTGAGAAATACATGAATTCTGAGAATATAGAGGATATGCGCCAAAAGGATAGCTTTCGTAAACATGCAATAACAAGACTCGTCGCTTGGCTACCATTGAGACAATGCAAATATAAAGGCGCATATTTTTGGGAAATTATTATCTAGCAAACATGGTGAGCTGGCATGCTCCAAGTTATTTCAGAGGGGCTAAGTACTTACCTCAATAGCCTGCGTGACCTCTTTGTACGTCATAGGCATTCCTTTCTTCGATGCCTTTGTAGTCTTAATATGAATCATTTCAATCCCTTCCTGGTCGCAAAATGCACGAACATCATCATTGAGCGGTTCCGGTGTCAGTGATAAGATCGTCTTGAGTTTTAACCGTCGCAAGAATGGAAGATTGATCTTCCTTGGATATAGACCTCTGTATAGCTTTGGCTGCACTATACCATATCGTAACGGGGTAACAAGCAATGGCGTTTCACATTCCTCTTTGACAGTTCGAGTAGAGGCTGTCCTCTCTTTAATTGTCTCTATACTTGAGGACATGTGGTAATCGGCGTCTCCGGAAGACGTTCGTGTCATCTTTTCAATAGCGTCTTGCTCCTGCGACTGCATAACGTTTGTAGCTTGTCCGTATCAAGACTTGAACGTAGTATGCGCTCACTTATATTTCCAATATGATCTGACAGTAATCTCTTATTCATCAATGATACATAGCTATGACTATATTCCTTATCAGCAATTCGCTATACAACAGAGACACGTCTTTTAATAATGAAGAACATCGACCAACAAATCTCCGTCTAAGCATAATTCATAATAATCATCACTTATATCCCAATATGCCATATTAATGCGCCACATACAGCTAGTGAAATGCTACGTCACAATTGAGGGCTAGTATTATTTAGGGCTCTAACCTAATTTCTGTACAAATCTTATAAAACAGTCACAATTATGATATTCCATCAATGTATTCAACCATCATTACAATCCAAAATGTTGTGAGCTATACTATAGCCAAAATATCGTGAGGATATAATATTTTTAACTATCGCATATTCAGTAGTCAAAACAATTGGTAAGTCAATTATTTATTTTACATGATCTCTTTTCTTTTAGATTAATATAATATAATACTGACCGTCTCAATAGAATAATTAAGCAAAATGTGAGTATAGTTTGATATATTATCGAGTGACTTTAAAATGAACGATTTGATCGAATTTATCGAATTGAAATTGTTAAATTGAGTATCTAACAAATTTCACAGGACCAAGCGCACTAAGAAAGTTGGAATCACAGGAAAGTACGGTATCCGATACGTAAGTAGACCTATCGCAAGCCTATTGAGATTGCGCATATATAATTTGAAATAATGATTTTGTTATATTTGCTGTTACTGATGATAATGTGAATGTAGGGTTCTTCTCTTCGAAGAGTTTCCAAGAAGTTGGAAATTCAACAGCACTCTCGATACACTTGCTCATTCTGTGGAAAGAACTCTGTCAAGAGAACTGCTACTGGTATTTGGAAGTGCCGATCCTGCATGAAAACTGTTGCAGGTGGCGCCTATACGCTTTCGTAAGTCCTACGCATCCTATAGATTTAGAAAAAATTTTGCTAACAATCAAATTTATTTATTAGTACTACCAATGCTGCTACTGTTCGTTCTACTATTCGACGTCTTAGAGAGCTTGCTGAGGTTTAAATAGTTTTTGTATTCTATTGTTTCTATTTCTTTATCATGTTGTGTGCTGCTTGATAGGAAAAAAAATGGATAAAAGAGGCATCTTGTTTTATATTATACATGTTCACAGTCATATTCGAAATTCACGTTAGAAAGTACATTTTCATCCGTAGCACTAATTTGAAGTAAAAAGTACCATTGTATAGTCGTAAAAGGGTTTTTTACGAAATTTGGAATGATGATAATGTTATATGAGGTGATCCAATATATTTGTCATCATTATTGAATGGCTATGTATTCAACAATTGTTTCTAGCAATATTTAATTACTAATGTTGCATCTGTTCGATATCACACTCAAGTATTTTTTATTCTAAGAGTTGGTATAAGTATGTGAGACTGAATCTATGATTCCATTCTAATTGAGCAGCTAGTTCGACTACAGTATTATTTATAAAGCTGGCTGACGAACGAATCAATTTATGCTTAATCCTTCTCTTGTGTAGTATCCTGTTTTTTGCTGCTTTACGATGCTGCGCTCTGGTTAAGCTCTGTAGACCAATTTGTATCTCATTATTTTTCAGATCTTTTATTCGTTCCTCAGATATTGTAATAATTTATCTGAATTGCTTATTCATCAGTCTATGAAAATAATCTTGTGCTTTACGCTGTGCTTATAGCAACTGTACTATGGTACGTTGTGAAGGTATCTCTGACGTCTATGTACAGTTGATTACATGTTAATTTAGCGCGTACTTGCAAATCTGCCACATATGATTACTATATGCTTCATTAGCAGAATACCGATCAATCACTTCTGAGCCTCTGAATATTAAAATTTCTCTTTCCAAAGCCTTCCATTTGAAATTTATAGTCTCTTCGTAACTCAATGGAGTCAAGTCGTAGATATTTGTTGAATCCTCGCTCTTTAAGTGTTAAAACTTTCCGATCAAGCTGAAAACTAGATCGCTGGGAGTAAGTTTTTGCAGAAGCCGCATTAATGGCATAAGTGCATAAGCGTTGCAATCTAGCCAGATTCTATAAAAGCGAAATTGATCCTGCCGAGAATCATAACTATACAGCGTGAGAAGCTTTATGTAATGAAGGTCAAGACTGCAGTAAACGTAACTCCTACGACTGGGAATCCGATGCTGGTACTAGAGAGATATTGTATAATCTAGATATCAGTAATTTAGAGTATATTATCTGTAATTGTGAGGCGATAGTGCGTCTAAATTAAACCAACACTGGGAAACGAATAGGCGAGGAAACGGTGAAGACTAGGTTGTTTGATGGAGGAAAATCCGTGTATCATATGCCTACAAGCGCTTCCTACTCGCCTACGAGACCAAAACCCTGACTCTGACGTTCCGCAAGGTTCTTTGTTTGAGAATAGTGGAGGTTTAGAAGGCGAGCAGCAGCTAACCGATGAAGATAGCGAAAATGTATATGATGGTACCAATGAAGTTGCATGCTTGATACCTTGTCGGCACTCGCTTCATAATAGCTGCTTGAAATTATGGATTGAACAGGCTACAAGTAAGAGATTATTTATTTATTATATTTGTAATTTTCTCCATACGGGATTAGCCAGGATAATAATATGTATTATTCTGTGGCTGTACATCTACGTGTCTCAAATGTGTTTACTAACTGTTGTTCATAATTTTGGTGCAGGCTGTCCTATTTGCAGAACTACCTTTAACACGGTTGAAGTATCTCACTTTTTAAACGGTACATTAATATCTATTTACTTGATAGGCCTTTGTCTTCCAGCTTGGTTTCTAATATTGATTTTTTATAATTTATAGGTAGTACTGTCTCTACTTATGATGTAGAGACAAAGGTGCAAACTGCGGAGTTCGTGGATCCAGGTGAAAATGATTTGGAAATCCCATACGAAGAGGAGACGCCCTGTTTGATCTGTGATTTTGGAGGTCGCGAGGATGAA
This sequence comes from Dipodascopsis uninucleata var. uninucleata, assembly GCA_030568195.1. Lineage (NCBI taxonomy): Eukaryota > Fungi > Ascomycota > Lipomycetes > Lipomycetales > Lipomycetaceae > Dipodascopsis > Dipodascopsis uninucleata. The sequence goes on along the minus strand of JAJLTO010000004.1, from coordinate 1,371,936 downwards.
CTTTTATTATGTGATGCCTGCGACGCGCCTTATCATGCCAGTTGCTTGGGTTTTGATGGAGTTCCTATCGAAGATTGGTATTGTCCTTGCTGTGTTGACAATCATAGAGTAACTGAAGATATAATGCGGCAAGCCCGATCTAGGACTTCTGCATCTCGCCGTCTCCAGTCTCGTCGAAGACGGACGGCAAATGTCTATCGTGGAAGGCAGTCACGCCAGTGGAATCGAGCTTGGCAAACAGTCTGGGATCGTTTAAATCGCGATTTAGACGATGGAACAGATTCCGATGGAGTCTTACATAACGAGTTTGATGAGGATGAGGTAGTACGAGAGATTGATGGTTCTCGAACCAGACGGCGACATGCTACGCGATCAAGCTCGTTAGCTAGACGCCGTAGGACTAGACGCGAGGTTGAAGAAAACAGAATGTGGATACTCAGATTGCAGGTTGCTGAATCATCAGGTAGTAGTTCAAGATTCAGGGATACTGCGTCACTTTTATTTCAGAGCGAAAATAACACGGATGAGGCGAAGCTAGAGAGCCAAGAAAACATAGAATCATGGCATATGCTTCAGCGGGCCCTTGAACTCGAAGAATCGGAATCTGCTAGATCTAGCGCCGCAGAAGCTTCTGCTTCTACATCGGGCCACAATAGGACACAGCGATCGCAGCCACGACTTTTTTCTAATTCTGACGAGAGTAATGTCGCTAGTATAAATCATGATTCGAAACGACTTGTGGATTCATCGGAAAGTCATAATGAAAGTGATGATGGAAATGTTCGCAAATTTAAGCGCCCTAGAGCCTCTCAAAGAAAGAGCCAAGACGATGCTCGTCAAGATATAACATCCAACGGGTCTATTATATCTACCACCAATTCAACTGAGCTGCGAGCTACCAACAGCATATCAGACAGTGGACCATCGCTAATGCGGTCTCTTTTAGAGGATATTCGCAAGCCAACATCACCGATTGCTGAATCGTCGTTTTCTCTTATAAATAGATCATTCACAGGAGAGACATCACTTCCTACACCTGGTCCAGGATCACCGCACAATGGCCCAACAACCGCAGGAAACGGTAATGGGGTCGGTGGCCAGACAGTTTCTCGCTCACCATCAGCATCACCAGTAGTACTACCATCATCTGCCTCCTTTCCTCCATCTCCTCCAGCAGATATGAAGTGTCCTATGCTATCTCCTCCGATGCATCCTACTTTATTTTCGTCGCCTTTGTCAAGGCCCCATGATAATGAATCGAGGTCCTTGTCACCATCCAGAAAGACATCGCTGGTAAGACCATTTGTACCATCAGATTCATTTTCTGATGGAAGTCTAAGCGATGAAGGCCCTGTTGAACGAGGACGTAACAGCCATAGACAAAGGCAACTTACTTTAGAGCAGAAAACAGAGATACAGGAAATAGTACGCTCGATTTTAAGGCCTCTTTATCGTTCGGGAAGGGTATCAAAAGATAGCTATACGGTTATAAATAAAAAGGTCAGCCATATATTGTACAGCGTTGCTCTGGAAGAGAACCGTACAGAAGAAAGCAGCAGTCCTCTGTTGTCTTCTTCTATCACTAGTGAGCAACAGAAGACAAGATGGTCGGAACTTGCTCGTACACATGTTAACTTGGAGCTGAGCCAGTCTTCATCCTCTACATGAGTATATTGTGTAGAGTGTTTCTACGTCATGTTTTTTTGTGATTTTAAAAGGATTTCGGTTTTTGTTTTGTTGGTGTGAACGGGTCAATACTTTTGTTTCATCATTTTCTCTGTACTTTGCGTATGTTATCTGCATGACTGCTTATGCATCTTTTGTAGGAGGCAGATATTAACACTAATTTGTTTTAGAAGTGAAATAACTGAAATATATCTCTGCTTGAGTCAGATGTTCGACATATATATGTTTTCTTTTGTTTCTATTGTTTTTCTTTTCAATATCTAAAACACGGCAGTCTTTACAATATAACATTCTGTTGTAAGGATTATTGTAAATTTCCATAGGCCGGCAGTCGTTGAAACAAAGATTCGCTATTTTCGTCAATTCACATTCACTAAATATAATTACTGTCTAATTACTATTTACAATTTTTAGGTACGTATATCTAAGCTACTCAGATCTTTGCTACATTCTTTATCAGACTACTATAGTTTACTGGAAATTCGTGTCTATGACTTTTGGATATAGTCTTGCGATCAGTCTGCTCCATGTCAGGAAGCCATTCACTGTCACACAGTTCACATGTTGACGTATCAAATTAATACTCTGATATTACTTGGCATGTAATTAATTATTAAGATTTCTTATCGGACATATACCCCTACCCTATACATATCTTATATTTATTATGAGCACCGGGTAATTAATATGTCTAGTCATCGTCATGTTGAGTCTATTGGAGAGCAGATCATATTCGAGAGGAAGGTAGTTTACACTGCAAACCGATTATTCTTTCTTTAAATTGGCAGGGGAACCAGCGAAATTCAGGTCAAAGTCAAGAATGCCGAGTGGAAAAAGTCAAACATCACCAAGGGTGCGACGGAGATCGATCTTCGACGAAAATGGTAACACAGGCAGCCAAATTTCGTCTAGAAACATAAGATTCAGTCAACACAATCAACAATCGCCGAGGAGAAAGGCAACTGACGGAACGGATATTGCTGGCGAGACGCAAATATATGAAATATCTAGATCATCTAATTCGGAGCATTCGCCTGAAATTATGCTAGATAGTAGGGGGTTCGGCGAAGCAGGTGTCGAAAGTGAGCTCAGTGAGATATATCGAACAATGTCTACTGCAGATGTCGTTACCGATTCTGATGATGAAGATCCTATGCCACTTGTTAGTCACGAGCCAGCCGTAGAAATTGGTAGACGTAACAAGTATCGTACAAAGGGTGGCGATGGTACTATGCAAGATAGAGAGGATGGCGTGGGTACAGGCGGGTTCATACTTAGAGATCGGCGCAAGAGCATCGTTAGCGGTGGTAGTAACTCACAGCCCAGTAATAATGCTCCTGTCGAAGCAACGACTAATTCTGGTCACCGAGGCACAGCATCAAGGAGTGAGAGCTTCCTAGTCAATATTGCAGATGAAGCTTCAAGAGATCACACGCGAATGCAGTCTGCAGAGAGCTATGGTGTAATGAATGAATATATGTCCCACTCGGCACCTCGATCAAGGGACATGTCAACTGTATCCTTAGATGATGTATGTGTGCCGCTCGAATCAGCAAAGTTTGGTGATGAAAGTACCGAAAAGTCTGCAAAATGGCCAGATACGAGTGCCCTAGATGAGTGGGTGATCAATGAACAGCAGGCAATATCTGGCGAAATGCCAGAAGTGATAATAGTTGATGGTAGACCTCGCTTAAAAAATCCACCAGTTGAAGGACCATCATACTTTCTAGAAGATAATATTCCTTCTTTTCAAGTTTCCAAGCGTCGTATGAATGAAAACTCGGGATTTCATGCACATTCTGGTCTACCAGAGCGCAATAATTACAAATTTACTTATTTTAGAGAGGATTTGGAGAAGACAATTCATGCACAATCGATTTCCGGTCTCCTAGCTCATGGCCTGTCTTTTAGTGAATTATTTCCTCCTAGTAACGATATTATGTCATCAGTCGCACCGTCAATCATTACAGCCGCTGATGATGGTGAATTTCCAGTGCAAGATGAAAAGTCTGGTGGGATAACACTGAACGACTTTCAGAGTCGTCCTCAGTCTGCTCCGCCAGAACAGACGAAACGACCACAGGCATATAATGATTTTAGAGGCTCATTCAAGGGACGTCCTGGCTTTCGGCCAGCTAATTCAATCTATGAACCTCGAGAGCGTCCTTACCCTTTCTGGCTAGACGTCATGGATCCAACCGATGCAGAAATGAAGGTTTTGAGTAAAGCATTTGGCATTCATCCTTTGACTACAGAAGATATCACGATGGAAGAAACCCGTGAGAAAGTCGAGCTCTTTAGAACATACTATCTTGTCTGCTTTCGTAGTTTTGAGATAGAGCCTTTTTCGACTGAACGAGATAAGCGGATGAGAAGACGAGATCCGCGTTATAAGAAGAGTGCTAAATTTGGAAGTCGCGGACGCCTAGTTCCTGTCAATATGTACTTAGTGGTATTCCGTGATGGTGTTATCAGCTTTCATTTTAGACCCACGCCACATCCTGCTAATGTGCGAAGAAGGATCAGACAGCTACGCGATTATGTGACTGTTTCAGCGGATTGGATTTCTTATGCTATTATTGACAATATCACCGATGCTTTCGCTCCTCTGATTAGTGAAATCGAAGAAGAAGTCCAAGATATTGATACTGAGATTTTAGAAATGCATTCAGGAGATTCTTCTGAAGATAGTGACGAATACACGGATGAAGATGCTGATGCTGATGAAGACGATTCTCTGCTAGGTCACAAGCTACATACTTCAAAACGAAAAGATGGAGACGTGGCAAGTCTATTCAGTACGAAGACTACACCCAAATATGATGTACGAAATAAAGGGGATATGCTTCGCAGAATTGGTGAATGCCGAAAGCAGGTACTAGGTCTCATGAGACTGTTGGGATATAAGGCAGATGTCATTAAGGGATTCGCAAAACGATGTACCGAACAATGGGATGTTGCACCTAGAAGTGAAATTGGACTTTATCTGGGCGATATCCAAGGTATGTGAATCTCATTAATGCTGTTAAGGTTAAGTTTATTAGAGTCATTACTAACTACATTATTGTTAGATCATCTTATAACTATGGTGCAGAACTTGACACATTATGAAAAGCTTCTCTCTAGAAGTCATTCGAATTATTTGGCTCAAATCAACATAGAAATGACTCAGGTGAATAACGATACTAACGATGTCCTTGGTCGGCTTACTATTCTAGGAACTATTGTTTTACCAATGAACATTATAACAGGTCTTTGGGGAATGAACGTATATGTTCCAGGACAAGATCAGGACGGTCTATCTTGGTTTTATTCAATTACCCTTGGATTAATAATTTTCGGATTTACATCCTTCATTGTGGCAAAAAAGATTTACGGCGTTGCATAGAGATGTTTGGTGGTGATCCAATTAATGATCATTATCTTAATGGAATTACGAACTGCAGGACTTTTTAGAATGTATTTCATTATATTTAATTTTGGATTTCGTGTTTAACATATTCTTAGAACTAATTGTCGATGATCTCATAATCATTTATGGAAATATATATATATATATATATATATATATATCTCTTTGTATTCCTTCGTGTTCTTCTTCATAATCTTTTATGTCCTCTTCTGTTACATGCTTGGTAGCTGTGGGAATGAATTACTTAAAATGCTTCAAATTTCTTATGTCATAACAACTCACTTTGTGCAGTAATATGTTCCAAATTATAGAAATACAGTAAACTATCAATACATAGACGAAGTTAAGAGCCCTATTTTATGAGTGTTTGTAGAGCTTTAAGAGCAAGGTTAATAGCTTCACAAGTGTTTTTATCCGCCTTATCAGACAAAACATTTTGCATGGCTTGAATTGCGCCTAGCTCCACCGCTCTTCTCGCGCATTCCTTTATGACTTCACTACTATCTGTCACAGCACACATAATATTATTGCAGCAGACTGCTGCACGAAAGACGACATCTTGATCGTCCTCGTATTTAAATATGCGTATCATTCCCTTTATGACGTCCTCGTTTTGAATCAGTATATCAGGCGCAGGAGCCCATTCTGATAACACCGCTAGAGCACCGGATGCTGCACTCCGTGTCTTCTGGTCCTCTGCATCTGTAACTGCGACTAAAATCTTCAGCCTAGTTCGTGATGCTTTGTCTTCAGGATCAAGGAACTTTGCTGCTGCATCTGGTGTTGACACTAAGTTGCATAAAAGCTCAATAGTAGCTCTACGTATAAAAGTGTTTCCCGATAGCATTCGATCCTCTATCTTGGACCAGCCCTGAGTTACAATCAACTTTGACAAATCGGCATCGTCTTTAGACGCCAAATTTGTTAGTGCTAAAAGGGCCTCGAAGACATCTATCATAGTGATAGTTTGGTTTTCTGCATCAAGAATAGAAACTAGCGGACGCACTGTCACTAAAGGAGAAATCTTGGAGGAAAATGCTAACGAGGGATTAATCGATATTAAAATCTTAGCTAATGCCGATGCAGCGGAATAGTTGAGTAGTTTCTCAGATCGAGAAGATTGTGATGGAGACGAAGAAGGCACATTTACTTCAAGATCCATAATCGACATTATAAGAAGTATAGCACCTTGTTGAAGAATATGTGCCCGATGTTTTGGCTCGGTTGCCAATGATCGAAGAAGAGAGCCAATAGTAAGTTTGCTGTTTGTCGTACATGATTTTGAACAGCTTGAGAGAGCTTTAATGATATCTAAATCTATAAGGATCTTGCATCGCTTTGCGATAGCATCGCTCTTCTCCTGAAACTCCTTTTCGCCATTTCCACCAGTAGCATACGAACTGAGTTTTTTGATTTGAGTGTCTTCTTCCGACTGCGGCGGAGGATAAGCACAGATGTTAGACAAGATTGTCAATATACCATATGTAACCGAGGGCGGAATAATTGCGGTTCTGATGGTATCGCCATCTATTTTTTGATATCCCTTAGTCAGAAGGCTCAAGAGGACTTTCAAACACTTCAGGTCTGACGCTAGCATTTTCTTCACGGAAATATTTAAACTTGCATAAGTAAGACCTTCAATAGCACTAAACGATATCGAATTCTTGTCTTCAGAAACAACCATTTTCCGTAACATGCTGGCTAGTTCATTTACGTCGGGTCCATTTTCTCTATATGACGAAGATTCTGCAGCTATTCCTGACGATGATCCAGTAGAACCTACTGCAGATGAGAGCTTCTTTGGCGTTACCAGCAATTTTATAAGGATCGACGCTGCTAGTGCTTTAACCAGATCAGGCTTTGCATTGTCCTCCAAAATCTTTAGAATTAAATCAGTATACTTCGCTTCAATCAAAGTTCTGCAAGTCTTGTCAGCGCAAGAGGCTGATAACATCTCCAAGAGTTGCTCTAAGACCTTATCATCCTGGAGTAACTCGATCGCTAATTCAGAGTACGCTGATGAATACTTCATAAATATTTCAGATGCTGCTTCGACGTCAATGTGAAAGAGAGTAGTCATTACAGCAAATGCTAACCTACATGACTCTCGTGTCTCTTCGTTTAGACAATCTGTCAAGACTATTTCAAGACTCTTGACAGTAAGGAATCTGTCCTTTTCGAGAAGAGCAGCAAGCTTTAGTACTGCTTGCGCTCGTGCTTCGGAGCTCAAATCATCAGTCAAGAAAAACTCAACTAGTTTTCTAAGATCTACCGGATCCATAATGTATATTCACTCAGAAACGATCTTGACGGATTTTGAATCTCGATTGTTAAGGGAAATTAAAAAAGGGAACTGGCCAGAGTCGATGGTGGATTTATGATGTAACTTTCTTTTACAAGTGGAAATTTAAATTGATAGCCTCACAATTATGAGCGGCTCAACATATTCTAATAAAACCGTCGAAGAACGTAATATACAAATTTCATAAATACTATGATAGCAAACTAGAAATCCAAAAATAAAGGGTGTATTGAATAGGAGGGTAAAATATAAGACGAAATTAAAATATTCGAGCACCTCCTATCTGATTAAACGACTCTAAAAATCCACCAAGCTCGTGACATGAAGCCATCTCTCTCGCTCGAAGCGCCTAAAAAAATCACGTTAGTCTCTAAAATATTAAGTAATTGCGAAAAGCTTACCTGAGGCATCCATTCCTTTATTTGATTTATTCTTGTCACGTTAGAAGGATGTGTAGACATGAATTGGAATGGCTCAAACCTCGAAGCTTTCTCCATTCTACCCCAGAATCTGACAGCCTCCTCAGGATCAAAGCAAGCCTCACTCATCATTATTAGTCCAATATAATCTGCTTCACTTTCCATACTTCTGCTAGAAGGCATTTCAAGTAAGAGATCGACAACGGTGTTAACTAGATAAGTAGAACCCGTAGCCGCCCAGAAGAGGAGAGAAATTGCCATATAGAACGGAGTCTTTGACAGCTTTTCGCCCGAGTGTCGCGCAACTTGATGCGCAGTTTCATGAGCCAATACTGTTGCTAGACCATCATCATTCTGGCAGATATTTAAAATTGACGAAAACACAAACACTTTGCCTCCAGGAAGAACAAAAGCATTTGGCGGTTGTCGCGGATCATTAATTACATGAATTTTCCAGTCTAAATTTGGCAAGTTTGACACTTTTATAAGTCTTCTCATGACATTAACCACTCTTTGGGAAGTTGGGTGATTATCTGGCAAAATCGCACCTTGATATTCTTGTAGAAGTTGCCTGTACTGTTGGTCTCCCATAATCTGCTCGATTTTAGGACCGAATAACATAAATCTTCGACGACCGCTAATAGGGGTCACCTGTATAGTGCATGTTAGTATGGGAATATACTTCTTTATGAAATACTCAAATACTTATCTAAATGAGTAACATATAGGATGCCCCCGCCGATAATCGTAACGACTACTACTTGTCTAGCTGTTTTACTGTACATGAGCAGGTTGATTGCAGTGCCTATAAATCCTTGATGAGAGGATCGCTCATTGCCGCCAAATCTTCTATAAGTCACATAACTTCGGGAACAATTCAACTGATAGGCTCTCTGGAATGTAGTGAATCTGCTATTCAAGCGATTTTGGTGAAGAAAACCAAAGGACCTTAGTCTTTGGAATGATTCACTATTGGATCTCCGTAATAGCCATGAAGGCGAAGATCTCCCTGCTCTAAGCCTATTTATCATTAATGATGGCAATTCAATAGCAGATTTCATCTTCAGAAGCCACATAATCCTTTACCGATATGTGCTCCCGTCTATAGCTATTTAATATATTTCAAGAGCTGAAAGTCACCGGTTAGGAAGATTATCCACTAATAAGAAGTTGGATTCTATAGAAGTTTCGGGACGCACATGTTCGCCGGTTCGCGGAAATCACGTGATTCAAAGCATTTTTCTAAGCGTTCACAAAAATCTTTCTATATTTCATTACATATGTTTCTGTCTCTATTACTCCTACAAGAAGAGATCAAATCACTTTCTGGACTTTCGAGTATATATATCCTTAATAAAGAAGGCGTAAAGGATATACATTTATTATAAGCGAGAAATCAGGATCTATTAGATTAATAAATAATACTGAAAGTACTTGAGAGAACGAGAAATGTCGCGCCACCATCCAGATCTTGTCATGTGCCGAAAGGCACCAGGTATAAGCGTCGGTAGATTGTGCGACAAGTGCGATGGAAAATGTCCTGTTTGCGATAGTTACGGTAAGTAATTATACTAGCTTGGATGATGTGGCAGAAGATGTTATGTTTACAATTGTGGGGAAAGTATATCTTCTATCGTGCTAACATTCATCATTTCTAGTTCGTCCAACGGCCATTGCTCGAATTTGTGACGAATGTTCTTTTGGAAATTTCGCCGGAAAATGTATAATATGTGGTGGCCAAGGTATATCAGACGCATTTTATTGCTTTGAGTGTACCCGACTCGAAAAGGATAGAGATGGCTGTCCGAAGATTATAAATCTAGGTTCTAGTAGGAGTGACCTCTGGTACGAGAAACGAAAGTTCAAGCAAGCTGGGGCACTCGGCTGATTTCTTAAATGTAACGAAGCTGTTAGTATGGTTTCCAACTGTATATTATTTTAACGTAAATGGTTAATATGGGATGGCAAATATACGGCAATATATTGGAGTATGATATGTATGTATATTAATAATAAATAAAAAAAACATTTACAATTTTCCCATAAAACTGAATACCTAGATTTACAACATATAAATCGAACATTCCATTCCCTACCCAAAATGAGATCAAACCACAGAATCCAAAGAATCTCCATATCAAAAAGTGTGTATTTGATTAGATAGTGTCATATATTAATGCATGTGCTGTAAACGTATATTATGTGGCGAGATGAATATAATGGAGAGTAGAATATAAATGACATTTAAGCATGATGATTAGTGCAATCATAAAAAGCCACGCTCTTGCAATAACCTTGCAATCTTATCATCATCGTTCTTTTCTCGTGGCTCGATACTCAATGACATATCATATAAAGTCTCAATAGCAGGTGCGGCAGCAAGCTCCGCCTTGACTATCTCTTGTAACTCATGAACAGGCATGAGAGCATACGGTACAACTTGATATTGCTGGATCTCACGAATGACTTCTGCAGACTTTGCTCGCTTTGAAAAGTTTATCATTTCATCTCCTTCTTTTAGCAGCATATCTGTGTTACCATCCTCAATAAATGTCAAGTCAGTAAGATAGACACCTAGGAAAGGAACACAGGGTGGGTTTACCGTATGTAAAACCGCTCTGTACTCCCCAAAATTCCGTGTTGAGTTCATAAGCTGATTGAGACTCTCCAGAGTAGCATGCCATCTGTGTGGCAATCCTTCCCAAGTACGATGCAATCTATGAATAGTTGCAGAGTAAAGTGCAGATATTATCGCCGTCATAGAGGAAAAATTATTCAGCTGCCTGCAGTGCTGCGCCACCGCGATCAAATGCTTGATGACACCAATTCGTCTCTTAAGATCTTGTTGTGATAAAACAACATGTGCAGCCCAATTTGTAAGTTGATTAGAGTAGAGAATTAACGCCTTGATATTTTCAGATCCTTTGTTATGTGCATCATTTCCACCTGGAGTACTATTACCACTGCCGCGTTTAGCACTCCACGCACGATTCAGGCACTCCATAGGTCTGATATTAGCATATAGCTGTGATTCGATCAAGGTCAACTGCCGGGCAAGCTCGAGTGGATCAACGTATTTCAGCTTAAGCTTTTTCATAGATCTTCGAGGTAAAATTGGAGGTGGAATATATTCATTGATATTTCCAAGCAGCTTTTTCGAAACCACAATTCCATGCTGTCTTCTGAGAATGATTTTAGACAGAGCCGATGCTCCAGGAAATCGCTGATGCACTAAATGACTTGTAAATGCTGCTAAAGAGTTCAAAACATCTCGTGACATTTGAGCATCTTCATCCCATTCGTCATTGGAATCTCCCCAATATTGCTCGAGCCATATTTTTAATATATTGAAAACTCGGAGTCTGATAGGCTTCTGTTTTTGCTCAACCCATATATCGAACTCATCTGAGCTTAATTCTTCAGGTGGCTGTATCGTAAACCTGTCCACTAGCTTATCAAGAAAAATTCTCGACGTAGTGAAGCTTCGATAAGTTAATAAAAATGTAGTGTTAAAAGACGTATCAAGGTAATCATGTCTAGTAAGTCTTTCCATTAGAGCATCCAACGTTCCACCTTTTACATTTCCTTTTGCATCATATACAAGATCTTTTTCATATTCATTCTTTAGATACCAAGTATCGTTGCTTTCTCTCTCTCGAGACTTGTGTGCTAATCTTTCTGGAACATCTGTACCTAAAATCTGCTTGATTTTCTTTTCTCGCTTTATATTATTGGATTGTTTCGGACTCGTATAACTCATAGAAGTAACTTCAGCTGAGTCAAAGTATGAGGAATCTGACATTGCTGAAGGGCGCCTAGAATCAGAGTCCGACGAAGATATAACTGAATTTGATCGCTTGCTCTCTCTCAAGTTTTTCTCCTCAACCAGAAACTGAAAAGTGAAAATGATGCTTTGGACAGCCCTGTCAAGCTCTTTGACAGAAGTCTTAACTTTCTCTATATTAGATGCCGAAGCAGCACTATCTGTTAAAAGAGTAACGTTCTGTGCATCAACAATAAACGATGCCGAGGAATCGTATACAAGCTGTTTGATAGCTTGAAAATCAGAAATAGAAGGAGATGGTGGATTCAATAAAGGCTTGAGATCAGCAGACTCAAGAGCACTTAAGAACGATCGTATAAGATCTACTGTTTTCATAGCTTTTTCAATTAAAATTTCATCGTCAGACGTCTGTGAATATGGTTGATCTAAAAATCTTAAAAGATCACGAATGACATTAGTGATTGTAGATCTTTGAGTCTCAGCAACATTTAGAAGTTTCTCGTCTAAAGGCACAAGCGTCGTGGCCACAGCATCTTCTTTTCGGTATATACTGTCCCAAATGTCGAGATTACCCTTGCTTGATGACGACGATAATGTAGAAGGCGTGAGCAGGCCATTACCACTCCAGCTTCCACCGGATGATGCCTTAGAAATAAAACCAGCCTGCAAATTTGTTGTCGGCACCTGCTTATTCTGCTGAGCGATATTTATGAAGCGCTTTGCTGAAAGCACTAATCTTTCACATTCTAGATCAAATTCAGATCGGCACTCTGGTTTACAATCTGAAGTCATGAGCGACTCAACTGCGAGCTCTAAACGGCCCAGTGAAGTCATTAGTTGTTGAAAAGACTGATAAAAATCTGAATCTGTTTGATTTATAGACACACCAAAGAGACCTGTGCCATTTAACAAAGACGATATAGGCGCTATTAAATCATCTATACGGGACTTGTATAGTTTAGCGTTGCCCTTTTGAACTTCTTCTGCAAGTAAGTCCACTCTGGTTATCAGATTTGCATACAAATCGTCCCACAATATTTCGCTTTGTGTTTCCGTGAAAGATGAGCTTGAACAAGAGTCTCGGGGAGATATTTGTCTCCAGGAATATGCATTGGAGGCCGGACTATGATTTCTGATTTCAGTTACAGGTACTAAGCCAGGCCTGGCTTTAGACAAGGGGTCGATTGAACGATTGTAAATCTCGATTTCGCCGTCCTCGTCGATATCGACGTCGGTGTGTGGCGCGGGACTATTATTCTCAGCTCTATGCCGATCAGGGAAAAAACGAAAGCATGCAAGCTCCTCAGATAGAGAGTCTGCTTCCACTGGACAGGTATAGTTACTAGGAAACCATCCTCTTACGTCTCGAAGCTTTCCATCCCACCAACCGGTCTCCAACTGCATGTAAACTGAAATGATGTCCCCCTTTTTGAATGATAGTGAATTGGGTTCGTCGGATGTATAGTCATACAAGGCACGTACCAGACGCACTTTTGGAGGTGTAATATATTTTGATTGATATGATCTAGGAAATTTCTCATATTCTGTTGTCGAATCTTCCGAATTTGTAGAGCTCAGCGATGCCGATCGTGACTGCGGTGTCGACAGCGTTCGCGGTGAAACTGCTACTGTTGTCATTTTTACAAAATTTTTCCTCTCTCCGAAAATAAGATCCGTATTGCTGCTATAAGCTACTTAGGCTTGGCCTCGTCATTAACATATTAATAATTTTGGTTGTTCTATCTCTGCTTCGTATCTATTCCGTTTTAAAAGGAGGTGATTTCGCTGATCGATTATTAACAGAAGTTCACTTCACTTGAATCATCTAATGTCGTTCTCTACCGACAGTCAGTGTCACCCGAGTAAGTTAAATACTAGCTATAACCAGTAAATAGTTTCTGAAATATAGAAGAATAGAGGGATATAAATGCGGGAGCAACAAGGATCCGGAAGAAGTGAGAGGACAAGTGAAAACCAAGTAATAATACAACAAAGGACGATGGATATATAGGAAAATGGCACAGCGGTTATAGACAATATCCTAAAAAAGGAAATAGTGGTTGTGAGTCTCTCAAAGATATTTTGGGGTCACAATAAATCACAAATTAGCCAAAATGTATTTTAATGGTAACCCTCAAATACATATAGTCGATAGTTTGACACTAGATAGGATTACACGAGTAGTAAACTTTATGCTAAAGCATCCACGATGTCCGTGCATTGAGAATTAGATGGACTAACGGGCAGATATAGCCCGCTATACATTAGTGTATGCAAGCCACGTATAGTAAATGTAGATCATTAAACCTTCAATATGCGACGGCTACTGTAGTCATTTAGAGAAATCTTTACAAAATTACGTGACTTTCTGAGATTCTTCGATTTATGGATTCGGGCTCTTGGGGATAGAAATACCGTTGTAGTGAAGTGATACGAGATTTGATCGTTTATGGAAATCGAGACCCTTTGTCAAGAGTCGGGACACATGGTCACTACATAGCCGTGTCATGTATGCACCCATTAGGTGGAATCTCAACAGATTTTCACATTATAGGTAATTACATTTAACGGATATTAATACTATTGGAGTTACGGTCCTTCCTTTTAGAGGTTGTAGTTTGACACGAGGTTAATCTTAATTGGTATTGTTAGCAAATTTGTTTGCGAGAGCATCTATTTGGGAGAGATCTGCAGAGTCCAACCTCGATACACGACAGCATCGCGGTCCGGCGCTTAGCGGTGCGAGCACAACTGCTATATCTGGCAACAGCGCGAACTTTTCCCTCCTATGAAGCACTCGCGATCGAGCCGTTAGCTTAAAATGGATTCTCTCCGGCAGATTCTCGGCAAGTCTTTTTATAGCATTATTTGAACATAGAACTGCCATTGACGGCATGAAATAATAAACTGTACGTACTTTTACTGGTAATATAATACAAAAGCGGAATATTTCTTGAGCAATTATAATCCTGAATCTCTAAACTGTACAACCCATTGATTACCGTCCATAACCTACCAAATTATTTTTACCTCTGCTGTCCTGAGCGCCTGTTCGCAATTATTCATGGTCTTCTTCCCTTATTCCCGGACATGAATTTGTAAGGTCTTCAACATCCTCGTACTGAGCTCCGCACCAAAAACAGTAATTGTATCTTTCACGTAAGTAACCGATTACAACTGTCAATTTCTGAGAAGGCTCGAGATTATGAAAATTCATAAACTCCTCATCATCCGTGAATAATTCCTCTGGAACTACCTGCTCGATGAATGTATCGGGACTATCTTCATACGAGTTGCCTAAATCATCTCGTTCGAAGAGTCGCTTAAAAGCGCGGTTTTCAGATTCCTTCATCTCTCTCTCAATTACTACTTCCCTCCAAAGGAAATTAACAGATTTAATTAATGGAATCTTATTTAGTGTATTCGTAGAGCTTCCTGTTTGAGAATAGAGAACTCCCTCCAAACTAGGGTCCTCTTTGACATCGAGATCAATACACACTTTCTGCGCCTTAGTTAGCTGTGCTAGGCATTTTGATTCGAACATTTCTTTACTTTTTCTATCAATGAAAGTATTTGTCTCGTTTAATTCAGATTGTTCTTTTTCTAGCATTTGCGATTTAAGCTTCTCTTGTATTGCTGTTTCTCCACCAATTCCGTATCTGTCGAGTTTGAGGAACGGCTTCAAAGGCTCCATCACGGACCCTTCAGTGTTTTTCCCTAGTCCCTTTCCTGGAATAAAACCCATTTTCTGCATTATTCTTAACGCCACACTACTATTACCAGATCTCTCTTCATCTTCCATGTTTGCCGTCTCCTCTTCAGATTTATTCTGCTGATACGTATCAGAGACAGATTTATACATTGGTGTATTTAAGCCACGAGCAAGTTTATTCCGTTGAACTACTAAGAAAGGCAGCGTTTTGGATGCCTTTTCTTGCTGTCTCTCCTTCTGCCTTCTAATTTCAGTATATGTCGCTTCATAGTTACCTTTAGGTAACGAATCATCTTTGAACGTCATTGTCATGTAACTGTCTTCTTCATCTTCAGATTTCGAGTCATCTTCTTTTGATGACCCACTTAATCTATCACTATTCTCTGTCTCCATAGTCATATGCTGCGAGCGATTTATCATCCTTGATTCTTTAAAGCACATAGGATCCGCATGATCATTAACTATAGGGGATGGAATATATCGCAGTTGTCGTCCGCTGGTCGTTCGCAACTGCTTGAACGTATCATCTGTCGAATCTTCGTCGCTACTAACCTCGGAATCCTTTCTTGTTTTTTCTGGTTTTTCAAATATAGAGGGTCCCAGCTTTCGCTTCTTAGATTGCCTAGTTTGCTCGATTTTAATTTGCATTATCTCATTTACTGGACTTTTGTATCCGATATGCTCATGTGGTCGTAAAAGAATAAAATATATAGATTTGCTTTCTCCAGTAACGTTTGTTGGAACTTAGTTGTTATTTTAGTCAATTCATTTGTAAGTTTTGTCAATCTGTGACGTAATAAAAAAAATTTACATAATACAAATACACGGAAGACACAAACAAGCGAAATATTTTATATATGAAAATATCAAGAAGAGACAAGGTGTAAGGTGTCAATTAGGGAATTTGGATTCTATCTGATTTTATCTATATCGAAATACCTAGGTTGACTATGAGAAAAGCCAAGTTCTTTACGGAATTTAAGGAAATCATTATAAAACACCTGCCTGTCTGCTTCACTGAAATCACGCAGAACCCAATAAGATATTAAAGATGAAATATCGAGCCAATCTAGCTCATCAGCCTCTCGTCCGTTACGATAAGATAGCTCTTTAAAGTCAGCCAAGATAGTCTTCTGAAGACTAGTCTGTGATGAGTTCTCAGGTAGCTGACACATTTTTTCGTTCAAAGTGTTATGTTGATAATCTAGAGCTGACTGAAAATTCTCTTTACCTTGTTTGCCTAAAACTGGACGTAGGATCAAAAATGCTAGACTTTGTACCACTGCAGACAATACATCAGTAGTAGGTCTAAGCTTATAAGAGTGCCCGAATAATTCAATTACGCATAAAGTAGCAGATATGTCATCCATAAAAATAAGTGCTCTTAAAATATAAGAAGCTATTGCTGCGTTAGGATTCCACTGATTATTCGAAACCATTTCTCGTAATAGTTTTCGAGCGTCAGGTATTTGTCTAGCCAGCTTTTCCATATTCTTCAGTGCAGCTTCTCTACGCCGATCAACTGTGGGATACTTCTCTATCTTTAACGAAAGAGCTATAAGATGTCGATGCAAACGATATAGCGAACGCCATATTAGGGAGTACGTGACAGTATCAGGTTGGATTTTCTGATTTGAGGACCGTATGATATCTAATGTAGACCACATCTTTCTGTAGTCCTTCTCATGAAAAGCATCAGTGAGCAATGCATTTATCAAGACAGTATTCGGAAATATTTCAAGTTCTTTCATACGCTTTAAAATCGTATTAACTTTATCCTTTTGCCGCCTTCGAAGATGATATTGAACGAACAATGCATAATGATTTGCAATTGGTGGACCGATAGTATAGTTCTCAATAGACTCATCTTGCAGCTCTAAAATTCTGACCTCCTCCATGACTCGTAGAAAATTATCAGCAGCTTTGTACTGCTTACTAAGAAGGAGGCCGCGAAGCATCGCTTGCGTATGAAAAGATGACGCCTTAATACCCTTCTTAACCATTTCATTAAAAACTTCAGCCATATACTCGGTCAAACCGAGTCTACAGAGCCTGTCCAGCCAAATACGGTAAAATTCTGCTTCGTCAAATGCGTCTGAAAATTTTGATAAACACACTTTAATAATAGCCTCTATTTTTTTTTTTTCAGACTCAGTAATTCGCATTCGTTTACTTTTATCACTCGACACCTCCTCAAGTTGCTTCTTTACTTCTTCATTAGTTAGATGATCCATCAGCATTATCGCCTGGTTGGTACCAAATTTGCCACCAATGTCTTCGAAGTCTCGCAAAATCAAAAATCCCAAGGAAGAATCGCCAGCGTCGAATGCAGCTCGAATACATTGAAGAAGTCGTCGGAGTATTTTCTTACGCCGTACTTCACCTGTGTCGAAATCGATATCAGTTGTTCCGCTGATATATTTCGAGAACATGTCCATGTAAATACGCTTAGCCATTTTAATTTGACCAACTTTGCATAATTGAACAAATAAAACTGTATATGCATAATCTGATATCTTACCAAATCTTATCTGTACATTGTTCGCTACTTTGAAGGCAGTGTCTATATGATTCCGCGAAGCGTACAGTTTAATGCCTATTTCCCACCACCATGCTTGATCGTACATGTCAGTTCCCTGTGCCTTACGATCCTCCCAAAGTTCTAGTGCTCGATCAAGTCTGTTTTCGTATGCCAGAGCTAAGATATATTCAGATAATATTCTAATCTTTAAATGTGGTTCGACATGACTCACTCCGCTGCCGACAGAGGCATAGAAGAAATCACCGACTATGACTATCGCTCTATTTCTTTCTTTCTCTGATGGTTCTTTAAGAGCAACATAAAACAATCTTTCAAATATTCTAGACTCAATACTCGAAAAAAGATTTTTTGAAATATTCCTAGGTGCATCTGTATATACAAATGCCAAAGATTTCCATATAACTTCTCTAGAAGCATACGAGGATGCTCGTTCTTGTCTATGTATATTCTTGTTAAGGAAATCTAGAATTTCCTCCGCACTTGCAGACCGTAAAAAACTATCAGTATCTCGCACTCCTAAATCTGTACTATCTCGAAGTCCTTTTGGATTCCGCCTTGAGGAATCCACCAGTCGTTGACGTCCAGCATCTTCATATAAAATATCTTTCAAATCTAATCCAGTTAGTATTCTGATATTGCTTAATCAACCTATATTTCTGCAAAAATTATTTCGCTAACACGTTACATGCCTGTAAATTGGAGATTACAGCTCTCCTGTCGTGAAGCAATTGTATTCATTGAACTGAAATATCTGAATAGAAGAATAGAAGCACCTAATGAGATTGTGCCTTGCCTCCGTCGAACTTGGTCCAATGTTCCTTTGCAATTCCATGCCACTATCCTCTTCCTATTATAGGCAAAGGGAAGATAGCAACGCCAAACGCGCTTCATAATAGAACCATATGATTCAATATTATCAGAAAGTTTGGTGTTATTCTTTTATAGTTCTATACTATTGGTCCAGTATACTGGATATGCAAACTCCTATAATTTTCAAGGATTTTTTGCGCATCTACTTCACGGTTGGGAATGAACCCTGAACTCCCAAGCTTCCTTTGGGAGCTTGTAATTCTAGTCAATGCTCAAGCGAGACGAAAAAACACTTAAATAGAAGTTACAGACTGCTTTGCTATTAATTATACGATTAATATGATTAAATTTTATTGCCGATTTAAAATACAAGTGTTACTTCAAATAAATAGAAAAGAATGAAAATAAAAACGACAAGAACTAACTAGTCAAAGGCGCAGTACATAATTATCATCTCGCGAACCCTACATCATATAACCCGACTTACAAGTAAACAATACTCTTCCTCCTTTTCTCTCTAAAGACTTATATAATATTTGCAAATCAGATAAGCAGTTAATTAGTAATAGAGATGTATCATCAATTAAACAAGCGGGATACGCCTCTTCTATTGAACTGAGAGATACGAATCCTGATTTTGAATACGCCAAATGAGATTTGTAAAACGCCATATAATCGATATATTACTTTACAGCTGCTGTCTAGTAACAAGTATCTTCATTATAGATAATCGAATTCCAAAGACTTTGAACTTAGAACAATCAAATCTTAGGAACTTTAGAAATAATCTTTGAAATTCCAGCCTTGACAACTGCAGCGCACTTCTCTGTCTCACGTTTTGTAAGACCGGTGGTGATACAGATCTTCAATGAAGGTGTAGTAGGGAACACAGTCTGCGAAGGAATAACCTTGTGCCGTGTAATTAGAACACCGTTGTTAACACACTCATCAACAACATCTTGTAGGAGCTTAGCTTCATCATCAATCTTTCTGCTATCCATAACTTCCTCTTTGATGAAGAGGTGGATAATTGGACTATCGGGATCCGATGGCGAATATACGAACTGAGAACGGTCGATGACAGCGCGAAAAACTCGAGAATTTGAGATCAGCTGATTAAAAAGTTCCGGACTCTTTTGCATAATTCCAATAGAACAACTAACTGTAGCAGCAAGATATCCAGGAAGAGAAGCAGAGAAAACATATCCTAAAGCATTAATTCTCTGGTGATAGATAACATGCTTAGAGCCGGCGCAAAAACCACCACCAGCGACCATACTTCCAGAGAAAGATCCCAGAATCATATCAATATCAGTGGCAGGTATATCGTAGTACTCAGAGAGACCTCGACCAGTTTTACCAATTACGCCAATAGAGTTGCTCTCGTCTAAGATAAGTCGCCATTTGTATTTGCGCTTGAGTTCGATAATAGTAGGCAAATCTGCAATATCACCAGTATCTGAAAACAACCCTTCAGTAACTATAAATCTTCTTGTCAGCGGCTGACCTCTAAACTGTTGATTGACTTCTCTAAGAACGCGTTCAAGATCTTTCATATCATTATGCTTGTACCATCTAATGGTTGAACGAGAAATGAGAACACTTTTCTGAATTGGTAGCGAGACACCAGTATCCACAACAATAATATCGCCACGCTTAGAAAATGCTGGGATTGCCGAGACAAACGTACTAAAATTCTGAGCGTACAAAATAGCTGATTCAACGCCCAAAAATGCCGCAAGATCCTTTTCTGTCTGTATGTGAACATCTAAATAACCGTAAAATCCTGCTGGACCACAGGTACCAACTCCATAGTCTCTAATAGTCTTGCTTGCTACTTCTTTAAGATCCTCATTTGCAAGTAAATTTAATAAGTTCATCGATGCAAGATTCATTACAGATTTACCGCTGGCTAATTTGACTTTAGGTCCTTGGGGTCTGAAAAATAGAACGACAATCGTTAGCACATACTACTATAATTACGAGCCATCTTTGTAAGAACATACCCAATTATAATTGGAATCTTTTCAACCTCTGCTTGACCTGCCTCATCCAAAGGAGCGACTAGTGGCTCTGGCTGCCATTCTTCAACCAACTCGTTTATTTCCTATACGGTATTTGATAGCAAGTTAGTATCAGATCGCCAGGTATAAAATTCACCAATATCATCTGATTAAATTGAGTAATTTCACATAAGTAGTCGTAACATTCCAAGTAATTTCCCTTTATTCAAAAAATTTCTATGCCCTGATCACGATAGCTAACCCCAGAATATCTGTTCCGTGATGCTCCGTCTCCCCCTTTCGTTCTGTATCCGAATTCAAATTTCCAGCACACAAACAAGCTGCGCAGTATTCTCTTTACAAACTCCGATACTCACATGGTCACTTAATTTGATGAAATCCTTCTTCGAATAAGAATACTTTGATGCCAAAAAGTATCTTACTGCAAACAAGAACAAGCATAATTCAAGAAATGAGCGGATGGGGTCATTTTGGTATGATGACTTAACATAACGTAGCACAATCGCAGAGCCAGGTATCCGGTTAAATTGCGCCGAAATTGACTCGTACGTGGTATTAATGTATACAAGCGTATCGTGAATCGTCATATCTTTAATTTATGTAAAAATTCCAATACTATCCAGCTCTATTGACGCAGAGAATCTGCTCTTCTGGACTCTATTGTTGATATAGGAAGACGCGGTCGTTTAATACGAAACTTATCTCTTAACTCATGAAGGATGGAACGTTAGGGTAAAATGAAACAGTTTCAGGAGTCATCTTATGGCATATATGTATTATTGTTATGATACCCCTGAACATTTGATACAAAACCCTTCCATAAACAATTTTCCAAAATTCAAACTCCTAAAATATACAATAGGAGAAGCAGTGAAAATGATATCGAACCTGGTTGATCGTGACCTATTTCACAAGTGTCAGGAAAGTATAGATCGAGAGTAAGCAATCCTAATCTTGATAATATTATGGCTAAAGTTTAGTTATAGGAATTTGTAGCGGATTCAGCTAACATCTTTTAATTCAGTGCCGATATTCGAGAAGTATGTGGAACGCAATTATGTATGGCGAGCGTTAGAAACTAGCAAGAGTTAAACTGGTGAACACGAAATCACTAAATAACTGACTAAGCGATGCAATGTAACTTTTATAGCATTTGAGAGGATTGGTTAAAGATGTGGAAAAATATAATAGGCAAATAACTGCAGTTCTCCAAGGTGCTCATTCTGTTGCACCAGAAAAGTGTAGGTTAATATACTCAATGCTAAATATGGAACTGTATTGACTAATGAGATAAACATATATATGCGATTCAGTTACAAATTTCGATGGTGAATCATTTGATTTGCTTTTGCAACAGAGAGAAGCACTTGATAGACTTGCAGAGACAGCAACCAAATATCCATTCTACAAATATAATGGCATATGGAGTAGAGTAATGCAGAATGCAGTGTTTGTAATTTTATTGAGAGACTTTATCGTTAATGAGGGCGAAACTATTACGTCACGTTCAACTCAGAAAACAATTATTTCTTCGTTAGCTACAGTGGCCAAAAAGCTTGGAGGTATAAATTGAAACTAGTATATCAACTGTGTATTTAGACAGAACAGAAATATCTAACACGTGATTAGTTGAAAGTGACGATGACGAAGTGACAGACCCGAACGCATTTCGATTGACATTAGATGAATATTTACATGGCACTATTTCATTAATAAGTGAGCTGGTAAGAAGAATACAATGCTTTGTCTGTAATATATCGGAATGAATATGCATTCTAATTACTAGTGTTTTTAAGGCTCGGCTCGCGACTAATACGGTCATAAATGCCAATGGAGAGTATTCTACGGTCTTGCGAATCAATCTCCTTATCAAGGAGCTTCAATCAGGATTCCTGATGCTTAATCTAAAAAATGATAGCCTTAGAACGAGAGCAGATTCTATTAAATATGATATTCGTAAGGTGGAGGAGGTTAGTATACTAATAAGTGTTCTTTTACAAAAGTACTAGCTAGGACCACTAACAAATCTATTTTACAGGTTATTTATGACCTTTCGCTAAGAAAAATGATTCTTCAATAGATGATACCAATGAATATATTGTAATATGGGACAAGTTAAAAATACATATGTTACAATATTATATTACAATATACTATGCTATCCTCAATGCTAATTTCATAATATTCCCAATTTGTGACCTTTTGTACATGCATATATACAATTACTTCCAAACGTTTTAAATTTACCGCTGATCACCATCGCTTCGATGTATCCACAACTTCGAGAGAGTTAGCATATGCTCAATCTCGCTCGTTCGATTAGAATAATAAGATGCAAGTGCTGATGAGTGCGAACATGCACATTGTGTTTTCAGCATATTAATTATTTGCAGAACACTCTTACTGCCATCAAGCATAAAGATGTTCGGATCATACACCAATGACAGTGTATAATATATTTCAGTGCAGACAGCATCAAGTAGAATCGCATCTGGTACGAGAGATGAATCAGCTAGCTTACCGCCACTAACAAAACACATATTTCCACTATTTAACTGAAGAGAGCTTTTCTTTTGCTGCAAGGACGGACGATCAGCACGATTTGTCACTAATGGAAGAGGAGGAAGTCCTCCTAGAGCATAGCCTTCAAGCAATTTGATAGTTGTTTTCATTACTGCAGCTGCTTTAGCAACTTTTTGATGTGCGATAAGGTCCAGGACTAACTCAAATGTGTCAGCAACTAGTAATTCAATTCGGCGTCGCGCAAGAAGGATATTAGACATTGGCTGCGGCACCGTCATCTTTGATGACGGCTCTACCAAAATCAGAGTCAATATCGGAGCCGGTCTTACAAAAATTCGCTCTTGGATCTCTCCTGTGTCTTCTCTTGAAACAAATGAAAGATCAATTTTAAGGGCGGGGATGTCTTCTACTGCTAATACTGATGTTCCTCTAGGTATTAAGCGTAGTTGAACAATAAAATCACATGTCTCGCCTGCAGCTAAATTTCCTAGCGATACTAAAGCAGTTGTGCGTCTTTTTGAAACTAGACATTCGCCAGACACGCCTTCTATAGACTCTATCTGACAAGGTGATTCGTCGGGTACCGATAATGTAATCTGCACATCGTTGTGCACAAGAGCAAAGCAATGTCCAAGAACACCGGATAAAGAATCTCTTAAGCCCATCCAGTCTTTCACATAAGAATATGTACCTCTGCTATTATATAAGAGCTCGTTAAGAGTCTCCGCATTATGTGCTGGACCTATGCCAAACGTATGCACATCAATTCCGGAAATAGATGGAATCTTTCTTGGCTCTAATCCCTGACTCGATGCGTCTGCAAGCAGAAATACAGTTGGATTAGATGCTTTGGCATCAGATAATAGCTCGATTGACTGTAGTATTCCAGCCAAAGGATGCGCATGAGCGTCCCCTCCGACTTTTCTTGCAATTTTGAGTCTTGATATAGCCGCAGACCAACCTGCCCACGACGGCGACCTCAAATGGGAAACTATAGAAGAGCTTTCGCCCGAATAAACAACCAGCGATAAACGGTCCTCATCGGTCAGGCTACTGAGGACGAATCTAATAGCGTCCTGCACTATAACAAGCTTTGTACGAGAAAGTGAGTCCGATACCGGCATAGCTATGACAAGATCGAGCGGACTATGATCCTGCCTAGTATTTACGCCTAATAAGACTGATCTCCATTGGCTACGCTGGTACTCATCATCAAAACCCAATACGAGTCTTGGAAGTGTAGGAGAAGACAAAATGAGTATCAAGAGACACTCATCTTCATTTTCATTGTCATCTTCCACACTTACCAACTCTTTTCGTAAGCAAACAAAAGTGCGAATTGGGTTTCCAGGTCCCAGACCTAGCAAATAATCATTAAATAGATAACATTCGAGAATGTCTTTGCTAACGCGTGAGGGACCCATAGCAACCGAGCCCCATAGCTTAAGCGGCCCAAGAGCATCAATATCGAGTACAGTTTTTGAAAGCTTAGACTTCAGCTTGTTTGCGACGTGCTCGATTGGAGTTGATGTTGTCACTCTTACCAGAGCAGGGAATGTATGCTGTACACGAGGAACACGGGGTGCCGACGACATAACTTCGACCGTCGGCATAATAATATTGCCAGATTTGACAGACTCATCTAAACCCGCTGCCCGCCTGAATTCATTGTTTTCCTCAGCGATTGTTGCCGGTGATCTTGGGAAAATGTCTGCTCCACAGACAGCACAAGATATAGCATGACGAACACAAGCTTCATGAGCTGCATGCCCACAGCCTGCATCAACTATCCTCTCATGTTCAAACGTGAGTTCTAGAGGTTCATCGCAGACTGCGCAAAGGACACCAACAAGAGGCAATCGCACACCATCAACCGTATTTGCCGGATAGCGTAGCATCTGCATATAGAGAGCCTGAATCGTTCTATTACGAGCTTAGCTTTTATAAAACAGTCTGCTTGAATATCCAAGAATCTATCATAAAATTGAGAAGGTAAACACGAAATAAATATATTATATACTACTAAGCATATCAGAATAGACGGTACTATCTCGGGTTTTATCTCTCTCAATTTGCCAGCCATGATTCGAGTAGAGATCGGTTTCAACATTAGCTCGGATGCTTCGTGTGTGTTTTGATCTCTTTTTGCACTCTTCTGCCCCAGTAAGTGTCTTGAAAGTAAATATTATTCCATGTTAATTTTAGTCATCTAGTGACTCTTAAAGTTAAGGTCTTGTTCTGTGGCGCTCTCTATAGTTGACTGTGCTCAATGGCTGACATGGATTACGAGGGAAGTGCCTTTGTCTATCACCATGCTTGCATCAACCCAGCGTTCCAGCACAAAAACATTTTAGACAAGCGCAATCGTATTTGGTTACGCTTTAAGGAGTCTGATGGCTGAACAGGAGTGAAATAAGTTGTATAAGGAAGAAAGCTACCTAGGACATGGGTGAAATGAGGTGTCTTTGTCAAAAACTAGTAAAATATGACCTTTCACAGCCTCCTACGAGTTATTCTACTGGTATCACCAACAAAGACATCAGGCATGCGACAAGAGACAAGACAAGTACCAAGGCATAAATAGGGCCAAATTCCATCTGTTGAGAGATCGGACGAGCTGGTAATTCATACAGCGTATCCTAAGCAAATTTATGTTATTTCTCTATTGAACTGTGCAGCGCGCACGGATTGATAGCTGGAACTAATCATATTGGGTCTTGATATATGGGTAACATAAAACGCTTTTGTTTTCTGAACATAGTATAACATATTTTTTTACGTATGAATATGAGGAGAAAAAGAGTCTAAAACTATATATCTACATCAGACAAATTCGTCTGCCTCTTGATTCATATCATTTAAAACGCTTCACTATTGGTTATGACGTTGTGAGAATCGTGATATTTTAAACCAAAATTTTTTATAGAGTGTAAGTAATCAACTGTGATTAATGGACCCAAATACGTTTGCAAACAGATCTTGAATTTTTTTTAAAAAAGGATAATCATTGCTCCCAAGTGCATCTAGTTTAAGTAAGAAAATAAGTGCCTCAAATTGAAAAGAAGTCTCGTGTATGCTAAAGTAAATTGTATGCATTTTTAAGGCGAAAAAAAATCTCATACCATTTTTTCTTCTGTTTCGAGTACATGTAATAAGGTTTCCATGAGTGTTATGACAGGAGCCGTTAAGAAACTCCTGACTCCTATGCAACAAACCACCTAATAAGTTTTACTGTATTAATTCAAAAAATAGAGCGATTGAATTTCAAGGAGACGACAAATGTGGTAAAGGAGGTGTTAGGTCTATCCCTTCGCTGTCGGAAGTCCAGTCAGGTGATGGTACAGCAGTTTCCACTTGTTGTTCTGCGACTTGAGAAATACGACCAGGAGAACTATCTAGAATCTCACAAAGCCTTTCGACTGTTGCTAGCACCGCTCTATTCTCTGCATCATCCATCGAAGCTACATCCTCGACGCAAGATGTCAAGAGTCGACTAAGACTCAGAGACGCACTTGGATCATACAATTGACATTCTATCAAGGATGTAGCGTGTCTTACAGTCTGTTGGAGAATCATACGAACTTGCTCTTTTTCATCTGGTTCCGCATCTTCATCTGACAATATGCTAAGCACAGACGTGTCCCATATGCGTTCTGCTATCTCCCTAACACCTCTGTCCCAGTGACCGACAAGTACTGGAATCCAAATGGGAGCTTTTGACAACACAGCCGTGCGTAAATATATGGAAATATTTCTGTCATTAATAGCTCTCCAAATAAAACCTGCATATGCACGACCAGACGATTCAGCTGCAATTTGGATCCTGCAGAAAACTTGAGCTATTATATGTTCCCATTCTCTTAGTCCGAGAGCATTGCTCGGTACCATGCGAAAGAGACGTTCAAGGCACGATAAAAACGAAGAAGAACTGTCAATATTGCACGTAACAAGACCCGATAGTACTGTGTTTAGAACGGCTCCGACGCTAGTGGCTCGAGCTACTTTCGTGATCAGTGCCATGGTGATATCAGGCGGACATTCTAGCTCTAAAACCTGATAAGCAAATTCCAAACGATTACTATCTGATCGTCTTCCTAACAATAGCTCCGCCTCAGTTGTTGACAATGGTATACTGCTGATATTTGACGAATCAGCAGCCATTATCTTACATCTCTCTTCTATGGACTCAATAGGTTTGGCCATGAGGTCTATCCTATCCAGCATCATACATATAAATGACATGAGCCCTGTACAGAATTGCCTTCTCTTAGTAGGTCTTCTGCTATCAAAAAAGGCTTCCAGAGAAGCTTGTAGTGTACCACTATAGATTAAAAATGCACATTCGGTAGATCCAAGCTCTGAGATATCGACAAGAAGAGTAAAAAATTCCTCCGACACACGGCCTGTCATCGTTATATGATGAATTACATTTACTAGTTGGGAGTAAAACTTAGGAATTACCATTTTTTCTCCTCCTTCACTAATCCAGTCTGTTAGAGTGCCATATGTATCAGGCTGTTCTCTTGACAATACCTGCAAACTTAACTTAATTAGTCTGCTTATTCCCTGCCTTATAGCCATATGGGGACATCTCACAAGTAGGCTACGTGCCGCCATCTGAGACTCTGATAGCCATTTTAAAAAAGTCCGCGAATTTGGTCCATTATCGACTGTGTACTTTTCGATAAGAGCCAGTGACCTCTCCGCAAAAGAAATATTTGTAACGCGTGACGATACCCGATAGACTGTCTCAAACATGAGAGTGCTTATAGTATCTTTGCTATCGATAGTGGTCGTCGATGCACTCATACATTTTTCATATAATGATATGATAAATCTAATATGTTCTTCACCAAACAAGCTGTATTTTGTCGCTAGATTCTCGTTTTTCAATCTGATATTGTTCCTAATGACACTAGGAGGCTCTTTGCAGGCAGAGTCGCTCACATCCGCTGTAGGATTAAGCCGATCATAAAACAACATATAAGCAGAGAACGGCTTTTCCAAAGTATACCCACCAACATCGTTCGTCGTTCCACCATAACAACTAGTAGCAATGAGATTGGGATCAAATTCTGTTACATCATCATCATTAAATTCATGCCAGCGTTCGCTCACATTTCCCTTATCTTTGATATAAGAATAGTAATGACCAGATTCTGCAGTTCCACTATGAACCAAAATACCAACTAATTCAAACTTCACATTTTGATTGCTCTTAATGCTGTTATTCGCGTCTTCCGAACAAAGAACGTCAAAGGTATATGGACTCACATCTATCTCCATGGGGAATTCGAAATAGTCATTAATTTTGCTGCGAAGCATCGTCTGAAGATCAAAATCAAATCTTTTCAAATGAAATATTAAGTGATCAGGAAGATTTTTGAAGCATATTCGTTTTTCAGCTTCTACGTGTGCTGCACATTGAGAACACCAATACTTGTTGTCACCGTCCATTACTTCACCTTCAACATAAGCATCGAGACTCTCAGAAAGATTCGATTTCCCCTTAATAAAGCACTGAATAGCAGAAAATGCTTCAATGCGCTCAGAGACATGAGAACATTCACGTGACTTTATTTGGGTTACGAGAGTTCCACTGAAGTTATTCTTTATGGAGGTATTCAACGAGTCATCCTTTATCTGAGATTCTAGTCTATCCAGTAATAAACTATAAAACTCATCGACATCCATCTGCACAGATACATCAATCGGTTTATTTTCAAAGTCATCGATAGAACCTATGAATTCTCTCGTATCAAGCATTTTCTCCCAGCTATACTTAAGATTAGCAAAGAGCTCCACCATGGAGTTTACTAATGCAGAAGATTCATTCTCTTTACTACTATTACCCAAACCAAAAATAATTTTCCTGAAATCCTCATTCATGTAAAGCTGGCTGACAAATGAATTCACATAGCATGTATTTGATAGATTCTGCAAACCAACATATCCAGATTTTGCCCGAATCCAGTGGTTCCTATCCCCATTCCAGCCATCGTAATCCAAATTTTCGGTCTCCGTTAGTATTCTATGGACATTTTGCACAACGTTATCAGCATCACTATCAACTAATAAAAATAAAAGTTGATACAGGCGCTGACGTGTTTCATTATGAACACAGCCAATAGACTCTTCCACGCCATCATCATTCATAGTTTCGATATAGCGATGAGGAAAGAGATAATTAACTAATACCGTCGAAGAAATAGCTTGCAAAGCGTCTGAAATCTTAGAGTGATCACGACAGGATTTAATGGATCTTATCAGAAGAAGAGTATATCCGTCAATTATGTTATCAGGTTCTGGATCGAACAAAGACTCTCTCGCACACTCTCGAGAAATAATGCGACTATACCAGCAAGATATCACCTCTTCTTCATTAATCGTAACATTTGAAGAACATAGAACTGCATCAAGTAGAAAATCAGCCAACTCGAAGCAAGCCCGGGAAGAATAAATCAGTTCATCTGAATCAGAAGAGGTTGGAAGTATGCTTATAATGTGTCTCCAGAAATATTGCAACACCGAATCTTTCCTGTCTGGTGCTCTAGAGGATATATCTTTTATTAAATTCTTTATAGAACTGGCAATATAAAACCTAACATTTGTATCGCTGACACCAAGAAGACCAAGGTATAATAGATCATACCAATTTTCATCTTGTCCAGTGATTAGTGCGGAGAGGATGGAATGGTCAACCACGGAGCAAGCTAGTATAAGATCTACCGTATGGCCAACTATGTTGCAGTGACGCTCCCTAGAAGCTATACTTGAAACTTCACTGATAAAGTTTCCAGTATTGGAGAGCTCAAGAGAAATATCAGATGGACTGCATCTTACAAGCTGAACTATTCGCTGAATTAAAACATCGGTTGCTAAATCCATAACGGCCATATCATCAGCAGATAACGACGACGCCTGCTTTTCAAGAAGAGACTTTATTAATTGCTTAACGATTATATTGCGGCATTTTTCAATCCACGCCAGATCATTGTGATGCATCTCGTAGGCGATACTAAAAGCATAATCTAGATATATAAATTTAAACGGCTTTCCGAGAGTAAAGAGAGAATTCCATGCTTCATATAATGAGTCGGGTTTTAAAAATAACTCTAAGATAGCAGGAGAAGGTCGTATCTTGCTCAATATTCTCCATACTGTAGATGCATATTCGTTAGGTAAGTCTAAAAGATCAAATATAGAATCTAAAAGCGAAACTATTTTAGCACCAATTGCATTATAACTTGCTGGACTGCTAGATCTAGACTTTCGAACAATCATAACTGCTGTAACATCGCGAAATCCAGCTTCTTTAAGAGTACGATTAGCACTATCAGCACTTAATTTACTTCCCATCACAAATATCTGGAATGAATCATAGCAGTCATCTCTACCTATACCCAAAAGACTAGCTATAAATTGGTTCAGCTCGCTCACTCGATTTTCTTCTCCTAACGTTATATTCTTGACTGATTTGTCCACAGGTTCACATGCGTGCCACTGCAATCTTATATCTATTGCAGTACCACGGACTGCTGGCATATAGTCATCTACAGAGTTACTCAATTTAGAATCTATAGATGACGAGCCCAAAGGCTGTAGCGTTGGAAGAATGTTCTTATATCCCTCCATTAATTCATCTAGAAATTTCAGAGTACGATGAAGAGATATGCTTGCATTTGTGGCGTCAGATGTTAAAAGCTCATTCGAAACGTTCTTTCCAAATTTTATAGCGTACTCTATCGCTTTAATTGTTATATCAGGATTGGCCGCAACAGCTTCTGAATCAGTGAAGAGCCAAACAAGAAATGCTAGGCACTTTTGTTTAGCAGTATGATTATTCTCTGGTATATTAATGTATATATTCCAGAGGGTACTAAATCCAGGAATTACAGGATCTGCTGAATAGATAAATGTAGGCGACACTCTCAAATATTTGATATATCGAACAGCAAAATTTATACATGAGAAAGTGAGAATACTAGTAGGAAGCTCTGTGATAACTCGGAAGCAATAGTCCATGAATGGACAAGGAGATGCGATTAAACATGACAAAGATGCTAGTTTGCTGAAAAGTCTGTCTCTTAGATGACATGAACCTGAGTCATTAGAAAGGGAAGATGACAATGCATTCAAAAGAATTCCGAAATTCTCTTCGCTCTCTAATGCACTAGGCTTTAAACGTAAAATGTAATATAATATATCTTGCAGAGCACCGATCTCTATATCATTAAGACTTGGCGATGAGTTACTTCTGAGAAGAGTCCAATTGTTGACAATGCTGACAAAATTCTCATAAAACGAGTAACGATCTAGAATGCAAATTATATCTTGTTGCAGAGAATCGAGCGATATAATAGATGACGTACCAGACGCAGATGCTTGTACGTCAAAATCTGCAGCTGAGAATACACACTTTACGAGTAATAAACTTTTGAATGATTCCGATCCATCTTTCCGATGCACCAACGTTTCAATTGCAGAATTAATTAACTCAAGCATCGCTTTAAGTGAAGGACCTATCTTAAACAGTATGGTAAGACAACTATCAAGAGAAGATATGATCAATTCAGGAGAAAGGATCAGTTTTGTAGCCTCATATTGATCTACCTTAAATAAAATATCTAGAATATCTGAGTACACTTGTAATGGCGGTGACTTCAGTAACCGAGAAGTTTCATCGTCGGTGTCGAAAGTAGAATTCCCTCCGCTTCGGTCGGGGTCCTGCTTCTGGTAAAAGGAAAAAATTCCGTTGACAATTGCTTCCAACAACTTTAAAAATAGCGAATCCACGGATGATAGAGGAAAATCACTGGCTCGGCGCAAGAGAGATTCCAAAATAGAGCTATCTGCCCAAGTACAGAGACTAATTAATAGATTAGTAGAAGGCGTGGAAAGTGCTGTCGAGGGGGTAGAAAATGCCACTTTCCAGAAAATATTAATATCCCGAAAGTCGATAACATGAAACACTGCCAAAAGAGAATAAATATTTGATGCAAATTGCGAGAGATATATCGCATGTGAGTCGGATCCAAGAAGGTATTCAGTGAATTCGAGAGAATGAATCACAGCTGATATAGATGAAACTAGAGCGGGTGAATTGCTGAATGAACCATCGTCATAGAAGGCATTGAGATCTGTTGTGAGAGTCTGAATACCGTAGAGCTTCAAATCTGCACGAGGATACTTAAAGAACAAAATAGACCAGTAGAATTTTCGAGCTATATCACCAACTTGTCGTACATCATCCAACGACAAGCCGTTTTCATGGCCAACATGTTTAAGTATAGCATGTGTTGCAGGATGCAGAGTAATGACTGGGGATTGCGGACATTGAATAAGTACATGAAACAAAATGGTAGATTTATCAATCAACGACTCCAATAACCTTCGATCGACAGGTAAAGCAGGCTGTCCAGGAGAACTAGATGTCATATCAAGTGTTTGTTTAATAGATGTCTCGACTAGCTGGAAAAAGGCCGAAAGCTCTCTCGCAGGAAATAAATCTAGACTAGCTTCCTGATCAGAATCGGAATCAGAGGTTCCTGGATGTTGCCATAGTGTTAAGCTAAGCGCAGAAACAGTATCAACAACAATAATAGCTGTTGGTAAAAGATGATCAGTCTCATCTAAACTCGTGGATGTTCCTCCATCATTTGTAGAAGCTACTCGCTTTATGATTTGTGTTATGAGATCACCAAGAGAATCAATCCCTTTCTCTTGATAGAAATCGTTTGCGATAGAATAAAATTCTAGAAGAGACACATTGCTCAAATGAGGTGTGATATCATCAGGCTGAGTACGAAATATTTTTCGTAAAGCTTGCAAATACCTTACTGGAAGTGTGAGGTCAATATTATTAGTAGAGCTCTCATTATGAATGATCTGCCTAGCCTTACGAAGTACGAAAACAGCCACACGTACGATAAGCCTTAAAAAACTGAAAACTATTTCTAAATTGGGTACTTGCTCAGGCCGTGCAATAAGATCAATAGCAATATCTGGAAGAGCTGTGAAGATAGTTTCACCAGTTACAAATAATTTGTCAACCTCATCTTGAAGATCTTCCTTAGGCAATAAGCGATCTTCAATTTGATTAATGCTCCTAATCATAGATTCTCCAGATTCCAAAGCTGTTTCTTCTTGACTCGCGGTAGCATCAACCGCGTTTAGAAACCTTAATAGGTATTCTGATATCATTGCTATCCACTCCTCCGGATTGTCAAGATCCATTGCTCTTCTAGCACTAGTTAGAAGCACACTCATACTGCTGTTGTATGCATCTTGTTGTGCATTTAGATCTGCTTCTATCGCAGATATTCGATCTACTACAGTGTAGCCATTTGTATCGAGATCACTGTCATCATTCAGTGCACCTGCTCTGTCATCACCATCTCTTGCATCATCATCGTTATCGCTGTAATTTACACCGTTTTCTTCATCAGATTCCACGGCATTTTTAGAAATCAGATCATCGTCCATCGCTATTCGTTTTCTAGGTTGTAAGTGTTCCAAATCAACTGACTCGCGTCGCATGTCGCGAATATTGCTTGAAGTAGAGATAGTAGATGTCGATGGGAAAGCTTCAATATTAGTACTCGTAGCTTCCGTCTCATTTAGTAAACCACTTCTTTCCAAGACCAAAACATCCTTAGAAGCTCCCACAAGCTCCACAACGCTTTCCAATGTGTCTTCTGTGTTCATGGCTCTCGCGTAGTTTAATTATATACCGATATCGAAGGTGCTTCTTCTGATCTAGTTCTAGTCTGAAAGGCTGACTACATGCAAATCAAGCAATAATATCCCAGCCATCAAGCACACGCCTAGTGAACAAAAAAAAATATAGTAAATCTGTATTGGCTTTTCTAATAGTAAAATAATAAGGAAAATAGCCGAATCAACAAATTACCAGCTGTACTCAAATTTCGGTCTTCGTTTCTCGTAATCTAGTAGATTCAATGTTCGTATATGCCTTTTGAGACAGCTTTTTAACAATTTCTATATATCGCAAAACACTACCAAAAAGTACACTGAACAATTCCATTCACATACAAATGATAAAATAACTAAGCTAGAAGAAATAGTAAAACGGAGAGCGACACCAAAACACTAAGATACGTGACTTTTTGTCGAAGCTCGCACTGCTACCACATCTAACAATGGTACTATAGAGTCAGAAGAGTTTGTCACGTATGGCACAAAACAACATAAATATAGATATATTTTACACCTACGCCACAAACAACAAATAACTGTATATATGAACCGTAAATTATTACAAATTAGGACGAAACCACCAATCCATGATTGCACTGGCACAAGATGTCGGCACTTCACCATGTCGAAGACGCTCCGCAATCGCCCTAGACGCTGCTGTACGATCTAGGGCGTCAAGCCACCGTGGGATTGTCTCTGGCAAAGCACAAATCAGTACAGCATCAATGAATGCATTGACAGCTACTGCAGAAAGAGGATCTTGTTCGCTTTTTTCATACTCTCCTTTCGCAAGCGCAAGCAGGGCTGGAAGAAGCTGTTGCTCTGCAAAATGTGGAACCGCGGAGATCATGATCCCCGCACCTGGTGAAAGGGATCTGCAAATTGCAGAAATAGCTGTCCGAAATTGAGTAAGAGATATCGTACGAGGATTCGCTCGGACTAATTCCAAAATCTTAGGAAGGTATAAGGAAGACAAATATATAGCATTTTCATGTGCAAGAACTGGTAGCGACAATGACGCAAGCACAACTGAATGTGCAGCTTCATGAATGGCGGTTTCTATACTAGAGGCCTGACTTTTCCACGGTCGTGAAATAACGATATTCTTACCTGAAGCGACAAATGCTTCAACAAAATGACTCTCAATAGATGACGCAGAAGGTTCAGCGATTACTGCTCTAACAACATACTCTGCTGTATTTAATGCGAAGAGCATTTCATAATCGTTCATAGGAGATCCACATATCTCTGCAGCTAATGCTTCCAGCGTGTTATATAAATAACTACTAGTGCTAGCCGTATTGAAATCTCCTGCTATTAAAAGGCCAACAAATGATGAATGAGTATACAAATGGGAAGCAAAGCCAGCTACAGAAAGTGTATAAATGGTAGAAGATAGATCACGTAATATCTGAATAGCTATTATCGCACATTTTCGGACTATGACTCTGATATCATTCCTAGTCTCTCTTGTCCGTGAAGTAACTTGAAGAGAATCTGCCACTGCTGCTAGAGCTGCCACGCAAGCAAAAGCAAAGTCCTTTATGTTGGAATTGCCTCGAGCTATCACCACTGTAGATAACGAAAGAGTAGTCAATATTTCCAGGCATTGCTGTGAATCACACCTAGTTAGAAGAAAAGCAAGTAAACGAGCTAATGGTGCAGTGTTGTTGCCTTTACTTAGTACTTTCAAGTCTTGGTTATGATCAATTGTTTGTAACTGTTGTCCGTATAGTAAAGCTCGCAATATCAGAGGCGCGAGAGTCGTAGGAATCCTTCCTTGAACTCTAGGAGAAAGGAATGGGAATGCACTAGTAACCAAATCTGCTATAAGCTGTATCTGCTCAGGATCACGCGAAATATCATCGACATTGATCATGGCAAGGTTGTCTGCGAATGCAAACTCTGAGGCTGCACTCTTCTCGCGGAGCGAAATGAGTCCCACAGTAGCACACAACGAACGAACAGGAGAAGACG
The DNA here is from genome assembly GCA_030568195.1 of Dipodascopsis uninucleata var. uninucleata. NCBI lineage: Eukaryota > Fungi > Ascomycota > Lipomycetes > Lipomycetales > Lipomycetaceae > Dipodascopsis > Dipodascopsis uninucleata. Next base: position 1,336,026 of record JAJLTO010000004.1, on the reverse strand, counting down.
ACCTTGCAGACACAATACCACTGAGAACAGCTTCTAAAAACCCATCAGATTGTATCCTTTTGCGGCGATCGATAGCTAATCGAGCACGTATGACGGTTGCGAAAACATGTGTAAGCCTTTGGGGCAGAACCGATGGCGCTAAAACAAGCATGCGAGTAACTGCTGCGACGTCCAACCCAATATATAAATAGGGGAGTAAATGAACAGCCTCCATTAACACATTATCATCGCTATCTGGGAATTGCAGACGCACCAGGAGACTTGGTACATCAAAATTTAGCGTCTCCATTGTGGAGATAGTCTGGGGAATTGAAATGAACGAAAAGCCGAGGAAATTGAAATAGTCAGAATTGTGGTTTAGGGTTATATTCACTTAAATACAATATGATCATACAGATATTTTGGCGAAACGTAAGAGATATTTAAGGTACACAATTACTATTACAAACAAGAAGCATCCATAGATAGATAGAATCAAACAATGACAACAATTATAATACTAATAACAAGAGAAGCAGTTGCAATAAACAAAATAATATCGTGGCTATTTGTAAAGGAGGAAAAGTGGCCTGTAAAGATATGGCTGCGCCTGATAGAGAGAGATAAAGATGATACTCAGTTGTCGAAATTAGTGCTATTTGTTGTTTTGAGAAATAAAATCATTATGGTGGAAGGAATTGACGACCACACTAAAAAAAAATGTCGAAAGATGCTTACTTATTGGTCTGAACGGTAGTTAGACATCCCGCTACTGACAGATATCTTCACTCTGTCTGTTCTTGTTGTGACTCCAGTGACTCTTGCTGGAACTGTTCATCTTCGCCTTGCATGTCAGCTTGTTGATAGTCCTGAACTTCCTGCAGCTCCTGCTCTTGTAGCTCCTGCTGCTGGTCGACGTTAGATTGCATTAGAGATTGCGACTGTGCAGTGGCTGCCATCTGTGGCGACACCGAATCAGGCTGGCCATGAGAGGACAGATCATAGCGAACATATGATAAGCCTAAGGGACGATTTCCATATGAATAATTAGTAAATTTTTCAATTGCTAAAGCAGCAAGATCTTGATTTTCCAGTTGAACCACGCCTGAGCCTCTCGATCGGCCATTGCGTTCGTACTGAATTTCTGCTCGTTCCACCTTTCCAATAGTCTGAAACAACTCAACCAAATCGTCATTTGATGTCGACCACGGCAAATTACGCACATGTATTGTATTACTTGGAGGACCACCACCTGTAGCTCCATCAGTGAACTCGCTGGTTGGTATCTGCACAGGTGCACTATTGGTAGTATGCCCTCCCGTAGAAGGCGCATGAGTAGAATGCCTAGAATAAGCACTTGGGTTTCCTGAACCCTGTGCATATCTATCTTCGCGCACCTCAATCGTACGACCCTGAAGATCATAGCCATTGAACCTAGCTATGGCATTTTGAGCGTCTTGCCGCGAATCAAACACAACAGTACCAGATCCCTTTGATCGGCCATCAGGTCCAAGGAACACATCAGCACGAACAATAGATCCCGCCTGACGGAAAAGATCTTTAAGATCTTGCCATCCTATCGAGTAAGGCAAATTTCCTACGTAAAGTTGAGTGCCCGGTGCGACATTAACCATTGGACCACTACTTGGTGGATGCGCCATGCGTCCCCCACCAGGAATGAATGAACCTCTGCCCGATCCGTGGCCACCACTGGGATACATTGAATGCATAGACTGCGATACAGGATGCATTGATGCCTCACGATCTTCACGAACATAAATAACGCGGCCCATAAGTGGCTGATTGCTAAGTGTATTAATTGCGTGCTCAGCTTGCTCACGCGTTGCATATTCAACAATACCACAGCCCTTAGACATGCCGTTGGGAAGTGTTAGCACATCAGCAAAAACGACGTCTCCAGCCTTGCGCATAAAATCTTTAAGCTGAGTCCACTTAACATCGTAAGGCAAATTTCCTACGTAGACACGGCGATCTTGTGCAGATTGGCCCGGCATTTTGTGATTTGGACGAGGCGATCGCTGCCTGAACCTAGATGGATACTGATGATGATGAGACTGTTGTTGTAATGGTCCTCCGTACGAATTATATCCCCCACCACCGTAGCCTGAGTAGCCTGAATATCCTGAATAGCCGTATCCTTGATATCCACCGTACTGATATCCCGTAGCACCTCCGGAATTATGGCCCGCAGAACCGTTACTATGACCTGAATTGTAATAATTGTGATTGTAACCTGGTGACCTAGATCGTGATCTATTTCTCTGTTCTGGTCGATAACGATCTCTCTGATACACTGGTCCCGATTGAACACCTTGCGAACCTTGAGCGTCGTGTGGATGAGCGACCTGGCGACTCCCAGACGGTATATTATCTGCAAAGCTACTCTGACCACCCGGATTATCTGCGAGCAAAAATGATAGGTCTGTTAGTAATGGATCTTAACTAATTCAGCTGACCAATTTAAAAAGAGAAATTTTCCAGCCTTCCTACTCCTTTCCTCTTAGTTGGATTCTAAGTGAATATCGATCACGTCAGAAAACGTCGTCTAGGGGTAGAATATGAAAAAAGCAGACCAGAGAATAAGAGGGGATGAGGGAGGAGACGTAAAATGTAAAAGAATGTGGTTTTAGAATGTAAAGAGAAGGAAGTAGGAGTGAAAAGAAAAAAAAATAGGAGAAATACCCATATAGATATATGTCTGTATATAAATGTATATAAAATACGTAAATGCGTAGAAATTCACGTTACAAGTATGCAGTACTCGTGAATAGCAGAAAAAGGGAAATAGACGAAGAAAGTGGAGTATGACACGGTAGTGTGTCGGTCGGCAAGCGTTTCTTCGAGAACCGATATTGTTTCTGTTGCTTGCAATCTGGAACAATCCAACTCGTCACCGTATCAAAACTAGAAGAATCGCCTAGCGATAAATAGAATAATAAATCAATAAAATCAAGTAACTTTTAAAAAGTATCTCTTTTCTTTTTCCTAAAATAATAAGACAAGAACTAGGTAGAGAAAACGAAGGATAAAATCCTAGACGATGACTACTACTCCAAAGTACGACAAGATTATGCCGTGATGTACGACCAACAAGCGACGGTATCAATTAAGGATTCAGCTTCCTTTGAGTAACTGAACCGAAATAATTGAACGTCGAAATAAATCTTGTCTAAATTTTAAAGCAGAAAAAATAAGAGAAATCAATAAGATGACATTTAGTGGTGTAAAAAAAAAAGCTCAATTAGGATGGTAACAAAAAAGTATGCTGGCAATTTAGCGGGACCTTATTAGTTATAGCAGGCTAGAATTAGTGACTATTGGGCTGAGGTTAGTTATTATCAAGGCGTGGTTTGGTGATATACGGCAGATCTGAACAGCTATTTGTATGCTCGATTTTTCTTTAAAGCGCAGGGCTAGACTAAACAGCAAATATTGGCATATTTACTCTAATTGTAGACCTAATGTCCAGTAGGTTAAACAGTGGCACCTATTGTATAGCAAGGCTAAGTAATGGCGATAACCAAGACAACTGATTTCCATAAAAGATTGTTATTACAATACTCTAAGACGAATTAATGGAACTCATAGGATTCACGCTCATCTACATGAAGGCTAGTTCAGCCCATTTAACTGCTACCGAATCAGTAACTAACTAAACAGTTAACAATGCCATTGGGTTTTGGTTGTTAATCTTATGCCAGAGCAAGAGGAGGAAAGTATGATTCCACGAAGTATTCTCAATACGTGTCCGTCAGAGCACGCAATAGGTAAGAAGTTACCTTTGACAAAATAATCCAATAGCTTCTTGTAGTCATACATTCTTGTTAATACGAACACAGCAGAGGCGGCTGAGTAATAAACGAGTGAGATACAGGATATGAACAGCCCGTACTACGTAACTATCAGTCTGTATGAAGTACATTTGGTCACAGCATCATATTCTCCACCATGACGTAGCAAGCCTATTGCACATATACTTACCTATCTATATATTAATCGAATTTCAAGAGTTACGCGATTTCTCATACCATTAAGAATCGACTTGTACGTTCCTATGCTGATCTATATTTACCGTTATGGGTATTCAGTACGAATTATAACTGTAAACTATGCCTCCTTCCGTAAATACCCGGATCACTCTTCAGATGGGCTGAGAGGCTGCGGGGAAAAACATATGTACATCTGTTGAGGTGTCGCTAACAGCTATAATCTTTTTGCAGGGCTTCGCATTATTATCAATGGGCCCAGGAATAGCAAAGGTACAAACAAATTTTATATATGAGTTGGTTGCTGTATTGCCAGCATGCATTAAGATGGAGTTGTGAGCTTGACTGGACATTTACTCGTAATGAATATGTCCCTGGCAGTATAGCTGCATCGTTGTCTTTTGCTAGTATTATAGCCTTCCTTTCACTATTCAATTCCTCATTTATGGTAAAGCAAGAACACCAAAGGATGAAATTGCTGTTCATAATGAGTATTAGTGGCTGTAATATTACAGAACATATGACAGGCACAAATAGAGAGAGACAGACCTGATGAGCTAGAATCTGCTCTAGACAAGGCAAATCTAGTAAGAAAAGCTAATGGCAATCCACTTCATTCGCGTCTCTTACATGAGTGCATATATTTGGGCATGTATCTGTATCCAAAAGCGCGTTTATCTTCGGTGCCTCTCGACTTGCGCTGATCAATCTCTAGATCTTTCCAGTCTTCGGCGCATGCGGTAGGATGCTTAATCAATTTCAGATAATTAATTAGTCCAGTTGCCGCTAAATTAGTTAAATACCATATAACATGCTGCATAGTCAATAAAAATGGATGGTGAAGCGACATGATCATTGCTCTCAACGATTCGGTCCGCTGTTTGCATTAGCTAGATTTCATAGTCTACTTGGACAAACATCCGAGTTAATATTTGCTTCCGATTCATTCGAATCGCGGTGGACTATTACGGCGTATAATGACGAATACAATGGATGTAATTTGTATTCTCATGTCACACTATTCAGACAAGCATGAGCGTTCGTGCCAATGCTTTTTTGCATGAGCCGCCTTCGAGGACTGAAGACGATTATTAGTACAGAGAAAACCTAAATATTGACAATGCTAATATCTACATTAATATCGATATTAACAACACAAACAACATCTCGACGATGATTACTAATATATCCTCATGTGCGCATGCAATATCTATTCTACTCTGCTCATATATCCTCTTTATTTACCACATGCAGCAAGCTAGTACTGTTCCTCCTCCGTAAAGAATCTGCAGTTTTGCGATACCTAGCATCTGACTCATGCAGTCCCTTCTTCTGCAGCATAAACAAGTTCTCGCTATTATCTCCTTGCAGTCCCACTTTACCTCTCTGCCATATGCTGGTCGAGGTGCCAATATGAAGTCTATGCGGTCGAATGAGCATGTCTTATTATACACCACAACATATATTAGATGACATTATCACACTGATAGTACGATCGGCGTCATGCAAGTACGCTTAATGTAGCAAAGTCATTTGTGAGACAATAGAACATGGCCGCGTGATGGTATTATTTCTAGGACCGTAGAGCGCATCTTTTGGTAAGTCCTGTTTCGTGGACGACTTTAGGGTGCATTTGAAATTACTTCAATCCATGCTGTTTTATTGCGGCCGGAGCCCTAGTCTGTGATAAATATCGATGTTGTGCGTCTCGGCCTTTTGTGAATATAAGCGCATAAATAATACTACACCAATCGCATAGGTATTTCGCCGAACACCCATGGTGTCGAGTGCCACTGTAATTTGGCCTTTTCTGTCGTAAATTGCGGCTCTGATGCGTCTGTTCGACATGTCCTGTGCTCAGCTTTAAGGCTGTCGTGGCGCAGCCATTACAGTGACTCGAAATTAAGATGTGGCGCGCGACACAGCAGTAGTCCTTAAATAATCTAATATGCATGCGTCTTGCAGTTCTCCCGGTTTTTGCTTAACTTTAATCTCATCATTGTCTTCCCCCCCCGAAATAACAAAACGCCGTGTACGTGCAGCAGATATAGCTTCCAGAAGGCAACAGGCCGATCACAGTGAAATATTATATTTGCATAAGGGTCATCACGAGTATCGCATACACGGTAGATGGAGTCCTGACTGGTCGACAAAAAATAGTGACATATTCAAGGCGCCCAGTGGACGATAAATAATTATTAGACGATATAAATAATTGCAATTTGTGAGCCAGTAGAAGTGGAGTGAATCGACCGTTGAGGCACAAGGACTGATCAAACGCAAATTAAGAAAGGTCGACTTTAGTGGCACTTTTAAGACAAAACAAAATGAATGCAATCGATCGAATACATAATCTTACAAAAAACGCAGCGGTCGTAGCAGGTTCGTGGCCCTTGATCCTGATTCTCAGAGCATGCCAGTTGATACTGGACTTGGTGATCCTGGGCGTTACCAGCTGGCTGATTGCTAATTTTGTTTACCACTCGATCTTTGGATTCGGTTTATTTCTCTCTCTGTTATCGCTAATATGTCTTCTATACCAAACGCTGGCTGCAACTCTCGCGCCAATTCTGCACCGAGAATACATCGCCATCTCTGTCGAAACGGCGCTTGTGGTTCTGTGGTTCTGTTTCTGGATTTCTTTTCTGATAGAGTATGTCTCGTATCTAAAGTGTGATCCCCATGGCCAGGATCAGAATGATGGAAAAGGCAATAGTAGCATCAATCTGATATCAAACTGCAGTTCAGTCAACTCGCATATGAGGGCTGCTATATGGATAAGCTTTATTGAAGTTCTGTTATTTGCAGCTACGCTGATCTTCGTTCTGCGTGCCTTTTGGTCTAACAGACGCGATAATACTGTTTCCACGTTCGGTGTACCTAGCTCTGGCTTTGCTGGTGTCACTACAGACGCATTTGCTATCGAAACTCCATCTTCAGTTCTCAACGATCCGTTTGCAGCTCCATTCTCTGCAGATGATTACGATGAAGCCATTGATACCAGTCAGTACGGTTCATTCTATTCCCACTATGACTCCGCCGGTCGCTCGCGGGGACGCGGAACCGATGGTGGAGAAGAACCCGTAAACGACAATGACATATATTCCTACAATTCTCCCTACTCTAATCCATATGGTAACTTTGTCCAAATTGCTCCAGACAAGTAGAGAAGCATTCCTATTTTCTATTTTATATCCTCTTAAACTCACGGAGAGTATATTCTAGAATACTAATAAGCAATGGCACAATACCGCTTGCTCTCTATCTATGAGAGAATACAAGGGATCGCAAATATGATACCAAGTGCAGGAAACGAGGCGCAACTTGTATTTTGAAAGGTTGGAAGCAGAACGGGATAAAACTGCAATTACTTGACTATGATATATCAGACGCTACAACATGTTAGATGCAACCACGAGATTTATTGACTATATTATTATTATTACACATGGCATATAAAGAATTGAGGCTTTAAAAGTTCATCAAATTGGTATTGACAGTATTAGAGCGAGCCATACGCTGAAGAGAAAAAAATCCTTTTAGCACACAGACATCCCGGAATTAATACATCAAATTAATTGTACATTATTTATAAGAAAATGCTCATATCTAAATTACAAGTGATTGGCCATTCTTAGCGAGAATAAATCGCAACCCTGCTAAATCTTCTTCGCCTGCTGCTAACTCTTCCAATTCACGCATTATAGTATCTTCCGCTGTCAATTCACCACCATCCACCATGCCCTTAACATGAGTAACAATAACTACAAGTCCAGAGAGTGAACCATATGAATATACACCTGGTCGGTCACTGATATAGAGCACCGATGGTTCATCAGATGACGCTGGTGTCCAGTTGTCATCGTGTGAGGTACGTCTGGATGACTCTGGCGAATAGCGCTGCATCATTCGATGTGTTAAATGTGGGTGGTAATGAGGATGTGGATGTAACGGATACGGCGATCGCGATGTGTTTATCCCTTCATATGTCGGATTTGGCCACGAAGAGCGCTCACCAAAAAATTCAAAGTTCTCAAGGTGCTGGTTAGCATTATCAGCAGAAGATGCCGTCGATGGCTCACCAGGCTGATTTGGTGCCTGTCCATGGCTACTTGACGTACGTGAAGCATCGCCAGATTCTCCGGAACCTCCTGAAAGAGAAGATAAACCAGAGTGAAAAGATGGCCGCCGCGGCGTACATCGTAATAATGCAGCGAACATTTTTAGCTCTTGAATCAAAAATTTTGGAGATAGATGGCCAAAGAGCGAGTGATCTGGCTGTATCGATGGGTAGGAGCATTCTATGAAAATTCCAGCCAACTGTCCACGCGAAAACTTGACTGCTGCCGCTGACCATACTGCTCTATTTCGTGGATTAATGGATATTGAATCAGGCTCAACATCCCCAAACATTAGAAGTTCACGACCTGTATTCTCATCACGCACAAAGTATGCTGTCGATTCATAAGCAATTGCAGCATGAGAAGAATTGCTCGTGTGCACACAGCCGTGAGTTATTGGAAATGCTCTTAGACTCAGGCCATTCGCTATGTGTTCATAAGATGCCTCTGTAAGAGCTTCCTGTGTAAATATCTCGTTCTTGATCTCGTCATCGATATCAGCAATGTTTGCTTCTTCAGATGACAACTGTGCTTTAGGGTCAATACTTCTAACATCTTCTGCACTTCCTTCCACGACAGGTAGATTTGGTTTACTTTCTGCTAATCTTCTTAAATGGACCAATCCTATCGGTAGATCACCTTCGTTTGTAAGATTTGGCCAAACAACATTATTGAAAATATGAGTCTTGACTGCGTCAATCACAGTGGCACGCCCTGCAAGGACCTTGGGATTCTCACGGCTAAAGCATGCAGAATTCAAGACAAATCCAGCAACATGATCCAGGTGGGAATGTGTTATACAAACGGCAGCCACCAATTCTCGAATAACATAAGCTGCATTTTCTAGTATCGTCTTGAATGGTAGTGTACCCATCCCCAGCCGAAAAACCTGCTGACCTCTTAGAGCGTTGACAACGCCGCTCATGTAAGTTCCAGCATCTATACCCACAAAAACATTCTTGTGCCAGGGCTCCTTGACCGCTTTAACTAGAAATCCAGAGATTCCTGTATCGACAGGGCCACCGGAGGCCCCGAGCACTATAATTTCAAATGATGGTTGTTCCAGGATGAGTATACCACGTAGCAGCTATCCAGATCGTTAATCTGGAGATGAATGTCTGGAGAGCCGTTTTCCTTTAAATATGGCTCACAACAAATCTATCTAATATCACCTGAAACGCGTCGGGCTATCTACTACGCCTTAAATTCGTCTGATTTGGTCGTTTATTTCCTGGCTTTGTTCCTATGATAGTTGGTGATTATATCAGCAGATAGATTTGATTTAGTTTAGTAAACTCGATGAGCCTGTAGCCCGAGAATAAACAGAACCCAGAAAAATAGCAATAATCCAAAAACAATAAACACGATATAATCTTTAAAATCTCATCGGGCTCCTTTAAGCGAGATTACGTCTATATTCCTTTTCTAGCCGTCAATACAGTAGCCTTGCGTGAGTCGTTGTTTGGTTATTGTATATTTAACTTAGATTGTGACAAAATACCGCCAGGAAACGAAGCTGAGAAATTCCTGGAGAGTTGTATGCAAACGAATAATCCATATTCAAAATATATCCTCATATACACCGCACATGTCCACTTCTTGTATATATCACAAGATTATAGACCTCCGGTACCTTCAAGTCATGTGCTGTGCCGTGCGTGCTTTTGGAGATGCTATTATTCAGGCCAATCATTCCTTGTAATACGCCAAAATTATTGACTGCATGTGTTGTGCTTATAGTCACTACAGGTTGGATGGAGTAGCATAACAGCAAAAACGATACATGGTGGGCGTCTATATAATATATCATAATATCTTCTACATCAAGCGCATAAATCAATATGCTCTTTGCAAGTCTCATATACAATAGATGTGTATCACTTTTTCTTGATATTACGATTCACTTAAAACGTGTTTAGCTGATAACATTTTTGCTGGTTTAATTTATCTGGCTATTCACTATCTGGTTTCCATTCTCCGCAAAATACTTAAATTGGTAGTATTATTAGCATTTTTCGGATCGTGGCCATAGCTAAGTCTAAGGAACGAGTTCATCCTCTTGGCTTCGTTTCACATACTTTGCTTGCGTACCTGCTAATCCTTCCATTTTCAGGTTTATACAAGTTCAAAAACGCTAGACCAATGATTACCTACATTCTTTCATTTCATTGTTTTTATATTTCTCTTACTTTTGTTGTGTTGTTCGCTCATCAGCTAGTTTGTTTTTTTTCAGTCCTTGCTTTTATCTACGATGCTTACCAAACTTCATATATGATCACCATGCAGCTTACTGTATAGAGTCATTATCTTCATTGATAAAAAGATATATTCAAGACTGAGCATTCTTCTTGAAACATCATTCCTTAGCGCGAATCCATGGTTTCATACACAATGACATGAGATCCAGTCCGAGCCAGCACACTTTATTCGTAATAACTGGATAGGATTATCTTTACAATCAGCTATTTACTTTGGCGTCTACCCAGACTTCTTTCCCTTGTAACGTGTAACAGCTAACCATACGTCGTAATAGCTTAATTCTCTCCAGAATATATCCCCACCCCACTGCACCTATGCCCTTTTCACTATCACTATTTATCCAAATAGAGAAAAGAAAGGCGAGCTTGGGCGCTATTCATGACATATATACAAATATTACTACTATTTGCAAACGGTGTTAACGTACCACAAGGTTTCCAACAGTATTCAGTACATCCCTTACCCTGTTTCACATGCTGCATGTTAAATTTCTAATTCTTGGTAGCACAAATAGAGAATTGTATATGTTGATCGATATGTTGCCTTAGCAACATGATGTTTGGGTTGCAGTTATGGCTGATGCAAGGAAAGAGCCGCACATTTGCTGGCGTCGTGGAGACGAAAATAAACACCACGCAAAACACCGAGCGACACTAAAAAATTTAGTTGTGTAGTGAATTGGCAAGCCTAGAATACATGAACGCGATACCTGCTCTATCCATCCAACCGGTCACTAACTTGCGCTTATCAGATGTGCATATACGAAATTTTCCGATATGAGTTCCGGCAGTCGGCGTAGATCAACGCGCAGCAATCGCAACTTACCAAGCATGGAAGTAACAGATAATAGTCCTGATAGCACGTCGCAGCAATCACCTAACATTGGGACAGTCTCTCGTGCAACAAGTTCTGCTGGCGGGAAGGGAAATAGTAAACGACCGAGAAAAAAGAGGACGGGCAAGCTTGACAGCGACGATGAATTCGTTGGGGAACAAGCTGTTAGCACAATTGTTTCCGATACGACGAAAAGAAGAAAAGCTACTCGCGACTCCATTGAAGGGCGAATAAAGACGTTCTTGGGGCATTCAAGTAAAATACTTGCGGAAGCGTTAGAATGTCGTAATCGGTGGATAAATGATTTGATTTTTTTGAATGCATCAAAAGCAGAGCCGCTTCAGACAAATAGAGGATCTGTTAGTATTGAAGACTCCAGCAATACGGAAGCCTTGGCGAGTCTAGGTCAATCGATCTCTTCTAGCACTGAAGTTCCGTTTTTACCACTAGATGGCGAGACAATTCACGTAAAAATAGACGATGACCGTCATCTCACACTGGCACCATTAGAGAGTATCAGTCACTCTAATTATACACTATTTCACTGCGGTGGCCATCCGACAAGCATAGCGTGGTCGCCCCAACTGCCAATTCTTGCAGTTGGCGTCGCATCTCGCTCAGAAGTAGGTACTCCACTAATTGAACGAAAAGCTACGCGGTCAATAATCCAGTTATGGCATATTTGGGATCGGTCAGATGAGAATTATAACAATGCAAATCTCAACCTAACATTAGTCCACAATTGGGGATCTGCCTGGAGCATTAGCTGGTCTCCAAAGCAAAATTTGCTTGCTGCTGTATTTGCTGATGGCAATGCGCGAGTAATCTCAATACCTTGGAAAGATAGTAAAAGTAATAAAAATTCTGATACATGCGTATCAGCGACCGCAGTTGCAACGCTCTCTCTGGAAAACGATTTGTCTGCCGCAATCACGTCTCTCGACTGGATAGACACACGTACCATAGTAGTAGGGAACATTCGTGGCGATGTGGCTCTATTTGATATCATTCATGGTTTGCAGTGGTGTGTGCCAGTACATTCGAGTACCGTGTTCGATATCACTGCCTGTACCGGAACAAATCTTGTAGCAACCACCGCTGCTGATGGTTATACTACTCTTCTTGATACAAGAGACCCGGTCCTTGGAAGAGCATCTGCAACTCGTGCGAAGGCGTATTCGACTGTAGCAGCGTGGAGCAGACATGCTCGCTCTGTTGTTGTGGCGGACGACGCAGGATGTACGAAGCTGGTAGCAGCGCGTCAGCCAGCAGTTGCTGAGACAACGTTCAGCAAACATTCCGGGTCGATTACTGCTATTGCTACCAGTCCGCATCATCCATTTGTCCTCAGTGGTGGATCAGATGGACGCGTGATCGCCGGAAATTCTGTTGCGCGTGCTTTGGTAGCACGTCGTGCTGTATATCACGGTTGGATGCAGGTACAATTGTTTCGTGCAGAATGGAGTGATCGTCTGAAAGAGCTACGTTTCAATGACAAATACTACGTGGAGGAAGTTCCGGCTTCCGCCGCTGCTACTTCTTCTGTTTCAATTTTCCCTTGTCCATCAATAGTGACCGATCTAACTTGGAGAGTTATTGATGATCCAGTACAGGTGTGTCGAGAGTCGCCCTATTTTTGCGCATCTTTTGTCTGCGGTATTGTGCGACTAGATCGTTTCCCTAGATAAAAAGAAATATTTACGTTTGTCAGGGTTTCGTTTGAAATGCGCCACCGCCGCACTCCTGTGGCTTGGAAGCTCCTGTCGAGCCGTACTTTTATGATGTCTAAAAGTACATATACTTAAGGGTTAGGAAATGATACGCAGCGATCTGCTTGAAAGAAAAGTTTATCCAGGAGTGGTTAGTGCAGATTTTACTGTAGCACAAAAGAGGAATAAGCTTTGCATTTCTTTTTCTCGAACTTGACTTATTTCGCCGGGTTAAAAAGGTCGCTGTTTCCATTAATATTCTATATTAGAAATGAGATACATCAGAAGGACAAAGGACCTGAAGAAACGTTGAAAGCAAGAAGGTGGTGGGTAATATATAATAGACGGCCTTTTTTAGAAGAACGGAAAGGCTAGAAGAGATAAGGAATCCGTGAAAACGGCGGCCAAGGCGTACTATTTAACCACACCGGCATAAGCGAAATTCGATTAAGATACGCGCAAGTTGGAGAAGAGGAAGTAATATAATATAACTACTCTGTGATTCTCTTGGCTTCAAGTACAAGCAGGGAAATCACTAAAGATATAGTAGTTGTATCAACAAATATATTAGCAGAGCTGGCTCCACATAATCAAAACGGGCGAATGTTGCTTGCACAAGCAGCTGCGCAGCGTATAGGACTTGTCCTGGACGGACGACTAGAGCTGACTGGAGTCCTTGGCGTTGGCGCATATGGAGTAGTATATTCAGCTGTAGATCAGTTCAGTCTGGTACCATATGCTGTGAAAGCTTTATTGAGGCAAAAAGGCGCTATTGAGAGTGAAAACACGACTGAAGATCGAAATGCGGATTCTATAGAAACTGTACTACAAAAAGAGATAAAGCTGCTATCTATGGCAAATTCACATCCTAACGTGGTTTCCGTCGTTGATATAATTGATCAGGATGATGGATTATATGTGGCAATGGAATATTGCTCTGAGGGAGATCTCTTTACTAATATTACAGATAAAAAGCTATACGTTGGTAATGACAGAGCTGCTAAATCGGTCTTTCTCCAAATAGTAGATGCAATTCAATATTGTCACGCATTTGGAATATATCATCGTGATGTTAAGCCAGAGAATGTTTTGGTTACAAATGGTGGACGCACTGTGAAACTATCTGATTTCGGACTAGCTACAACAGATAGAGTATCTTTTGAATTTGGATGTGGATCATCATTTTATATGTCACCAGAGTGCCATTCGCCTATCAATCCAACTATTGGCTATAATACATCTGCTAATGATGTGTGGTCACTAGGTGTAGTATTGATCAATTTGACTTGCGGAAGAAATCCGTGGAAAACTGCGTCCAGAGATGACGCTTCCTTTTGTGAATATTTGAAATCGCCAGATTATCTGCAACGTATTTTACCAGTATCAGCTGAACTTAATTTGATTTTGAATCGGGTCTTCGATATTAATTCACGAACAAGAATTGGTTTGTCTGAATTATATACAGCGGTTTCAAAGTGCTCCCGATTAACTGTATCTGCGGCTGAGCATCAGCAGAGAAATCTACCCTCAAATATACCAGCCAGTCCTAATACTCCGTCGGGATCACCAGAGTATCCACGCCATGCTGGGGTATTTAATAATACGGCTATATATCCAAACTCTCCAGTTTCGCCAGTGGAGCCTTCAGTGAGATCGAGCAATAATCCTTTCCGAAATCGTCATGCATATGTATATGCGCAGCAGAATCAGCCACCTAATATCGTATATCCTGTGTCTCGCAGTAGCAGCCATGATACGAACAATAGCGCGTACGCAAAAGATACTACTGGGCTTGGTATATCTATTGCCGCAATTGAGGCTTCTGAAAAGATGCAGAAATTAGTCTGGGGTGCTGCATTTGACGATTTATCGCGTATATCAACGCCGGTAGCTAATACTAACGAGAACGCATTAGTGTCAACACCGAGATCTGTTACAAACAATCGTCGTAGTGGACCTTTTTCTGGGGTATCTACAGATTCGTTAGATCCTTTTTATGTGTCTTCGCCTATATCTTCTGCGTCTTCCTCACCGAAGTCTAACGGCGAGAATATATACATTTCGAACTATGTTCCTCATTCACATCCGTCGCAATACAGTAGTAGGAATCAGAAACATAATCAGTATGTGTCTCATCACTATTATCAGCCTCAAAATAAATATCACCATCATCAGCATAGACATAATAAGGCACTGGGCTATGATCAGTTTGAATCACCATTCATTTATTCGCCCTTGGATATGAATTCTGCCCAAGATGATATTTTCTCAAGTCCACCAACAATATTACCAGGGCTGTCTCCACCATCTAAATATCTACATTCAAAGGGCCAATTAGCTTGCAATGCCGATAAACATGTTTTAAACAATGGCTGCGGAACTCCAATCGCTAGACCAGCACATTCGACAGATTTTTCCAGATAATTATTGCATGAATCTTTTACGATTTGCTTTACAATTACGATTGCTTTGGACTATCAACAACAATGTATATATGAACGATAGTCTAGCAACAGCTTTATATCCAGTTATATAAATTTTACTTACAGTATAATATTTTTTTCTGCTAGCTAATAGCCCTTCATGTTTCTACGGTCGTTTTTCTACAGTGGTTAATGGTTGGTTACCAGGGGATGGTTATTGGTGTCACAGCTTTTCATTAAGTTTTAATTACATGATTTTTATATACGCTTAATGAGTGCGGATACTATCTGAGGTTATGATAAATGTTTTTCAAGAATTTCTTTTACTAGTATATGTATATCATGTTTTATTTTCAAAATTGTACTGCATACCGATGGAGAATCTTGTTTTTAGTCTATCATGGAGTAGTCTCGGTCCGGCGCCAATTGTGTTTAATCTCCCTCTGTATTATGTTACATTATTTCATTATTTCAGTCACGCAGATTAATATTGTTTGTTATAAGTTCGCGTTTATACTTTTTTTGCAGGATTCTTTTTGTCTCCCCTATTAGTACAAGGAGCTGTGGACCCGCTTGTGAGTGGGATTAAGAGCAAGCGAGCTATCTGTACTTGATTGATATCGAAATATACACTTTTCTGTCTATGGAGTTGTTTTGGTCAGGAAAACTCGTAAGAACCACTATGATTGATTATATTTATTTACGTGCAATTAGATCTACGAACTTCAAGTGTCAAGATCTGACTCTTGCATGGTTAATTTTTTTAACGCACTTTTTTCCTTTTGAGTTTGGCTTTGTGTTTTGGTGCAGCGACGATCTCTATCATTATTACTTCAATATTATTTTGTCATTGTAGATCCCGCGAAGAGGGAGAAATAAAACGAGCGCCACGCTGGTACGTGACTGGAGAACCTCAGCTGCCGTTTCTTTTTCCACTTCAGAAAAGGACTACGAAAAAATGGTTCTTTTGGTTTTTTGTATCCCTATTGCTGCCTTCTACAGCATGCAGAACAGTTGAAAACGTCGATTTCGGTCTCGCAGATCTTTCAAGCAGCGGCAGCTCTGCGCCCAGGACAAGTGAGACTGCTATTAGCCAAAAAGCAAAGAAAAGGAAGGAAAAGGAAAGACAAAGAAGAAAGGAGAAACCAGAGAAGAACAAAAAGATTGAACGAGCTGTTAGTATGTTTAAGAAAATGGGAGCAGTGTACCTCGTACCTGTTAGTGCCTTGATACACCTGTACTCGCTTTGGATACTGGCAGATGCTGAATTCAGCGTTGAGTCTCTAGAGCACTCGCATCATCGAAGAAATATAGTGTCCTGCACATAGGCTAGAAATGTGAGCCTTGCCATAGAGTCTGGAAGATCCACTTTTTTTATTTTTTCTTACTACTATCGCACGTCTCGGGAGTTATGTTTCTCTTTTGGGTCTTCTCTCGATTCGAAACGTAGGATGTCATAGCCCTAGTCGGTATTTTGCTCATTTACGCGAATATCCAACAGTGCGTCCATTTCAGTTTCAATCATATTATCGCTCCCAGAAGAGCTCACTAGGCGCTTGTCAGGTAAGAAATGTCGCCAACCTTGTACTGTCGGTTTTGTGTATGCCAGAAAAATATTAAACCTTGCGGGGCAGGCGATGCTGAAGTATCTGGAACCCTCTGGCACAGTGCACGAATCTGCTCTGCACCTATGCATTTGAGCCACTTCTCAGAATGCCAATTAAACTCTGCACTAAAATACCTAAAACTCTAATCAGAATGAAGGCAGCCAAAGGAATTGAAGGTTTCGGTTTATATATTACGCCTGTTACAGATGTTAGTTTAGCAAGCTTTGTCTAATAGTGCCTTGTTAAATTTAGCGCTGCGAGCATCCGCAGCGCTATAATTAGTCGCTGATGTTGCTCTCATTACATGGAGCACATATGAAAAGGCATTAGGTGTATTAGAATTTCATGTAGGTGCCTATGAATGTAATGTACGCACAGGAGCTCGGAGCAGCTGTTTGCGATCAGCTGCATATAAGAATCTGAATCTAGTATATATTCTGCGGGCTGTTCTTTTAGTCGTATGAGCGCCTAAGCATATATATATGTAGACTTAAGTAGTGTATTGTGCTTGTAGCGAGATTAATTATTCATATGGCTTAAGTTATATTTGATTATATTATAATGTTGATGTTATTACATATGCTATACTAGCGCGCAGCAGCAGTGGCTACAGCATTAATACAGCATTAATATTGTATTGTACTATATATAGTTTATATAATATTGTTATATATTATTATTATCATTATTATGCGTCGGGTGATTTTTTACTCCATTTTCCTACTGCCTGGAATCTTTCGTTTTCTTTTTATCTTAGCAATAGTTTTCAGCTATCTCCAGTTGTTCTCACCTCCGTCCTGCTTGTCCTCCCACTTTCTTCTTTACGCAGTCTGTCGACGACGCATGGCTTCACGAAAAATAGCGCTGTGTAAAAAACCAGTCTAAGACATTGACAGCCTGCTGGCAGTCTACGCGCAAACTTGATAAGGTTGTCTGATATTGTGCATGTAGTCCAATTCCGCACATTTGATATTGCATCCGCTGCAAGGTCCAAGAGTGGGCCAAGATTATGCTGTACTTGTGTAGAAGCTGGTGCGAATTGTCCGCGGCTTGCCTTGAACAACGTTACTGCATGCAGAATGCAGGGCTCTCTCAACTCTGCTTACCTCTTCGGTCTTATCGGCTGCCCTATCGCGCTTCTGCACGCTTTCCGGCGACATCCTCTGGACACGGTACTGCTAGTCATCTTACGCAGTCTGAGGTCGATCAGGACTGAGTTTGCACGGTTCAACTTACGGACTCTATCAGCATAGTCTTGCGACGCTCCAGTGCATGATGCGTCGCTTGGGCTCTGTTGGGCGTATGTGCACTAGGGCCAATCGCCTAGGGTCCTAGACTAAATACCTACGCATTATTATTTTCTCTACCGCGCACTCTACCCTATGTCCAGACGGGCCGGCGGCCGCACTGTGACTATTACCTGTTGCAACTTCGCGGCTGCTAGTCTACACTTATTGTGGAAGCATAGCGAGGCTCGGTCTTTGTGTAATGCAAATCCAACGCCACGATATATGAGGAAATTACAGTGTCTGAACTACCGTGCATATTGCAATACAAGTCTCATAGCGCGAACCGAGCAGTTATGCCCGACAGATTACGAGAAAAAATTACTCTGTCTGACCGTCTGTCAAACATTCGAGATATTGCTTGCTAGTTTGGACCACCTTTTTTTTTTCATTTGGCTCTGTCTCTTAGATCGTCCACTTGGTGAGGGCGGTCTTGTCTCATTGGCCCGTATCCAGCTAACCTGCGTCCGCGCCTTCTAGCCAGGCTGTGAGCAGAGTAGAATGAAGAAGAACAACAGTAGTATGCAACTCTAATGGAACTGGCTATCTATTCAGTTGCCATTACGTCATCGGCACATGGAACAACAGACAGCTCTTTAGCAGCATTAGGCTATTAAGTGGATAAAGTTACTTAGCATCTTTAGTCATGTAGACTAAAGGAGAAGTCTACACAAAGTCAGTAAAGTGCATAAAAGATTGCCACGTACTCTAATTTAAACCTTTGTCGCCTGGCTGTACCTAATATAAATAGGTACAGCCGGGTAAGCTTGTACTATTTTGTGCGATATTCTGTGTCCCCTTATTGCCGGTCTGTCAGCTAAAAGTGGACTGTTCGTAGAAGTGCTCGCAAGACGGTGGGCTACATTCTGCGTACGGTCTGCACAGCCCCTCTCAGTGCTTTTACAAGTGTAGATCTCACAGCAACAGCAGAGATATCTAAGGCGTAATACAGCAAGTACTACTACTGTGCAGCGTCCCTGTAGAGATCTGCCGTCACTTGCACTCTGCGTCGGCCGCACTCATGAAAAGCACCTGCACTGGCATCCTACAGTTTCTTATGACAAGTCGTTTGGGTTGATCGCAGCCTTCCCCGGTATTTTCGGACTGTGGGCAGATCGCAGCTGTGGCTGGAGCTCCTAATCCATTAGGGTCATCTGCTGAGTCGGGGCTAGAGCAGATTACGTCGTGTTCATGTGCCAAACCGGCTGCCTATTCGGAACGAGATCTGGAATGATTATTCGCAAATGAATTGGCTCGCGCATCTCAACTTTATTGGGCGAATGATTTTCCGCGGCTACCTCCTGTTAGGACATATGCGGGAGCTGTCTTGGTCCTAGCACGTTCATTCCAGTCGCCACAGACGTATTTTGCATTTGATAGACGCCTTGATACGTAGTACACGCTATCCACAGAGATCAATTCAGCAAATGGTGATGTTGCGCCAAAATGGCCACGTCTTTTGAAATGCAACCTAGAAGGCAAGGCGGTGTGCTAAGCGTAGGGAAGCTACTGCTAGATAGCTATCTACGTAATTGAAAGGTTGTCCCGTTTCAAATATATTTAACCTTATATAAAATGATTCGTTTATGTTGTTTCGCTCATATTAAATTTTATTTTTCATTAAACTTCTTCTCGCTTCTCTTCGCTAGTACTAGTTGGCTCTAACGCACTCTGCTTGGCACTTATACTTTTCTATTAACTGTTATTTTGAACATAGATTATTTCCCTGATTTTTCCGCTCCCTGTCTCTGACACGTCCAGTATCTAATGGTCCATTAGCATGTCCTAGTAGATGCTGCTAACCTGCAATCTCTATCAGATGCCTCGTCCGAGAGGCTGGCTGTCAGCATGCATGCACTCGTTTAGAGACTTTCTGAAGCTTTCGCCTAGTTAAACAGTTTCCTATACCGCATATCACGTCCTTGCTACCTATAACGAGCGTCGTGTTGAGGCGCTTGACAAATCTGTATATACTGATATTCTCGGCACAGGTAGCTCTACACTATGAACGAGCTCCCCAAGACATATTTTCACCCGTATGAATCTTATTTGAGTATTGTTGATCCATATGTATGTGTATTTTGTAATCGTAGCGTAGCGCATACTTTCTATCAAGCGTACTCCGGGCAGACGTGTAGTGCTATGCTATTCTTAACTCTTCTTGCTGTACTTACATAGCCGCGTCATGTACGGCTCAGACACTTCTCAGCCATGTTCAAATAGAATTTCATTTAAAAATTTTCCCACATCTAGTGCGGTGTCATGCACTCGTAGTACGCGACTTGCTCAGACCTGTACCTTCGCATAAACCGCCTGCAATGATTTACTTAGAAATCTTTCCCGTCGCGTATCAGATATCTGCAGCGAATGCAAGTAAGCAAATGATTTACAGATCTTCTGAGACGCAGAGTCCTTGTCAACAAAACCTGCAGTTGTAAATCAAACATGCCGTTTGTATGTGCCTTCCTAGAGATCGACGAGAAACGTTTAAATTCGTAGTTGTCAGAGATCCACGTCTTCGTCTTTAAGAGGTTAATACAGAACTTTATCTTCAATATATCTTTGTACTCTCGTTGCATAATATCTGGATATCTACGCTTGAGTGTCATGAACAGTCAGCAATGGTCTGAACTCTGATAAACACTTCCTTTTGTACTTTGACTTATATGCATTAAATCGATGAGTGGAATTACCCGAATGATACTCATAAAGTCCGCTATTCTCTAATCTCTTGCGCAAGTACCAAAATGACCCCTGTCTCGAGTGCTCGCGTTGGAGTCTGTGGCTAACCTTATCTAAACGTCCTTCCACTGCGCAGACGTGCGAGTCGATTTCAATATGGGTATGGGTTATGTAGGGTTAATACGAAATGACAGATAAATTAGGGCAACAGGGCCGCACAGCTTGGGACTATTTATTTGTACGACGCCGAAAACGCACCACAATTGCCTTCAAAGGAAAACAGGCCCTTTCGTCGCAAGTTCAATCAGTTCCTCCGCAGAGACACCAGCACTTCATGGTTCGCTGCACAAGAAAACAGATTGATGAACACGAATGAGATTGATTCCCATGGTAATATTGCGGAGCCCACTGCTTTTGTGGGGTCTGCGTCAGCCATTGCTCGCCG
Source organism: Dipodascopsis uninucleata var. uninucleata (assembly GCA_030568195.1). NCBI lineage: Eukaryota > Fungi > Ascomycota > Lipomycetes > Lipomycetales > Lipomycetaceae > Dipodascopsis > Dipodascopsis uninucleata. The sequence goes on along the minus strand of JAJLTO010000004.1, from coordinate 1,314,674 downwards.
GCTGAGCCAGGATCGAGTATTTGACAATCTAAATGGGCTCATACAAGCGATTGATACCCATGCTTTTATGCTTGGATTCACTGTTAAAGAAGAGCAAATTGACGAATCTGATGGAAGAACTACCTCAGAGTGTATTCATCAAACAGTCGTATTCTGTAATATTCGGCGGCCTGAGAGTTTAATCAATAGCAATGCTACTAATAAGTCACTTGGGTCTTGTCCCTGGAGTCTGATTCTCACGAGTTTGCCGGAAGCTGGAGGAATCTGGCGTGTGGATCCTGCTGGCGATTCTCATAATCATTGTATCTTTCCATTTGTGCCTGAGTCGTTACGCACGTTTGATTCCTTGTCAATTACTAAAAAAGCACGTATTCAGGCGCTTCGGTCCTCGGATCGCGACGGACCATTCACTCAAGATATCAGGTCGCTTTCTAGGGTTTGCGTGAATCCCTCTGGTACAGTCGTATCAGGTCAAGAGGCGCTTGATCAGGCTAGTCTAATATGGCTATCGAGTGGTCAAACATCTCCGGCAGCAGAGTTAACTATTACGTCTGTCTCGTACTCCAAACGGGGCCGACCACCAAGAGCCAGTCTCGCGAGTAACTCTAGGGTTGCTAGTGCTGATAGTGTCAGCGTCAAATCACGACCAGAGTCAAGGTCTGCCATAAGTACTGCACAACTATCTAGCAAATCATCCAATTCAGATAAAGCAACATTAGTAAGCGATGCCAACAAGACCGCTACTTCTTTAAGTACTGTCGCAACCAAGTCTAATAATTCTTCAGGACGATCAAGTCTTGTCATAATAAACCAATTCTTACAAGCCAATGGTGACATTGAGGTAAAGACACTCATGAATCCAGTAACTGGGGGTGCGTCTGCAATGTTCATGATGTCGATAATGCAGGCAAAGTTTGCGGAACGGTTTTCAGACCTAATTTTAATAGACACAAGATCTGTAATTCGCTTAGAGAAGGACGGCATTGCATTTATCTGCATTGCAGGCGTAGATCATGAAATGAGGACTTTTCCTTTAGCTGTCTCGATGTTTACTATCGAAGAGCCTCGAATTCCTTATCTGTGGGTGCTTAAACAATTAAGAGCGCAGCTGTCGAGTCGCCAAATGTGGGCCTCATATTCTCATATGAGATTCGTCGTTAACTTCGACCCTGATCTCTTGACTTCCCTTTACGAGGTATATCCTTCGGCGAATATTAGGCTCTGTCGATCAGAGATGTCTTCACTTTTAGGGGAATTTGGAACGAAATTCCTGGTTTCTGAAATGCTAGACCTTGCAGCAATAGCAGACAAAACAGAGTACGCAGAGAGGCGAGCCTCTTTAGAGTCGAAGTTTTCGATGAATCCTGCATGGACTCATATTTCAAAAACGTTTTTAAGTCCTGACATTGAGAACTTATGGATGGACAGTTTAATGCCGGCTGCATATCTCGGTATTAAATCGGTGGTGCGGGTCACAAAGCTATCTGAATCCTACCAAACCTCTCTCAATTCGTCTTTACAACTCACTGATGTCATGAGATATATGTACGATAATATTTTCTCACTACACAATTTCCTGCAAAAGGATGCTATTGCACTTGTTGCACGGATGAATATAAACGTGGGACCAGCTTTAAAGCCTTTATGTAGGCGGGTATCTACATTTGCTTTGGCGAAGCTGGTGAGCGAGTTTGCTTCATCTGAGATAAAGGAGCAAGATGAAGACGTAGACATCATAAGCGATAATAGTATATCAAAAGTCTACAATTTACCCCGTCGACAGGAGCTTGAAATTTTAGATGAAGTTCCCGTTGAGATAATTCCTAGAAGATGGCATGTTCCAGCAGTTTCATTACCTCGACGTGAGAGAAGTCGAATTTTAAAAAAGTATCCAAACTTCGAATTTGTAATTGGCATAATAAGCGACCAGCCTGCTCTTCGTCATCATCTGTCGCCTGCACAGCTAGCGAGTCCTGGTACCCTAACTGTATCTCCCTTGAATAATCTATTAGGAAATGTCTCAGCACCAATTCCGAGCTTGAAACCATCAATTGAGACTACACAGCAGTCATTAGTGGCATCACGATCTCCAGTTAGCGAAACTAAACCCAATGCTAAATGGCCCGTTCCCCCCATGACAACCATATCGCAGCACAATTCGAGATCAACAGAGATAACGTCGAGTCTAACACTTCAAAAGCCACTATTAGTACGGCCTTTAATGTTGTCATCAATAAAGAGTTGTGCAAGATGTGGAGAATCAACACACACAGCAGAAGTTTGTTCTACTCGAAAGCGGCGAAAGGTTTAAGAGAACCCTAGACAGAATTCGATATCTTATAAAAAAGATTCGACTTATACCATTTTGACACCAAAATAATATGGCTGCTGTCTTCAATAGATGTACTGAATTAGTTATTTTATTCATGTGTAGATTGAAATTAGAGTACACTTGTTCCAAAAGAATTATTTTAAATATAGGTATATATATATATATATTTAAATATCTACATTATTCGCAAATAGATAGAGCGAATATCTACTTGCTTTTAAGCAAACATATAGAAAATTGAACATGCATACAGGAATTCCATAGAGGTACTGTAGACATGTGAATTCAATTCTGTCTTATTCTGACACAAAAAGTTTACATGACATTTTCAGACACTGAGATAATCTTTCAGACAGATTGCTATCCCTCACCTGCTTTTCTCTATTACCTAATAATCCAACAGTATTTAAGCCGACTTCTGGCTCAAGGTATAGAAAATGATGGCAGCAAGAGCAACAACAGCAGCAACAATTTGAAAGTAGTTCCTAAAGAATCAAAAATATCATTAATTAGCCTTTATTTGGCTCATAGTTGAGATATTGTTTCGTAACTTACGCTCCAGAAGAAGAAGTGCTGCTTTCAGAGGTAGATAATGACTTCGCGCTACTTGGCTTTTCCTGTAATAATAAAATTGTAGATATTAACAATTAACAAATCTCTTTATATCATTTTTAAGAACAGCAAAGAAATTCTTACCGATGGGTCTAATTCTCCGATCTTAAGTGGTTCGAGAATCTTTCGTGCGTCGTCAGAGTGTCCGACATCCTACATTTTGGGTGTTAGATATTCCTAAAGTACAAGCGATCTCCTCATATGCATCAAGAACCGCGAACAAGAAATTTAACTGCATGAAATTAAATATACCCACCTCAAATGCATCAGTGGCATCCAGTCCACCAACATCAAAAAGAACTTCCTCTCCGCCTCTATTGAAAAAAATAAACGAAAATGAAAATAAAGCAAGTTCGGTTAGTCTACTATAGTATAGAATCCTGACTACTGATGCCACATCAACAAATCGAACTCTCAGCTTCACCATATTACAGCACCTAGTGCATACCTCTACGGCCAATTCTTCTGTATCTCGCATCTAGATTGGATTAATCTCAGGTTCCATACATTTTCTCTTAATAGAAACTGCTTGTTGCTAAGACAAATAGACCAACCAGAGCTACATACAGCGTCTACCATAAACCACGAATACAGCATCTTCCTTGAGAGATATCGACATGTCACGCGTCTGTTAAACATCCAATTTGACATAACAGCGCTTTCTAGCTTTATCAATTTACTTACGGATGCTCGTCAATAAACTTTGTCACATCATAGACAATACCGTGAATGGCCATCCATAAATCATCACGTTCAGTATGTTTCGACACCTCCTCGAATTTATAGACCTTAGATTCCTCTGACATTTTCTATAGTAATAGCAATTGTTCAAACTTCTAGATGGTTAGTTCTGATACTATTTAAATATCCATGCACTATTATACTTACGATAGTATATCTCTTTATATGTATCTAAGCTGGAAAAAAATATTTGTGACTTTAATATGGTCCTTTTTTTGTATAAAACTTCCCACTGTTCACGATACACTTAACCTTTTTTCTTCCCTCAACAATAAACCACATAAGCGCACGTCCGGTTACTTACTAACAAAGCTTCTGCAACAAGAGCTTGAGCCCAACGCTTACCCTACTATGTTACTAATCGTTTAATACAGCCAATAAAACTAAAGCAAACTTAATCGCCTCACAGCTATTATCTCCATCCCAACACGCTGAATAAGACCGTCTAGTCACGTGATCGGATTAAGTGCGAGCACCAATTCGTATTCGGATCTGGTTTATTCTGGTGCACAACCAGGAATAGCAGTTCGTAAATGTAAGTGCAGGCCGAGTCTACGCACCGCACATAATAAATAGAAAGCGAATGCGACGGATTTGCCGAGGCTTTCGGGCTAACATTGCAATGGACAAGCACGACGAAGATGGATAAATTAATACAAAATTGAGGCATGAAATCCATACAATAGAAATGGCTTGTAGCTGGTATTGAATCTGTTCTGCGAGATGCACAAATACAAGAGTGGCTTAATAACTGTATAAGGTCGAGTATTGTGGACAGTCATAAAAATACATACTGTAAGCATGAAAACAAATAATAGTAATAACAAGAAGTACATTGATCACTTAAAAGGGATATTGATACTTGTTAAGGATAGTGAGTTGAATAATAACTACAAGTAGCTTTAAGCGATGAGAGTCATAAAACAAAAGGCATGTACATGTTCTCGCACTATACATGCAAGCCCAAACTATCGTACCTGAAAGTCATAAGAAGCTTAATAATATAACACCGAAATAAATTAGTATAACAATCTGACTCAATTATCGATATAACTATATTGTACAATGCAGAACAAGGCGAGACGCGGAGATGCCAATATCACATCTGGCACGTTGGTCGGCTTAAAGTGCGCCTTAACGTCTTGATCGTATGCCAAGTTGTGCTTCTCTGATGAGCCGCTGAATTGCTTCGTCTTCTAGATTCAATTCACTGTCGTTAGCCATCTTGGGTGTGTCTTTCGTCCTCGAAGCATAACTTGTTCTAGCGGAACTTGCGTTAGATGTAGATCGCGTAACGTTATGAGAATTCTTTGACGACTGAGATCGACTTAAAGGATTTGACTTGTGTATTTGATTGTTAACATCCCTATCTTCAGTACTATTATGTGTTGCCGAGTCAGATAAAACGTCTCTTCGTAATCTGGTACGAGCTTTGTTTATATTTCCAGACCTATCGTAAGCTGACAGATATTCAAATTTCTTGACGTTCTCGGCACACCTGTCGTGTCGATTAGAACCATTCACAAGAGCATTTGACGCATTAGTCAGTGATTTCTTTGAGCCAGGGGTTGATTTACGCCGCAGACGATACTTTTTGATCGCATCCCTTTGCTTTTCTGGTTCGTTATCCTCAGGCATTGAACTGCGCCGTTTCTTGATGAAGTTATTCACAGAATTAGCATCATTCAGGATTGTTGTCTTCATGTTGCTCATACTACTTCTCGTTCGCGAATTATGTAAAGCAACTAGCTCTTCATATATGAAAAACTTCTTTCCGGAACTTTCTTCATTTGTGATTGAATCCATCATTTCCTCATCTATAACGGTAGAAGTCTCACTCAGCTCTGAGTCAGAATTTTGAGCATCATTTTCGTCGTCATCAATTATTGCTGACTCTGTCATATCATGCACAACCTTACTAACGTTACCTTGAGCCATAGACTCTTCCAAGCCACTATCAGCGGCTAATTTAGATGCATCAGACGATTTATCAAGCAGATTGTCTAATTCAACACTATCATCCCGTCTATCTGTGTACTCGGATAGCTTATTCTCAGAAATAGTAGGAAGCTCTTCCAGCTCTGACTTTATAAAGCTAGAATTCTTTGGCTCTGCGGAATTAGCGTTTTCACTGATTAATGGGTCGTCCAAGGTTTCGTCCTCCTTATTATCTAAATCTTTACTGAATTTAGATATATCATCTAACTCCTTCTTGATCGTCACTTCTGTCTTATCTGTACCGTGCTCCGCTGAATCTTCAGACGATCCAATAGTATTACATGAAGTCGAAGAAAGAGCGTTTGGAGCAGAAATAACTACAGACGAGACGATCGAATTTCTTAAACCTAAATTTGATGGTTCTGGCAAATCTTCATGAGGAGCAGATAGAGATCTTTTCCGTTTTCGAGAACTTCTGATAACCTTATTGACTATTCTTGAATTGTCAGTTAGGTGTGTGTTAACTGTAGAAAGCCACCCGAACGGAGGTCGGCCAGTAGTCGAGGAAACCCAGTTACCAAAAACGCCCGCAATCTTGCATGCATCTTTCATAGCAACAGGCAACGATGACTTTGCATTCTTGACTTCAACGGAAGTTGCAGATCTGTTCTTTCCTGAAGCAATCATAGCATCTTCATATATGTAGTTTGCAAGGTCAACCATACCATCCATTTCCTGTTCAGAATAGTCGTCCTTGTTCTGGGAGCAATTATTTATGTAATAGATAGCAGTATACCATAATATCTTTGAAAAATGTGGAAATCTGAATTTGCGAGGAACTTTAGTTATCTGTTCAATGCGTGATACTTGAATTTCCGTTGAAAGGTTGAGAGCAGTCAAAAAATTACCTCCAATAACCAACGAGTCAACAGGAGTATATACCGCATGGATCCAGCCCGAAGGTATGATCATAGTATCGCCTTTTAATAACTCTACCTTATAACAATCTTTGACAAGGTCACCGAAAAATATTTTACTTTGATCACTCGATAGACACCAGTGTTCGTACTTTGAGAGGTTAGACGCAGTAGGAGGGACAAACAAGAACACCTTAACTCCTTCAACAATATGATAAAACACAGATGATCCACCAAAATCTATATGAAAGTCTGTATATGCATTCTTAACTGACATAAGACAGTAAAGCTCAACTTTGGGCCATTCACCTCTCTCTCGCATCTCTTGTGGCCAAACCTGCCGAGTGAGGTCCATGTCGCGGACGAACTTCGGTCTTCGAATTTGATCTCCAAGCTTGGTCCCACTGACTTCTAAACTAATAACATTTCGGACTCGATCCCGTTCTTCAGGAGGCAAATCGTAGTAGTCTGCCCACTTTTTAAGATCCCACGATGGTGATTCATGCTGCGTAGGGACATCAATAACCTCCAGTTTCATATCCGCCCCTACAAGTTCAAGAACCTTTCTTACTGTTAAGTCTTTTGGAACTGAAAGATCGAGGCCAGTGCTCCGGTCTTTAGGAATCACCACTGGCTCCAAGACACCTCCATTCAATGCAAATTTCCTAGTTAATGCAGAGCCTTCAATTCTCTTAAACTGGTCTTTGCTAAAGGAGCGATCTCGTATGAGTTGACAGTATGGGTGTTGATCTGTGATAATACCTTCACCTTGGTCCAGTCGCATATAATCTATAGCAGCATGTTTTCGCTTAGACTTTCGAAGTACTAAATTTATAATCATTAAGAAGTTAGTGAATTAAATTTCCTCCATGAAGCCCTTTATATTCTGTACTCCGACAAACTACAACGTCATGAATCAGAGATGTTTACTCACAAGTCGATGGTCCATGAACCCTGGTGCAAGATGGACAATGAAACTCATCTATATTTCTAGCTTCTCGAGAAGTTAAGTCCACACAAGTATAATGAAACCACTGCTGGCATTTACCACATTCGATCCAGTCTAGCTTTCCAGCCGGTGCCGTCTCTGGTGTACAGGATGCACAGTGGTCCCATATCTCTTGAGATACATCACTAACAAGATCATCTCCATGACTATCTTCAGTCTTGGATTCATCTTTGATGGTGAGTTTACCATCCTCCTCATCTATAGTTATCTCAGACATGATAGAATTTTCAGCAATATTTTCGAGTCTTAAGCTCTCCGGATCCATTTTATTCCTACCGATTACCGACGGTACCAAAGCCTCCTTTACATCTTTTGCTACCAAATGGATTCCCTGATCCGGCGGTGAATGTGGTGACGGCTGCTGCTGTTGATATTGCAGTTGCTGTTCATGCCATTGTTGCTGCTGGTGAAATGAATAGTAGTCTGTATTCCCGTATGATCCACGTTGCTGATGATAGCTTGCGTAAGTTGTTGCTTCTGGCGAGGTAGCTGGTGAATATAGTCTCGAATCTTCTTTACGCGACACTAGTTTGTTACCGCCATTCCTTTCAGATGGGTAGAGTCCATCTTGACTTATCCCTCCGCTGAAATTAGCCTGCTGGTTCGTGCCCGTAGGTGTCTGAAAGAACGCAGCAGCGTCTAATGCCGCTGCCTCTAAAAGAGTTTCTATCCCGCTTCGTTCCATCTACTTTCAGATGAAGAAGCGCCCCTTCGGGAACTAATCAACGAGAGATTTTCTTAGTGGAAAGGCTGATTCAGCAGTCCTAACTAATCCGAGAAATTTCTGATGTCAATTTAAATAAAAATTCCAGAAATTTTGATCAAACGTTCTGTGGTTTTCTCTGTTTATGTGATGAATTTGTCTTTTTTGGCTATATTTTTGTGAGGCAACTCTTTAAACGCATCGAGTTCACACAAGTTTGGGCAAGGTTCTACTAACAATTTCTGCTGTTGGGACATTTCTGGTTTAAGCGACCCGAGGTAGAAGATCAGCAATAAAAATGATATGCAAACCAAAAGATAGTTAAAAAGCAAGAAATATATTTCTGGTAGCTAATAAACAATTAAATACTCAGTAATTAATGGCATGCTTCAAAATATCATGAGATGGAGGTAGTGTTAATAAAGAGCAAGAAATATATGAAAACTGGTGGTCATATAGAGGGTCTGATTACGTTATAATAATAGATTCTGACAACTAGAAATGCTTTATTTGTCAGATACAGAATTCTCATTCTTCTCGTGGATTAACAGGTAGTGCATGACACAGCTCAACTGTAACTCCCGCGGTGCACAGCAAATCAATCCATACTCGCTGGTGATCTGAAAGTCTGTCGTTTTCCGATTTAACTGTAAAAGACAACATCGTTAATATTCCGATAGACCACGAACGCATGATTTATAGATAATAGATAACGGTATCTCGCACCTTCTGAAAACATGCATTTGCTCAATAATGGATCCCATAGACTATAGCGACGGTAATCGTTGGTATTAGTTGCATTCATGACTGAGGAAAACGAACTTGAGTATACTTACAATAAATCAGGTAGGCCAGAAGACCAGTGATCGTAACCTTCACAAAAAACACGGCATATTATAGAAAGAGCGAACCCTCCGATGCACTACAGTATTGGTAAGGTAAATTTAATATACGCGCTGATGACATATACAGCAGATTTAGGCCCTGACTTACCTTGATCGCCTCCTTCACCTCTTTTATATCATATTCCCAGTTCATGCCAATACATGTTGTCTGATGTTCAAAGTTACTCTCATATACTGAATCCACATGGTCAAATATAGCAAGGTTTTCTATTTCTTGAATCCGTTGCTGGATCAAGCCAGATCGATTTAAATAGAAGGCATCTGTATTCAAATCTAGTGGACAATTCTGATAAGGAGTCTCAAAGACAAACGGCACTGGATAGAATATTACATCCCAGAATATATAAGCAAACTATAGATCATATGTTAGAATGGTTACTAGTATATGAGATCTTTAGCTTTGAAACTCACTATTGTTCTCAAAAGACTTCCTTCATCGAAATATCCTCTCCATCCCTGAGACTTATAATTCGATAAACACATTATCTCAACTGAACCAGTATTTCCATCAAGGTCTTTCCATATTGTCCTCTTTCCTATCGTGCTCTCCGAAATCTGTTCTCCATAAAATGTTCTCTCTTGTGGCCTTCTAAGCGTTAGATGACTAAAAATATGCCTATCTTTCGGTAATACTCTTAGCGTCTTCTCTAAACGAATAATTCTTCTTTGTAATTCTATATGATATCGCAAATGTGTTTCAGGATCTTGAAGACCAAGTTCACACGTATTTATCGCTTTCTCTTTCCAATAACGTTTCAGTTTCCAGTCTTTCCCATCATCACACATGTATTGTGTTTCTATCAGTGCCTTTTTCTGGTACCACTTTCCGCGTTTGCCAACATGGTATATCTTTTGCGATAATAGTTTATCATAGATACTGTATGCTTCCTTGTATCTGTGCAGTCGTAATAAGATCTCTGCAAATTTATATAGTAGTCGAGTGTATATCCAGCCTGCACTAAATCTAATCAGATAATTATCTCTGTCCCATTCTCTCGGCTTCTCTTGCTCTAGACACTTTTCCCACTGACCATAAACATTCTTTAATAACTCGTACAAGACGTCTACATTAACAGCTAGATTTACCATTAGAGAATCCATTTGTTCCTGAAGTTCAAGGGCCTTCTCATACTCGAGCAAACAGCATCGAGTTTTAAACACACCCGAGCTTCTGCAAATAAAGTAGTCAGCGTATTTCCTTTTTGACATTTGAGCTAGTATCAGCGTCGTCAAAGCATTCTTATCAAATTCTGTGGACCGGAAATATACTAGATGAACTCTACAGAATATCTTCGTTGCATGTTCTTCAAGTCTTATGCAAGGACCCACAATATCTATGGCCTGTCTAAACATCTTTGAAGACAGGCTGTGTGGTTCTAAATTTATTGTCGATTGAGATTGGTTTTGAACCTTCAAAATTCGCTGTCCAATAGTTTGCTCTTTCAATTGATTAATGATTTCTACCTTATTCTTGGTCGAGAGTTTGCAACTCAAGTTTTTAGCCATAAGCTTTAGTTCGTCTACCGTCATTAGGTCATACACATCATCCCTTACTTTCATTGTTGTCTGATCATGTGCAAATACGTGTGACTGTGTCAGTTCCTGGGACGCCTTGTATATATCTGATATTTCTGTATACGTTTGAAACATGCTATTAATGCGAAACCAGCAGTTGGACTTTCTTAAAAATAGTCGGGCATATAAGCTCTTACTATCATCTATAGCTATCTATTAGTTTATACAACATCTCTAAAAGATTCCGCGTAGTTAATTACCTGATAACCTCAAGAAGGAATCAAAAAGTTTCTGCTCAGTAGAATCAAACAGAAATGCTTCCGATTCAAGCACAGTATTCAGAGCAGTTAAAAAGGATTCCGCATAGATGTTCGAACGCCGTGGAATAATAGTCTTATAGATATCTTTAGACACACAATTTATCAAATCACTAAGATGTCATAGAAACATATTTACTGACCGACTCTGAACGTTCTAACACAGGCTCATGTTTGAACTTGATTCGCTTTACAGGTCCAAAAGGGCCTTCATCGTCCATCGTCTGGGCGGCTGCAAAATATATCATTAATAATTTAAATCATCTAACGATTAATTAAAATCAAGTACATCCATACACTGTGCACTCATTATTCAGACTTTCATAATAATGTCACTGATTACATGTTCATTGCTTTACCTACCGTACAAAGTTCACTTAGATACTGATCTCTTGAACTTCTGAAATCATGAAATGAAATTCCTCTTGTCTCACGTGATATTTATCCCAGCATTTTCAAAAATATTTTTAAGATTCAGAATTCGAACATAACGAATCTAATTGACATTAAATTGCAAACAAAAATTTAGATTGAGGCATTATTCACTGATATTAAAGGGAATAAATAGTGAAACTACAGTATGAAACATCCTATTCAGCGAATTGCTTACGATAAGAGTGGCAATGGTGCACTTTACCTTGCTGTAAGTGACAGGCTCCAGAAAATTGACACAATCACTGGAGAACTCGTGAATGAATGGATTTACGGACCAGAGCTAGGTGATGCTGCAAAGACGAATGAGCATATATCAAAAAAGCAAAAAACAGAATTCATGAGAGCCAAAAATAGCATAAGGGTTTTAATATGCACTAGCGATGGACAGTTCGTGGTTGCTAGCACAGATGAACAGAAATCAGTGTTGGTTTTTACAAATGATTTATTACTACGAAGTGACAGGTGAGTATTAGTTGACTGATACTTTGATTGAACTCTGAAGTAATGATTTTAAGAGCCATACTAATAACGTCCGCTGTTACCGTTGTTATATTCAGAAATTTCCCTAAGCGTCCTTCTGCAATTGATGTTACATCAGATAATAAAACCATTATTCTCGGTGATAAGTTTGGCGATGTATACGCCATCCCTCTGGATGGGAAGTCTACTTCCAATGAGGACAAAGAAAATGACTCGAAATCTTCAAATGAAAGTGGAAGTAGTATGAATCCAATATTAGGTCATGTCTCCATGTTAGTAGATCTACTCATCACAAGTTATAATAATAAAGAATATATAATTACGAGTGATAGAGATGAACATATTCGAATAACTCAATATCCACGGTCGTATATTATCGAAAGATTTTGTTTCGGTCATGAACAGTAAGTTGCTAGACCTTAATTCTCACGTATAGAATTTCAGGCACTGAATTAATGGATTAGATATGTTTCACAGCTCTTAGTCCCTACTTGGGCTCCTTCTACTTTATTATCCGGTGGAGGAGATGACTTCATAATTCATTGGGATTGGACGACTGGAAAAATGATTGAAAAGAAAGATATAAAGTCCCTTTTATATCCGACCTACAGTGAAGTCGAATATGAACCGATTGAGGTTGCTGTATCTGGTATCTGGCAGATTCCTGAAGGAATGTTTATATTGATATATGATGAATGGTAAGTGTTTATGTACTTTTGAACTAGCCAGACAGTCAATATTAACGGAACGATATGCACGAACGATACGCAGCTCTCGAAAGCTGCTTATTTTCAGATTCAGAGAAGCACTTGAGTATTTGAATTGTTTCGATGGTAGCATTCTTGATATCAGTGCCACTGGTAAAGAATCAGACATATGGATGAGTATTGACGACACAACAACTGACCAAAAACTGCTAAGGAAGTTTCATATTGCGGAAGATGGAAAGGTATTATTATGATCTTTGAGCGATTGTAAGGAATGTCACTAACTTTATCTAATAGTTGGAAGAAATAAATCATGATCTCACCGATAAAATAGCAACGATATCATCTTTTACAATCGAATCTCGCGATCAGGTCACAGCTGTTCATTCAATACAGCAGCTGCGAAAACGTGCAGAGCACTGATTATAAAAGTACGTGAACATAAAATATTACTATGGATAGAGCATAAAAGTATCTTTTTAAAATTAATAAAGATTTTCTCGGTTATACTTATGAGAATCATTTTTGTTGCCTTACCATATATGTATCGCAACTTAGTAAATCATTATTATTAACGAGATCCAATTCTGTGTATTTCTTTCAAAAAGTGACCAAGCTTCTCAGGATCAAAGAAAGGCTGCGTGCCATGTCCTAGATTCGCTATATATCCTTGTTTGCCACCGCCGAATCCTTCTACCATCTCTTCGACTTTCTTAGAAATAATTTCATTAGTACCGTAAATAGTTCCAGGATCAAGGTTTCCTTGCAAGACAACTCGCCCACGAGCGATCTTTACGGCCTCTGCAGGATTGATTGAGTAATCAAGAGACACAACATCGTAGTCGGAATCCGCAAGCCAGTCTAATGCATACATTGCTCCTCTAGGGAATACAATTAAAGGAACTTGTTCCTTTACTCCAAGTTCACGGAGCCGCTTTCGCACACGCGTAGCTATTTGTAAAAGATAAGGCAAAGCAAATTCCTTGAATTCGGCTGGACCAAGCTCGCCACCTGAAGATTCGAATATCTGAAGTATTTGGGCACCAGCGACAACTTGCTGAACGAGAAAATCGACAGCAACATCAGTGATTCTACTCAACAATTCCTTGGAAGCTTCTGGATATTTGTATATCCAGGTCTTGGCGTATCGACAGAGCTTTGGAGATCCACCTTCAAGCATGTATACCATCAGTGTCCAAGGAGCTCCACAAAATCCAAAAAGCGGAACTCGTCCGTCCAATCTCTTGCGAGTTGCTGTAATAGCTTTGAAAGCCCAATCGAGTTCGCTGCAGATATCGACATCTGTTTTCAACTTTTTGAGATCTTCTGGCTCACGGAGGGGCTCCGGAAAATATGGACCAACCTTGTCTAATATATCCACGCTCATACCCATAGCTTGTGGAATAACCAAGATATCACTAAAAATGATGGCAGCATCTAAATAACCATCATATCTTTCTACTGGCTGAATAGTGATTTCAGATGCCAATTCAGTGGTTCTACAACACTGAAAAAAGTTATTCGATCCTTTCGCTTTATGATATTCTATATTTTAATAATTTTAATAAGTATTAGAATAATATCATCATCAAATTCACTGTATCTACTTATACCTTACCTGGGAGGTATCTTCCAGCTTGTCTCTAATGCCATATGCAGAATATCGTCATCAGCTATACTTCTATAGAACACGATTGGTTCCTTCGATTCTTCGCAGACTTACCATCACCCACACAGGAGGTCTCTCGACTTTCTCGCCTGTATTATATATAAGTGTTAGTGGTAGTTAGCACTTGTAGCCATTGTACCTGGTCAAGTGAAGTGATATATAGGTTCATACCTCGCGCTGCTCGAAGTAGCAGGTCATTTTTAAGAGGAGCAAATTCCTCCATAGTTACTGATATCGCTGCAGATTATCAGAACTTTGATTGCTTGGTTATATATTCAAGAATTGTTAAGTACTTTGCATACAAACAAATTACTTTGTTAGTATGTTGAAACAGTATAAAACTGACAACGACAGTATCTAATATTTATGATTGTGTTTATTTACCCTCAATTAGACGTAAAATATTCGAGATCCTCCCGTTATAAAATTATCAGATAAATCGGAAACACGCTTTCTGTTCTTAAACAAGGGATTTATACTACAAGCAGCGTTTTTTTATTCTTACTATGAATCACATACCATTAAGTTTATTTGTCTTATAAAACTTATCCATAAATAAACGCGAATGGCAGCTTCGCGTTAATGAGTGTGGACTATAAATATGCGCATATGCAGAGATAATACAGGAATTTATTGATTTATAGTCATATTATACACAAATGATGGAAGTAATCTAATGATAATAACCGTAATTAATAACAACACAGTTATATTATCCTCTCATTGCTTCGACTGTTGTCGTCGCCCATAACCACCTCGACCTGGGTCGTAATCTTCTCTATGTTCATCTCGGACTTGACCACCAAACTTGCCACGACCATACTGTCTTCCTTCTTTAAACCCTGGATCCAGATCCGTCCTTATTACTCTTTCATCTAATTTCGTTTGGTTGATAAATTTCATGCAGCAAAGAGCATCATCGTGAGTATAGTATTCTACGAAGCAAAACCCGCACGGTGTCTTGTTGAATCTATCAAGACCCATTATGATCTTTTTGACCTCTCCACATCTATGTAATTGTAAGCCTAGTCACCTTACAGGGAAACAAGTAAAACACATACTTAGAAAACAGCTCCATTATTTGCTCTTCTGTTGTGTAAAACGACCTAAATAGTAGGGTTCGATCAGCATATTATAGTACGAGAGCTATTGTTCCATTTATTCGCTTACAGATTTCCAACATATAGTGTGGTTGACTTCTCTAATAAGACTGTCATCGGCTCTTCAGTCTCTATCTCTTTCTGCGGCCGAAATCAAGTTAGTGTAAGCAATCGTATATTATCTAGTCATAAAATGAGCTCACCATCGATCTTCGATCAGCATATGAACTAGGCACATCCATTCTCGGTGCAGTGTTAGGATAGAAGCGCTGACTTCTTGATTGGAGTGCCATTTTTATTTATTTTTAGCTGTTATCACGATATTCAATATTGTCTAAGCTGATGTCGGTGCTTTCACTTGAAATTGCTATGCGTTCGATAGGGAAGAAAATTAGGCTGGTAAATGTCACGGACTTCGGGAATTACAAGCTCAATTATTTTTCAAAATATACTTTAGTAAAACTGACTTCTTGGAATCACAGCTGTAATAATCAATTTTCATCTTAAATACACCAACTTCAACAGCTGCCACAAATAACATAGATCTGTTCTTTAGACAGATAGTCTCCTGAACATGCCATGCACAGGGTGAGTTTAATAACATCTACTATAGAAATTTCGTAGCAGGTTGAAGCTGTACTGACAGATAAATGTTTGCTATAAGGATACTTCTCATACATGACAGTTCTATAACAGCTACGACAATATCATCAGTAAACGATCGCATTTCAAGAGTATTTCCAAAATCAATAGGACCATGGTCGCTTGAATACAAGCTCTATAGAGAGAATCCAGCTTTAGATTCAAATAGCGGAAAGTATAAGATCGGACAATCCACAGGACCACGATTCTTGTCGCAGCTAACACTCTCGCATCATGCAGACCAAGTTTTTTGCTTGATCGATGATACTCACGGGAGATCAAAGCTAAATAATGGTCAGGCACAGCAGCAAGCACAATTGCAACAAAATGAAACGACAGGGAGAAAAGTTATTGCAACATTTGATAAGGGCATGGACCTCATAATATCATCCAAGCTTCAAAGTCTCTGGATCCTACGAAAATCTATGCGAGCAGAAGGGATGGCTAACTCAGTTGGCACAGACTTTGAGATTCGAGTAGCAAACGTTACACAATCGGGATCTTTCAAGTTTCTAATAGCAGAGGTACGGGAAGACTCGTGAGATAAAGCTGGATCGCAACATGCCATTTTACTAACATTCCTTAACATGATCGTTAGATAACATATTTGAAAGGAAATTCTATTAGTGAATCGAAGCATCCAATTCAAGAGTTTATTACAAAATGCCAGCTTCCTCCAGGAAAGCTTTTTTTTGGGGCAACCTTAGACATACTTGATCGAAAAAATGACGAGTCCATGGCATTTACAGAACTGGATACAGGAATACAGTACATGGAAGTCTTTAGAGCAAGATCTATATAAGAGTTAATATTATAATATGTATCTAATAGATAGTTTAAAGCATCTACAAAATAAACTGTCAACCTAAATAAAAAAACAGATTTGTGAGCATCAAGCAATAAAGAAATGCTATAGATGATACCAAGTTGCTACTCAATAGCAGCCACTAAAATGAAACTACATACAGAACCTAACGCAAGTCCCATATTAAATGCAACACCCATAAAACCACCGGCAGCTTCTTTCTCTTCTTCCTCCACAAAGCTCTCCGCAATCATCATACCGCAGCTTGTAATATAACCGTTAGAAATACCGAACAGAAACTGTAAAATGACGTATATAAAATCACTATTTATAGAAGCGCCACGGCCATGAACATTGCACAACAGGAAGAAGGGAATAAACAATGTTCGTAAAAGAGACCATATGACAAGGGTCTTTCCATTTCGCGTCACAATGTTCGGACGTCCGCAGATCACACGACCAGCAAGATCACCAAGATTCCATATGAGAAAAACGAATGGAATGAAAACACTTGGACGATACCAAGAATTAGGACCTGACACACCAACTTCATAGTTTACCGAAAGAGTATTAGAGGCGAATACAGGAAACATCATAGTTACGCCAAAAGCATAAAATACAGCAAATGCTGGTCCCTTTAGCTTTTTCCACAAAGTAATAGCAGGGATATAACGTCTAGCAGTTCGTTCGGTCGTTTCTGCGGTCAGGTATTCTTCATCTTCCGCCCTATTCTGTTTACTAAAACGCTCAATCAGTGAGCTCTTCTGCCTGTAGAATTTAAGAAAAGAAAAAAGTGCGATAGTAGTAACACCAGTCGCAGTTAAAAAATATATAAATGAACTGGTAGCAGATGACGACAAATCATCCGACCCATCAGCAAGCTTCGTATTAGCGACTAAAACGACTGATAATATCTGTGCTATCGAAGGTAAAACGCCTGCAACAGCCTGACCAACCATAATAGCCTGCGTGTATATTGGTGCCATGATATTAGAAATGGCAAATCCACCATTTTGTGATAATGACGTAGAAAGCGCTGAGAAGAAAACTGACACCATAAGATAGACGAAATAAGGCCATAAAGCGAAAGATCGACCAACCACAGATGCAATAGCTAGTATAGTAAAATTGACTATGTTCATAGCAAGAGCAATCCAAATTCTGAAGGGATAACTTGCCGTTCTTTGCATATATGACAGAACTGCCATAGTACACGTCGCAGTAATAGTACTCGTACTCATCATACAACTTTGAAAGTTTTCTCTCAAGAAATCACTTTCCCTGAAGCGCATCTGAAAGTATGCAGCAGCACTTAAAAAGCAATTCCACGGCCAAAGCATAGCAATTCCTACATATAATACGTAACTCAGTTAGTCTAGTCGCATTTAGTCTGGACGTTGAACAGATAGCCATTCAGTGCAGTCAGTAATAGCAATCTTACCAATTAAGAGAAATGTAATATAATCTATGTGATTTAATTCTATATTACCACCGGAACCTTTTATTCCAGCTACAGATGGGGCTACATCTGCTTCTACTTCATCAAATAACTCCACGGTGCCATCGGACTCTTCATGGTGTCCTATAAGACTTGAAGAAGATACCTTTCCAATATCATCTTCTAACAGTAGATTCCGAGAAGCCATATCTTCTATTTAATCAAGAAGTGAGCACAGTAGCTCCAATGCCACCGAAGCACACGTATTGATCTAGCTTCCTACTAAGTAGTAAGATAAAAACTATCTATGGAATTGGTAAACGAAATACTCCCTGATAAACTAACAGACATATTGCAGAATGGGTTTAGGGTAATACAAGTTTTCAATGATTAGTTTAATTAAACAGATGTTTACAGAAACGGTACAGCAAATTAGTCTACACGCAAATATAATATTGTTGAACAATGAGCCTTGCATTATATACATAATTAAGCTAAAAGATCAATCTCAGTTCCATATTTCAAATTTGTAAAGATACAAAATATCAGCCTATAGCTCGGTAAATACCACTTCAATTAGATATAATTTATAAGATTAACCGAAAGATATATAGACACACTATAATCATTTCTAAATTATAATGATAGGTCCAGATATGCTAGCATGATGAACGCTAAAAGGCAGTTTAGAGAACAATTACGCATCAGTAATACAACCTCTACTAGCATTAGTTACCAACTTCGCGTACTTGTATAATGTACCCTGTGTATATCTCAGAGGAGGTGCACTGAACTTCGCTTTACGCTCTGCTACAACCTCGTCAGATACATGCCATTCGATCACATTACGCTCAGAATCAATTGTAATAGCGTCTCCATCTTCAACCAAAGCAATTGGGCCACCTTCCTGAGCTTCAGGAGTAATATGTCCAATCAAGAAACCGTGGGAACCGCCACTGTTTAGGAGTTTAGCAAAATAAGTAGACAAAAGCAACACAAGGATGTAGGAGATGAGTTATCTGACTTACCTAAATCGACCATCAGTCAAGAGAGCAACGTCCTTACCAAGACCTGCACCCATCAAAGCACTGGAAGGTTTGAGCATCTCGGGCATTCCAGGGCCGCCCTTTGGTCCTTCATATCTAATAATCACAACTGTCTTTTCTCCCTTCTTGATCTCACCACGCTCAAGAGCCTCTATGAAAAGATCCTCCTGGTCAAATACACGAGCCGTTCCAAAAAATACTGTGCCTTCCTTTCCGGTAATCTTGCCCACTGATCCACCAGGCGCAAGATTTCCTCGTAAAATTTGCAAATGACCTGTCTTCTTAATTGGGTCAGAGAATGGTCTAATAATCTTTTGATCGCTTGGAAGATCAGGGAATTTGGCAACATTCTCAGCCAGAGTCTTTCCGGTGACAGTAAGAGTGCTTCCATCAATGACGCCTTTATTTATAAGAAACTTAAGAACAGATGGCGTTCCACCAATCTTCAGCAAGTCAGCCATAACGTATTTTCCACTTGGCTTGAAATCAGCAAGCATTGGCGTGCTATCGCTGACTGCCTGGAAATCGTCGATAGTAAGATCAACGCCAACAGAATGGGCAATGGCAAGAAGATGAAGAACAGCATTAGTTGAGCCACCAGTGATCGTTACGTACTTCATAGCATTTTCGAACACAGCACGAGTCATAATATCACGAGGTCTGATATCTAGTTTCATCAGATTCTTGATAGCCTCGCCAATCTCCAAACATTCCTGACGCTTCTCAGGAGAGTCTGCAGGGAAAGAAGAAGAACCTGGTAAAGTCATTCCCATAATCTCGGCAGCAGAAGCCATGGTGTTAGCAGTATACATACCACCGCAAGCACCAGGGCCGGGACACGCATGTCGGATAATGTCAGCTCGTGTAGTCTCGTCAATAGACTTAGAAATATACTGTCCATAAGCTTGGAAAGCAGAGACAACATCAATATCAGCATCTGGATTACAGGAACTTCGTCCTGCCTTGATAGTGCCACCATACAACATGATTGAAGGACGGTTAACTCGGCCCATAGCAATCAAGACACCTGGTAAGTTCTTGTCGCAACCAGGTATAGAAATATTAGCATCGTAGTGCTGTCCAAACATTACAGTCTCAATAGAGTCTGCGATCAAGTCTCTAGACTGTAAAGAATATCTCATACCAGTAGTTCCCATAGAAATGCCATCACTAACACCGATGGTATTGAACTGAAGACCCTTCAGACCTGCTTTTTCCACACTATCCTTAACTGCAAAGTTCAGGTCCAAAAGATGCATATTACATGGGTTTCCTGAGTACCATACGCTATAAAATAAAATTTAGATAATGTTCTAGTTTCGAAATATCGCAGAGATTTTAAAGTTCTTGAATAATTACCTTGAGATGCCAACCTGGCCCTTAACAAAGTCTTCATCTTTAAACCCAGTCGCGTACACTATACAAACTATTAGTAATTCGAAATTCTCTATCGTAAAACTAGCAAATAAAGCTCATTAAATATAACGTACGCATTGCCTGAGAAGCGCCCTGTGATTTGGGAAGTGTGATTTCGGAACTATACTTGTTAAATGCTGTTTTTTTTGACGTTTCTCCATCATCAGAGGAGCGGTACCGCATACATTGGCTGAATGTTCGGCTACAAAATTTATTAGCACCGCATTCTTACTGCTATTTCAATAATAATCACAACTTCAAGCAGTGGAACATGCTACTCTCTCAGCAAGGCCTCCCATAATTCCATATCCCGAATGCTCCTAATAACAAGTACCTCTTAAGGCTGATGTTCCTGAGAAGCTGATCTCCTCGAACTAGCCTACAATTTCTTAATTCAGCAAGCATTTTTAGTGTGTGAATAATTCACTACTAAAATATAGATTTAATATGATACTACTATGAAATAGTTATATACGTATATATATATGTGCACATATAGTTCAAGAATCAATGCTTTCTATAAGAGTATTTCGCAAGTAGAGAATCTCAATGAGTCAACTAGTTATCGAAAAAAATATTTTTTTAGATGAAGCCCACCCCGGCGAGTAGTTGACTTACAATTAGAATGCTTTTGGTAGGCTATTCATTAATTAAACATTAAGGATACAGTACCCTAAACAATCATGGCGATATCGGAGACATTGACCTAATTGATTAAGTAATCGATATAAGTGGTAAAAACGGTCAATGAAAGTTTCAAACAACAAATATATACAACGATCTAGAAAGCTGCGACTGACACATGAACATATAACATGGCAAGACATTCTAAACGAAAGTAAGTTATATATTAGTGAAATATCTAATCAAAATCGCTGATTCTTACTGATGGCATATATATTTGGTTGTGGAGAATCAAAAGAAGTGTGTCTATCGTACGATCGGCTCAGATTCCTCAATTGACTCCAGTCTTAAAAGACTCAGAACAATGCTTCAATCGGTAAAAAGGAAGTTACTAACTGAAATGGTTATTCATTTTATAGTACGGCCTCTCCGTTTTTCACAGCGTATGAGCGATCGTTACTCTCTCAGTATGGCAGACAGAAGCAACGTCTGTCCAGTGATTCATTTAGAAAATTCGACGGATGTAATTTATGTTTAATGACAGCCAGAGATCCAGTTGCCTGTCTAGAGAAAGGACATATATTTTGCAGGCAATGTATAGTTGAAAATCTTATTGCACAAAGATCAGAGATTAAAAGAATAGAGAAAGAGATTCAACGAAAAGAGAAAGAAGAAGAAGAGCAAGAATTGCTTAAGGAAGAAGCAGAGAGGGAGAAAGAAGTGAGCGAATTCGAAAAACTTCAATCTGGATTGGGCCGCAGCGAATCGAACAAGTTAAAGCGTAAATACGAAGATGACGACGATAGGAGCGAGATTAAAAACAGAAATAGTGTGGTAGAAGAGAATTCTGGTATCACCAAGTCCGGCGGCTCTTCGTTTTGGACACCAGTTACAGCGGCTGTCAAAAACCGCAAGTTTTCAGCTCCTAAGGAAGTCAAACTAGAGCCCATTTGTCCGGCATCTGATCCCGAAAGTAGTCATAAAATATCGCTTAAGAACTTACTAGATGTACACTTTGAAATGGAGTCGAAAGGTAGTGAAAAGTGCATCAGAATATGTCCTTGCTGCAGAAAGGATTTTGCTAGTTCCACTGACGGATACTGTAAGTTCTTCGTATTTACTGTGCGATATTTATAACTGAGCTGAGACTAATTGTACGTGAAATTTAGTGACGGTTCCGTGTGGTCATGTTATTTGCAAATCTTGCTATGATAAAGCTATGAAACCACATAGTCCAGCCGAAAAGCTTAGATGTTATGTTTGCGATGAAGATCTCAGCTCTCAACAAGGCAAAAAGTCTAATAAGCGTGGTATATTATTCCTGCAAAGAGAAGGTACCGGATTTTCTGGTGGTGGGAAGTCATTGGTGGAAAGAGAAGGTATTGCATTTCAGGCGTGATAGAATTAAACCGGAAAGATTAAATAAGATAGTCTATTGTACATAATTTATTTATAACAATTTTAATCCTCAGATATGTAAATTTTCAAAGTCATCATTAACCCTTTGGAAAAGCTTTTCAAGCTTTAATTTCGTCATGTTGATAATTTTTGACCTAATTTTCGTTAGCAGCTATAGCGACAATACTATCATATATTTACAACATACTCGTTTTCAAGCGAAGTCTTCAACTGCTGGATCTGATAACTCTGCAGACCGATAGGGGATCGTCTGTTTGTTTTGACGTCCATTCCTTTGAACTCTTCCACCATTGTTAACAAACGTCCGGACTGACTCATGGCTTGTTGATTCCTTGAAGATATGCCATGCACATCGTCTATTTTAGACTTAACTCTATGAAGCTCTTGCACCCAGTTCTTTTCTGCATCGCTTAGAGGAACGACGTTACTTTTCAGCATTTTCCGATAAATTCTGTCTGCTTTTTCTTTCAGCTGCATCTGGTTGTTGTTAATATTTTCAATCTTAAGGTAGGCATCAGATTTTTCCAACCGTTCAATAATGTCTTGAACATTTGCCAATCTTGAGAGCTGTCTATGAAGTTCTGCTCTCTGTTCAGAAAGACGTCTATAAATGCAAAGTCCAGCAGAATATAATTCCGCAATATCTTTATCTGCATGTTCCACCATAAGTCCAAAAAACTTCAGGCTATCCTCATCAAATTTAATACCTTCAGTAAAAGAAACCGAAAGTTGAGAACCAGTCTTGATCATGTCGTTTCGTAAAGAGCATCCACGACGTAGTTTATCAACATCAATCGATATTGGATTCATAAAAGTTTGATAAGGTGCATCATCAAGCTGCTTTAGTGTTCCTTTGGTTGTTTCTTTATTAGCGTCCACAGCTAATGAAAATTTGGTATCTTCATAAAACTCCACAGAATCTGATTTCAAAGCTATCAGGACATCGGAGGACATAGAAACCAGTTGAGTAACGCCCAATATAGACCTAATTCATAATATAAGTACAAGAATTAAAATTCTGAAAACTCCTTAAAGCACTTACTTGCTATGTGACAGGTGTAACCATGATACCTCACTACTAAGATTAGATGCAAATAGCTTCTGCATCTCATTGTCACTCATCCCACTGGAAATGATGTTGACAAGACTATCCTTCCAGTGACCAAAATCTACTGAAACAACCAAGCATGCGCAACTAATTATTAAAGAGAACTCATTTATCGCTGAAATGTGCAATAACAACTCCGATTGCGGTTTATGTCCCGTTTCAAGGGAAATACTTTCTATCAAATATAGCGTTGGTTCGTACATCTTTTCTATAGTCATGGCTTTACCTATGTGTTCTCGCGTTGTACTTTCCCAGGAAACACTAACTGGGGAACTTTGTAAACAGAAGCTTATCTGTCCTAAACTACTAGTAACAGCCACTATCGCACTTGAGGCAAGACTAAATACAGAGATATCGGTAGAATTTCCAGTCTTATATAGTTCTGCAGGGTAGGGCCGTATTACTAATGGACCTTGTAATTTCAGTGTATATTTCATTGAGTCAGGTCGATCAAATGAGCCATATTCCCTGCTATCATTATAAATATCTGTTCGTTGTGACAAATGAATTATGTTTTCCATGCTGGCGGACTGATCTGCTATATCAGCAATCCAATTGAGCTGGTTTCTTCTTCTATATTTCTCTTTCTTGCTTATCTCATATGATTCGCATTCTCTATACTCAGAAAGTGCCCATTCTAATAATCCTTGAATAGATTGACGCTCCACAACACTGTTAAATGTTAATCAAACTATAAACAAACGCATTTTATATAAGTCAACATAACACTACCTACCATTGCCGTGGAATAAAAGGGCAAAGAACGTATATATCACCATTTTCAGCCAAAATATAGAGTGTCATATGACCTGTGTATAGATCTTTAGGTCCAAAACACATAGACGCCGGAATTATACCACTAACATCAGTAAACCCGTAAGAATACCCTTGGATTTCAGGTTCCGACAAGTCTAAGATCTGATCTGGTTCTGTATAGCTCACCATAATATCAAACATCCTACCAATTTTATTTAGCAAATAGTTAGAATGACAATAACACCTAAGCGTACCTAATAACTGCGTCTGACGAAAGGACAACCAATGAAGTATCATGCTTTGAAAGTGGGTGCCATAATACTTTACGAATAGATAAATCGTTTGCTCTATATATGTTGCTCAGTAACCGACCGCTAGAAACAGGTTTCCAATTAATATATATGACGCTATAGTTTTATCAGCTTTGAATCGAATATCTTACCGGCAATGTATCCTGCTATCTGAATCCTTTAAAAATCCAGGTGGTGGAAGTATGCAAATTATGATGCTAGACTGTCCAACAATTGCCATATGAGTTCCCGATATATTTAATACCAGAGACTTGATTTCAAAATCAAGATTAGGAACACTCAATGTCTGTGATTAAATTAAAATCTATAGTCTACCGTTTCCAAGTTTGTCATGATAGAAACATACCTTATAAATTCTGGGCTGACCTTTGATCGTAGCGTCTTCAATGTTAAGGAAGTCTGTACATCGAATCTGTTTACCAACAGCTAGGAATAGTTCTGTGTCTCGTGCCGCTAACACATTATTACAATCAAATACTTCATGATCTCCCTCCTTGTCAGAAGATGATGATCTCCCTAATAGTGATTTAAAACTTGAAGGTGCGAGACTATCTATAGCTGATGAACCGATATCTTTGAATATTGGATGATCTGCCAACGCGCCTTGAAGCCTTAAACTTTTAGCCAACGGCATTATATTCACTCAAAGAGCGACTGTTATAGAGAAGTATCTCTATTGGAAGAGGTAATAATAGAGAAATACGTAATGTAAAGTCGTTGCAAATAAAAATTGTCGATGGAAAAAAAAAAGAGGTTTGGTGAGAATTATTTGTTGTTGAGCCAAATTTTATGTGTTTAGGATGATTCAAGTGAAGGTAAATTTCCTTTCGGTAACGACCAGATTTGATCTAGTCACTACAGTGCAAATTCTACGTAGCAAATAAAACTTCTCTACTAGATATATTTTTCTAAATAGTATACGCCAAAAAAGGGGTTAAAGATGTAGATATTACTTGTGAGAATGAGCGGTAAGCATTATAGTGAGTGTATGTTGGTGACTACACCATATGAAAGATACGACCTAAAAATACATACGTAGACGACATAATATAGGATATATGTAAACAAAAAGCAAATTTTGAGACATAAACAAAATTTACTGAGATAGTTACGAAGGTTCAGGTGTCTCCATTGTTGTTGCAGGCATACTAGTACTTTCGCCATTACTGTCATTTTCATTGCCCGTAGAACTATTTTTTTTCACTAGTGAGGATAAAAATTGAGCAACCATAGGATCGAGGCCCTGCATCGAAGCACCAGTTTCTATAGATGACTGAATAACAGTACTTGAGTTGTTCATGCTGTTATCATTGCTATCGTTGTCATTAATTTTGCTAGTCATCCGATCAATACTTATATCATTATCTTCATCTGGGGACATAGGTGCATATGTGGGAACTTGAATTGAGTCATCTTCATTGTCATCATTATTGCGGACTGAAACTTTGGATCCAGATGATATATTGTTATCGCCGTCCATCTCATTACCATCAGACTCATCAGGATTTCTACCGAGAATCATCTGGTTCACATCTTGTTGAAGTTCAAGAACGCGGTTCTGCTTCTGAACTAAATCATTATGTTGATTCATCTCACCTTCTAAGGCAGCTTTATTTGCCACAACAATGGATTCGAGCTGATTTATAAACGTAGACCTAGCCTTTATAGCGTCGTTGGAAGCCTTTATAGCCGAGTTGAGCGAAGTTAACAGCCTTTCGAGCTGAGATGCATATTCCATAGGTGCCGGTAAAGCCTCAGCGTGAACGATTTCGGAATACAATTTTGACGAAGTTGATATGCCAGAGCTTGCAGAATTAGCCTTTGTGGTCATGTCTTGATGCGCTGTAGCTAGCTTAGAAATTTCCGAGGGCAATCCACTAAGACCAAATGACAGACCCTGTCCAATTCTTCGGCCACCAGAAATCTGTTTGGGCTTCTTTTTATCAGTATCTAAATTAGCAATATACATTAGAGTGAGGTATAAATAAGTTTATTCAGGCATAGTTATTACCTCCTAAGCGAGTTTCGATATCCATGAGAACTTCTTCAGGAAATATCGTACGTTGCCTCCATACCTCTACCACACGGCGGATCTTTCCCTGAAGGTCCGCATTACATTGACGATATGCATTTTCTATGGACTCCGCAATCGACTATATAATCAAAATTAGTTATCAATACTCAAAATACGCCGAATAATAATACATACACCAGAAAAGGCTCGTAAAAATTCCTCTTTCCGCCTGGCTCGTGACTGTTGCACAACTTCATTAGCTAAGTATATGAGTCCTAGTTTTCTATGTGCTGGAGCTGTTGTAAGATGACATAACATGCCGTTAATATTTCTTAAGGTACTAAAATAGATATTAAATTAAATGAATATACCATCATTCAAAGCCTTTGTCCAGGTCTTTACCGTCTGATCTGCATATCTTCGATGGAATAGTACCTGAATATCGCCATTAGAAAAAATGTATTAAATACGATCCAATCATCACTTGCTAGTTTTCATATTAAGGCCGTAACTTCTCAAATGCTTACCCACTGCGCAATATTAACTATAGCCTCTTGAGTTTCATTGAGACTTGAAAGTTTGCTGGCCACTACGTCTTCAGAATACGACATTATTCGGCGACGAAAGCTATGATGAGGCCGATATTTCTTGTAGTCTGTTCGTAGACAATTCTATCAAATGTCAAGTCGTTACAATAGCGAGATCCTGTAAAGAATCAAATCAATGCCGTCCGTATCCTGAATGACTCTAAAGTTAAAAACCCCTGGTAACTATACAGTGAGACTTCTACTTCTGCAATAGATTCGCGATGGATATGTAAAAAAATCCTTAAACGAAGTTTACTTTTTTACATGGGTGGTGCTGCTCCCTAATAAAAACAACACGTTATTCGTGCTTACTGCTCCAATCTGCAATATCTTCCCATCGCCCTGTCCAAAAGGTATCATCGACATAACAACCGACCATCGAAGATCACTTCATCTTCCGATTTTTTTTCTACCTCATCACTATATCATCATCATATTTCGCATATTTATTCTCAATTCTTCGTCTGAATTTAATATCGATAAAAAATATAGCTTACAGTGAAAATGTCACATTTTCCTTCCCTCGAGGAGTTCGATCAGGGCCAAACTGAGACAAGGGACCTGCAAGATGATGGAGTCGATTTTGGTGTTCCAGAGACGGAGGAAGATTTTATTGCTCGAGAGAAGGCTATCCTCGGAGATACTGGTATCGATATACTAGAAGAAAATAATGGATTGAGTAATGGTCATGGCGAGTACCAGTCAAACGATTCAATGGAAGGCGGGAAATTAGAAAGCAACAACAATGGAGACTATGGCAATGGCTCTGGTCCTACAGAGGTAGTTATTATCTAGATATATTATCAACCAAGGAGACCGGAGAGCAGTACTATTTGGACTATTCCGAGTTGATTTACTAATTGATATTATTAAATATGCTTGAGAATGCTAACTGGTTCGTTTAACGTAGTCAAATACTTTGCCGTCATTCCACACTGAACCGGAGGAATCAGAAGCTGTTGCGTAAGTATATTTCTCTGTTGGTTCCTATTAGTTAATGTCCTGGTCATCTAATTTTTTTGTACAGAGAATGGAGAGAGCGACAAGCACTTGCTATACAGAGACGAGATGAGCAGAGCGAAGCCAGAAAGCAAGAGACCCAAAGCGCAGCAAAACAGGCTATCGACGATTTCTACGAAAATTATAATGATAAGAAAGATAAGTCCATTGCTCAGACCAGGTATACCTAACAAGCACTCTTAAATCATGCCATCGTCATCAATGGTATCGTATCTAACTGTATAACTTGCTATAGAGCCGAAGAAAAGGAATTCATTGAGTCTCAAGAGAGTACTGTTGCCGGTGGAACCGCTTGGGAACGTATTGCCAAGCTTGTCGATTTGTCAGAGAAGAGTGCGCGTACCGCTTCGGTAGACAAGTCTCGGTTTAGGGAGCTGCTCTTGTCATTGAAGAGCGATCCTGATGCCCCAGGTGCCAGTGGCTACTAAAGAATTGTAAAGCGTTCTAATTAAATAAGCTTTATTTCAAATCTATATCCAATTGTCTGCTATTTTTGTTCAATTAAAACTCATAATATTTACGTTTTTTCCTCATCCATATTTGTATTCACTCAGTTACGATTAATATGATTTACCTATAACTACCGCCTTTGGTTTGACAATGCTACTGTCCGATATTCTTGTACAGATTGAATTTTGTAGCCTGCTCCTTGAGGATCACTATATCAAGACAAATTCCAATGAAATGTACTGTGTTTTTTCTGTCATAGTGCATGTGATTATATTGATATCCAATTTTATAAATTAGTACTATATCATATCTTAATCTAGCGCTATGTGAATAGTATAGCCTTGATCATGCTTCTCACCAGCAGTCTCGCCAGACGATGACAATATCGATTATTAATTTTATATCATTGCTAGCATAATAATGGCTGTCAGGCGTGATTTGTGATTTGTGATTTACCCGGACTTATTTGTGATCTGAAGACCGGTATCCGGTAGGTACTGTAAAATGCATAAGCAATTATTACGACAGGATTCGTCGAACTGGAAAATCTTTCTTGACCAGGGACAGATAGCGCTGCAAGGAGCTATTACAAACACATAAGCTACGACAAAAATAACCGAGGAGCCCGGAATTTGAGGGTACGCATAGAGAGTGTCACAGCAGAGGTGACTGTTAAGTAGCGGATGTTGACTGCAGCCAAACTAGGCAGAGTGAACATACAATAAGAGTATTGTTTCGGAGCCCTGGCAAACTCAAGACTTAACAGAGCAAGAGCATTCTAGCTCACGCCGACATAAATTAGGAATATCCATCGAGATGAGCCATAGAGATCTTTTAACAAGGACAATTAAGCGTGTGTCTCTTCCACAGAGGCTGGAGGTTTTCGGGAAGTCGTCAATATGCAGACCATGGGCTGTTAGAGGGAGACTTTTCTCAGTAGACCATCGAACTCGCCAGACTGCTGGCTATCACTTTGTGCCTAGATTTAGATGGCAAGAGCTGTATAGACGGCCTTTGGTGCTATCAATGACACATAGACTCTTCAGCACATCTATGGTAGGTCTCAATGAAAAAGACAATGGCAATTTGAAGAAAGATACTGTTAAAGGAGCGTCTGAAGGACGACATATTGAGCCAGATGAATCTCTCGAATTCCGAAGGTCGGAAAAGGCAGTTCGTGCAGCTCAAGTAGATTTGTCTGCTAGATTGTCTAAAAGGGAAGCTCCTCCGAAGACTGCCGGTTTTGATGAAATTCGTAGATTATTTCGACTTGCCAAAAAGGAAGTTTGGCCGTTAACCGGTATGGCTTGTTTAATAGTATTATTATGGTTATTTTTATAAGTATTTGGTGAGTCGACTAACGCTCAATGGGCTTATAAATTAGCTGCGTTCGTTCTTTTGTGCCTGTCTTCTGGAGTGATGTTGGCAGTGCCTTTCTCAGTAGGAAAGATTTTAGATATCGCGTCAAATCCCGACACCGAAAGCACGATTCTCGGCATGACTCTGATGCAATTTTATGGTGCTCTGGGTATAATATTCGTACTTGGTTGTATTGCTAACTTCGGTCGAGTCGCAATACTTCG
Organism: Dipodascopsis uninucleata var. uninucleata; assembly: GCA_030568195.1. Taxonomy (NCBI): domain Eukaryota; kingdom Fungi; phylum Ascomycota; class Lipomycetes; order Lipomycetales; family Lipomycetaceae; genus Dipodascopsis; species Dipodascopsis uninucleata. The sequence continues at coordinate 1,284,075 of JAJLTO010000004.1, read as the reverse complement.
AATTGTAGGGGAGAGATTGGTATCAAGGCTTAGATCCCAGCTCTACAAGCAGACAATTACTCAAGACGCGGAGTTTTTTGACGCAAATAGAGTCGGTGATCTTATTTCACGTCTCTCTAGTGACGCTAATATTGTTGCAAAATCACTAACGCAAAATGTATCTGACGGTCTTCGCGCTGTTGTGTCTGGAGCTGCTGGTGTGAGTATGATGGCTTATGTTAGCATTAAGCTCACTGGTGTTATGATGGTAATAATACCCCCTGTTGCCATTTTTGCTTTTTACTACGGTCGAAGGATTAGAAACGTCGCTAGAGATACTCAGGCTGCGCTTGGCTCTGCTACAAAGATCGCAGAGGAACGATTGAGTAATATTAGAACTGCTCAATCATTTTCAGGAGAAATCCAAGAGGTTCATAGATACAATGAAAGAGTTCGTGAAATATTTGGGCTCGGAAAGCGAGAGGCCACGTACAGCGCAATGTTTTTCAGCTTAACTCGCCTTTCAGGAAACTTGACTATTCTTGCAATACTAGGTGTAGGCTCGCAAATGGTCACTTCAGGAGCAATTACGATCGGTGAGCTCTCTTCATTCATGATGTACGCAGCATACGCAGGAAGTTCCATGTTTGGTCTATCGTCATTTTATGCTGAGTTGATGAAGGGTGTTGGTGCTGCAGGTAGATTATTTGAGCTGGAAGATAGAAAGCCTAGAATCAAGACTACTGTTGGGAAACCAGTACCGAATAATGGTACTGGTATTATAGAATTCAAAGACGTTATATTTTCATATCCTACGCGTCCAGCAGTCGCGATTTTTGACCATCTCTCGTTCAAGATTGAGCCTGGAAAGAATGTCTGTATTGTCGGTCCCTCAGGAGGAGGAAAGAGTACAATAAGTCAACTGCTGTTGCGATTTTATGACCCACAGTCGGGATCCATTACTCTCAATGGCGAAGATATCAGGGATTTTAATTTGAAGTCTCTCAGAAAAACTATAGGAATGGTTTCTCAGGAACCTGTTTTGTTTTCTGGTACGATTGCGGAGAACATTGCGTATGGTAGACCACATGCTACTCGTGCGGAAATATTAATGGCTGCAAAGAAAGCAAACTGCGATTTTATACAAGACTTTCCGGATGGTCTTGATACTGAAACGGGTGCCCGAGGTGCCCAGCTTAGTGGTGGCCAGAAGCAAAGAATTGCAATAGCACGTGCTCTTATTCGTGATCCTTCAATTTTAATTTTGGATGAAGCTACATCAGCGCTTGATGCAGAGTCAGAATCGGCAGTAAATAAAGCCCTCATACGTCTTATGGATAGTAAAACTACTACCATCTCCATTGCACATAGGCTGTCTACTATTATGCGCAGTGATTACATTATTGCACTTAATGGAACCGGCCAGGTCGCAGAACAGGGAACGTTTAAAGAGCTTAGTTCAGATCCGGAATCCTTTTTCTCTAGGCTTTTATTAGATAGTCATCATATTAATCTTACCATAGACGATTCCAGTCCTCACAGCAAAGATGAAATTGAAATAATACGAGAGGATGAAGATATTTTAGAGGAGCAGCTTTTAGAAGAGCTGCAGGAGGAGCGAGAAGAGCAGGCCAAGACTGACAAAAAAGAAAATATGCTGGCACCATAATAGTTCATTCGGTGATTATTGACTTGTGTATAAGATTATGAATTTTATAACTAATTTGAGAAAGTTGCCGCAGTATCTTTCATTTCTAACTTTTATGATGAATGTCATTTGGATGACTATTCTTCTCGTTTTTGGGACTGTAAATATTCTTTTTGTCATCTAGACAAAGCCAGCACTCTCATTTTCCGTATTTTGTTGGTTCTTTTCTGTATTTTCTATTTCATTCTCCAATTCACCAGTCTATCTACATTATATTTATTGATAAAGCTGTTCTAAATGCTATATTATACTCATTTGTTAATATTAAGAATTGGCAATATCTTCAATGGAGGTGTCTCTGCTGAGTAGGGGATATCAGGACAGCAGCATTCAATAAAAGTGTTCCAGGTTCCATCAGCTTATTCTTAGTTAATTATAATTATATTTATTGAGCCAACGGTGAGTAGTAAATCACATGAATGCTTAGGACGATTGATCATAAATGAACCAGCTTTCTAAGTCAAAGTTCGAGCAAACCACACCAACCACCGTCATCATCATTACTGGAACTCGTAGTATGGCTCTTAGATGTTCCAAACCGCTGGATGAGTCAATACTTAAATGTAATGATTATGCTCCATTATAATAATTAATTTTAAGAAATTGAAAATGTCTGTTGGTAGTTATGAGTAATTCAGAGATTACTAAGAGATTTCACCTAATATACCACGTCTACAGTCTACAAAAGTAACCATCCAAATCTTGAATTTACTCTTGAAGCAATGACGCGAAACATGCTTTCAGATGAATAGTCCATCTCGTAAATGCAGCTCTGTCGTATGTCAACTAGCGGCAGCAAAGATTCGTAACACTTCGAAATGACAGTTCGCATCGCGCTGTGTTAAATCTATTTCTGAGAGCCGCTTCAAACAAGAAAAACCCTTGCATTCTTTTAACAACAAACTGGAACTGCTCTGCCTCCTTGTTCGGAATCCTCTCATAAATTTTTTTTTGAAAAATATATCTCCGCCTAGGCACCCACAAGATAGATCACAAAGACATTACTATCAAGGAGAAGTTATTCACTAGAACCTATAAAAATGGTGAGTACTTCTGTGGAGAGTGATAGATTGTGCATAGCACGCGCTGCTGGCGATGGATAGCGAGATCGGCAAATTATTTAACTAATCTTTTGGTTATGTAGGCTGATCAACTCACTGAAGAGCAAATCTCTGAGTTCAAGGAAGCTTTTTCCCTCTTTGATCGTGACAATGATGGTGAGTATTATTCTAGTGTCATTTTACTGACAGAAGAGGCGTGGTGATAGGGAAATGGTTGGAGTTTATATGCATGGTGGTAGTATAACCTGGAGTGTAGAACTCTGGGTTGGCAGACTACACTCGTTTAGTTGCATATTCGAGAATCCGCTTCTATTCATCACAATGAGGTGCATATCATTGAACGATCCTTTCAATATATTGAACCTACATGTGAAGGATGATATATGAACGTAGAGTATTAATACTACTCGAGATGGGTTTCTTGATATTGAGAGGGCTCTACGTTGGAAATAGCACAATTTCTCACTTCCCAAACGTCATCATGCCAAAAGCAATTTTTTTGACTATAGTTCGATATTTTAAACTGATGTTATTTTCTTTTATAGGACAAATAACTACTAAGGAATTGGGAACTGTCATGCGAAGCTTGGGACAGAATCCATCAGAGTCGGAATTGGCTGATATGATCAACGAGGTCGATGTTGATAGCAATGGAACCATTGACTTTCCAGGTATGTCTATTTAAATGTAAATTACCGGATAGAAATATGCAACATTAAATAATATGGGTGGATTTTGAGATTTAGCTATTCGAATTTATATATTATAATTCTAACGCTAGTTTCTAACCGTAGAGTTCCTCACCATGATGGCTAGAAAGATGAAGGATACGGACTCTGAAGAGGAAATTAGAGAAGCTTTTAGAGTCTTTGACCGCGATAATAACGGTTATATTTCTGCTGCCGAATTGCGACATGTCATGACTTCAATTGGCGAGCGATTGACAGAGGATGAAGTTGATCAAATGATCCGCGAGGCTGACAAAAGTAAGTTTTTTACAATTTGTGATACTTATATACTTATATACTAATATATCTTCTTCAGACAATGATGGTCACATTGATTACAATGAGTTTGTTCAACTTATGGTAAGTACTTGTTTTCGATTTATTGTGGAGTATAATATATCTTTAGGTTTGGTTTCTAATATGTGATAATAGCTCTCCAAGTAAACAGGACATTAAGAAGAAATTTGATTTAACCGAAGATTTTATTTTTAAAAATATTCCTATTTCTTTTGTTTTTAATACTTTAATGCTTGATTCTTTGTTATTGTTTATCTAACGAATTTGAGACTGTATTATTCTTGAAATGTGGAGATTTATGTACAACATGTGAGGCGCGATATTTCTCGGTTATCCAAGTAATAGAGATATAGCTTGTACTTTCCATTTGTTCATTTATTTCTAGTATATATCCGTATCTCATATATAGTATTTGGTCGTGCTTCTAGTTTTTTTTTCGTATGGTGTTATCTAAAACATCTCTTTGCCATCATTACTTTGGATTCGTTTTGATTGTTACATGGCCAATTAAGACTCTATGACTACCCACATAATATTTCTTTATTGTCTAATACTTCTTTCAAAAATATCTTTCATGGAGATGTATATTTTTGTAAGAATTATATACCCATTGCGGATCGCATCTTATTTGTGGGGGGTATACCTCCTATATTTTATTTTTTATTTCATATTGACTAATATATACTATGTTGCGATAATGTGAGAATAATATGAAACGAAGAAATGACTGTGTAGCTATTAAAGATATTAAACAATAAATGAATAAAATAATCATAAATCCATCCCTAAATGCTTTTTTTTGGGTTATAACTGCTTAGTGAGTTCAGTGATCAATCTTTTATTGTTGTTGTACCTTCTTCCTCGACAGCATCTTGTTCAGCTTGCTCTTGTCTAAATCGATCCAAGTCCGCTTTTGTCAAACCATATTGAGCAAGTTGCTCTTCGTTAAGCTCGTCCAGATTAATAATTTCCTCCTCCTCGACTTCACCACGTTCTTGCTGCTCTTTCAGTAACACTTGTGATCTGTTTTTAACATGAGCATATGTTTGTTCAACATCCTTTAAAAATGCGTCTAAAGCAGGATGATTAGGTGACATTATTTTACGGAAAAAAACAGTGACTCCATCCCGTCCTAGGCGATGACAATATTGCAACAATAGTGCATTGTGAACATAACGCTTTGCAGCAACGTGTTCTCCTTGCATTTCCAATGTAAACGCTTCCATCAAAATACCGTCAGATTCTTTCTCAGATATAATTTCGGGATGCGTTGCAATAAATTCCAAGCATTTCTCATAGCTTCCAATCTTGATGCTGGCAAATTGCTTACCAATTTCAGAAGCCTGAATATCTTCCTCTGTAGGATCTTCATCAGTAGAGCTCGCGCCTGTTGATGATTCGCCTGATACAGGAGGATGATTTAGAACCTCAATCTCTTGAACCTTTTGTTTTCCTTTATCAGATTTTGTCGGTGAATTATTGCTAGACGATACAGGCCGTGATATCTTCTTATTTACTCGAGTACTGTCAAATCCGATCTTCAAATCATCAGAAGTGATATGCTTAGCCTCCTCTTCCAAGAGCTCGTTAAGCTTCTTTGACGCGAGATTCTGTGCATCTATAAGCTTTTCATGATGATCTTTAAGTTCTTCGATTAGAGCAGGAATATATGGGAGATCTATCTTTTTGCTCGCTGCAGCTTTCACTTGATCTACCAATGACTTCATCATATCTTCGTATGACGAGTTCTCGTTGGGACTCTTACCCGCGGGCGCACTTTTTGCATCGACAGAACAAGCATTATCCAGAATAGCGTCGGCTGAGTTCCTGCTATTACCATCTTCAGAATCCTTTATTTCTTCTAAAAATTTACAGAGGTTGTCAATTCTAGTCAGCAGGTTGGTATTCATCACCTGCTCACTTTTGAGATACTCGATCTCTCCTTGCCGCTGTTGCCTCTTCTCGTGTATATCTCTCTGTTTCCATCTTATGAATGATTTTTTGTCGACATTAGGATGAACTATATAGTGGAGATTAGAATATTTGTATTAAGTAGAAATTATTTCAACAAAGCGCTATCAAATGTAATCCAATAGCTATATGTGCTCTCCTTTGCAATGTAACTAACTCACCTTCAATATCAGAATCGTCTGAGAGCTCTAGCTTATCCCACTTCGAGTAGTCAACCACCATGATCGCTAACTAGCCTTTTTTGCTTGCGTCCTTATTGCTAATATATTCTGAGATACAAGAGAAATGGTAATATTCCAAATGTGATGTAGCACTGACTTTCAATGACCCTTTGTTTTCAAATCTATAATGTACTTTATGCCTTGCATTTCTTGTACTTTCCAGAATCTCCTACCAAATGTCATCTGCATTCTCTCACTTATACCATATACGTAAAATGCTTAGTCACCCCTGAGCTTGACTTCACGTAATATAGAGACTATTGTTGCACCAGTTCCGCCTTGACTTCTTGATCTTGTCTGCAATTTTAATAAGGTCTGCAAGAAGAACAGACAGCTTGGCCAAGGGCCCAGATCACATTTGATTGATCTTTTAGTGGAGTGTAGCATCGAAGGCTAAAGGTTTTTGTGAAATATAGTGATAACGAGATGTATCGTGATCGTACTAGTCTGTACTATTCCTTCCGTCAGTCATATGCTCGGCATCCTGCTACAGAATCATTTATATATTCCACTAGTTCTCCGTTTGGTGTATCGAACGGAAATTCAAGTAAAGGAGCTAATGTCGGTACAGATGAGGCTCGGAATCCATTATTGAATGATAGGGCAGAGATCGCTTTAACAGAGATAGGCGACAATCCAATAGAGCTTGATATTCTCCCGCCATCATGGACAGATATCAGCGATGAGGTTAATCAGATTCTTGATATGATAAAAGAGAAGAGCGTGAAATTAGATAGATTACATCAAGAGCATATTCTTCCAGGATTTGATGACAGGTCACAGCAAGAAATCAAAATTGAGCACCTTACAGCAGAAATTACACAGGTATGTTCTTTTCATTATAGTAAGTACTAGCAGTGCCGTTATATTGACAGTATGTTTCCTTTGAACAGCACTTTCGTGAATGTCAACGTCTAATACGCAGTCTGGAATCATTGGCAAATCAGCCTGCAGTTACGTCGGCGCAGGTAATGATGAGTAAGAATATGCAAATTTCACTGGCTACTAAAGTACAAGATCTTAGTTCACAGTTTAGAAAGAAGCAGTCAGCGTATCTCAGAAAGCTTCGCGAAAACCAGGCTGCCTCACTATCAGTAATGAGCACTCATAGTTCATCTCCATATCCAGAAAATGACTTGGACATTTCATTTTCTCAATCTCAGATACAGGAATCGGTTGCCGTCAGCCGATCATCCAATGATGCGGTCATTCGTCAGCGAGAATCAGAAATTGCATTAATTGCTCAGGGTATAATTGAGCTGGCGGATATATTTAAAGAGTTACAGACTATGATAATTGACCAGGGAACAATTCTAGACAGAATTGATTATAATATTGAAAATACGAAAGTCCATGTTAAGGCGGCCGATAAGGAGCTACAAAAAGTATGTCTTTTTCAGCTTTTTGGAAAATTTAAATGCTAACAGACTTTATTAAGGCTTCAGGGTACCAAAAACGATCTCAGAAATGTAAAATAATATTCTTTCTTTCTCTCCTAATATTCCTCCTTCTGGTTATAATTTTCTTCAAATTTCAAGGACGAAAATCGCAATATGAAAGACCGCCAATATCAAAACCTGAACCGGAGCAACCGCAGACACAAATTGACAAGCCTACATCCTTATGAGCTACACTATCACATGAGCTTTTATAATTAATGTTTATTGCATCAATATTAAAACATTATTTCTTCATTGTGCTCAATTGACAGAACATAGCTCATATTAAATTTTTTGGTCTCGTCCCTTTAACATAAGCACGAATCTGATAACAAGAATTGACTTGTGGTTAAATTCAATTATATTAAACAGATACCAGAAGAGTTGACACAACAGATGGTTTAAACTTATATATACAATCATTCTTTTTGAGAACAACGACCAAAACTCCTCTAATTTCTAATTTCCTAGTTGGAAATCTGCAGATCACGCATCTTGAAGCCTCGTAATTGTTGATTTTATTGCATGTGAGAGGTCTTCATTATTTTTAATTATTTCGAGAAGCCTCAACAAAAACTTAACTTTCATTGATCTAATGTGCATCGATAATTCGGCTGACAACATCTCATCATTCATTCTTGGAGGAACTATGAGCTCATCTGCAAGTTCCTGGTTTTCGTGTAGTCCTTTCACAGTCTCCATTAACCCTACTTGAAAATCTGTAAAGTCACCACTATCCATGTTTATTTTAATCCTCTTTAATAGCCTAAAAGCTGAATTAAAAGAGCCACAATCTGCGCATAATTTACTAGCATATAGTAAGGTTCCGTCTGTAACATCTCCAACTGCTTCCTGCAGCGTCTCAATGAAAGACAATAAATATGATGCGGCAATAGATTTACGTTCTTGTACTGTGCCTAAACTTGTATCATTTATAGCACACTCCACGATATTAATCATAAACAGATCCTTGTAAGTGTTAAGTATACTAGCCTTATCCTTGGATTTGAGTGAGAGATTTAGCACGCTGGTTACCTCATCTAGTGTTTCTGACCAATTAAGCATCAGCTTGTATCCAGCAGCCGGAGTTCGATCGGATATTAGATATGGTCGGAATAATCCAAAATACTTTGCAAAAAGACTGTTTATATCTATTTTTTCCCCATTTGTTGTCATTATTGCAGGTTCCTTATGGATATCAGAAATTTTAGACAACATTTCCACAACCACTGCAGGGTCTAATGCTAAACCACGAACACGTAGCCTTAACAATAAATCTAAAGAACGCGAGACTTCATCCAGAGTAACAAGAACACTAAAATATGAGTTCAAGCATGCCTCTGGAAGGCCATTAAGTGAATACGTGTTCATATAAGCTTGAGACAGACTGTCAACCAAGTAAAGAAAATCTGATGCGATTTCCGGAGAAATACCCCTTTGAACCCCAATCTCATTAAAGGCACATAAAAGCAGCTCCAAACCAGTTTTGTTAGGATGATTCGATTTCTTCCAAAACAGCTTATAGATAGCTACTAGCTTATCCAGTTGAAATCTCAGATTAGAGGTAGGATTTTTGATTAATTGAGTTGTTAATGATAGAATCAAGAAAGCCACTTCCAACTTCGATTTCGATTTCATTGCTAATTTCCAGGCTACATTACTCTCATCAACAGAATTTGATTCCAACAGCTGATTTAATAAGGAATCCAGGACCTTGATAACATTTTTATTAATACTAGGCTCCAGAATGAATAGCAAAACAACTAACCTGAGATTCTACTGGTTGCATTCGATTTAAATACAGTTCCGAGCTGTTAATCAAAAGCTTCAGCTCATCATTCTTTAAATAGGTTTCATAGTCTTTATTGTTATCCATATAATAAACTACAATGTTATTCGGAGATCCAATTTCTCTGGTTTTGTATCGATCTTCGTGCGGATCGTCCGAAGGTCCTAATAATGCCGAGATTTTACCAGTGTCATCCGGAATATAGAAAGGATGCTGATTAAAAACACGGTACGGCACCTCAAGCTCATCATTTAATGGTATCAAATATTGTTTCAAGGAGCCATTAAATTGAAGGGATGCTAAAAAAGCCGTCAGAATAAAGATCCTTCCACAAATATCAAGGTCTCCTGTTCCCGCGTATTATATCAAGAATCATAGTAGAGTAATACCAAATAATATGTGCAGGGAAACACCCTGAGAAATATATTACATACGCTTAGATACAAGACTAATAGGAAATTCCGAATATCGTTGTGTTATGTCTGTGTGTCTAATTTTTTTGGGTGTCGATGATGTGCCCGTGCTGTACCTTCTGACCGACGAGAGAAGTTGGCTCTGCCTTCCAGGTAAAACTGAATTGATGCTCCCGTGAACGACAAATAGTAATCTTCTCATTTCTGAGTTTCAATACTACTATTTGAATTATCTATCTAACGTCTCCAATTATAGTAGGAAGAGCAAATACCTCTAAGATCGTATCTATTGGAATATTTTCCTGAGACTTGTGTTCAAGAGCCATCAAATTTTTGACGAGTAGCAAATGATTTTTGGGTTGGGGTTTAATTAATTGAGTTTCATGCGATATCCATCAATATGAAAGTTTATTAGTACGTAATTATTTTGATCATATTATTACTATATACATTGGTACTATGCGGTGCTGAGATTTTGAGTATTGTTGAAATATATATTTTTCTCTCCAATTTCTCCAGCATCTACTATATTATCTGAGAAGTCTAGTCATCTCGGCGTGCAAATTATACGTTTTCATCCTTGATCATCCGGATGTCTGCTAAACGTCTTCTTGTGTGCGGTGGCACTGGTTTTTTAGGTGTGTTTTTATATGGGTTGTTTCATTTGTGAGCAAAACGTTCTGACATTCTCAAGGTCGTAAGATCTGCGAAACAGCGGTAGCACATGGGTGGAATGTTACTTCTCTAAGGTACTTTAGTAGATTCTCATTTTGTGCTCTATATTTTGCTTGCAATTTTGCTAAATCAAATTATGTAGCCGATCAGGGTATCTTCGAGTACCAAACGGGCCTCTACCGGCTTGGACTAGTAAGGTACGTTTTGAGAGATTCGATCAGCTACGTTCTTCACCTGAGGAACTCGACGAGTTTCTTAAAGATTCCACTGCAATAGTATATTGCTTAGGCAATCTTTTTGAATCGAAATACTACAAATCCGTCGTATCCAGCGGTAGTATTTTAGAAGGAGTACAAGACATGTTCAAAAATTTCAATAGAAATCCCTTAAAATACGAAATTGAAGAAACTTCCTATAAATCGATGAATAGGGACTTAGGTATGCTATATTTAGTCTCACGTTGGTTAAACAATATTTTATTGTAGTTCAATTGGGCTTTTTAAATATTCTTGCTTGTACTAATGATTATGAGTCTAGCAATTAAGCTTGGAGAGGAGGCTAGCAAATTCGAAAATATAAAGGCGTTTGTCTATACTTCAGCTGCCAGCCGATTTCCACTGGTACCTAAAGAATATTTCGAGACCAAAAAGCAAGCTGAAGAGGCTTTAAGCACTATTAGCTCATTTAGATCTATCTTTATTCGTCCTGGCTTCATGTATGACGTCTCAAGACCGATGTCACTCTACATAAAGACTGGCTTAGGCGCAGTTGGTCAGGTAAACAACATGTTAGGTGGAAACGCTCCTTTAATTTCGGAAAAGGCTCTTGAGCCTATATCAACCTCAATCGTGGCAGCAGGGACTATTCAGGCATTAGATGATGAGACAATATCTGGAGTATTAAACAGAGAAGACTTAGTAGAACTTGCTAAGACTGCAAGTCAGAAAGCATAGCGCTCATTACAACATAGCTTGCTATTCATTTGTATTATACATGAATATATAACAATTATTGAGAAAAGATTTCATATTTTACGTACAACTAAAAGTCACGTAGTCATACTTGAACATCCTTTTCCAGTTATATTATTATACATAAGAGTTGATGATCTGTCCCTATAATGCAGTGCCACGCTCAAAGGAGTCTCGGATCTCCTTAGTATACTTATCATAATAACGAGATAACTTGGCATTAAACTTCTTGTTCTTTTCATTGATATAGATAATGTCTCCGTCATCGTTCTTCTGCACCCGTTTCTTCATTCGTTGTTCGTCAGCCTTTCTTATGCTCTTTGCCAGTTTATCAACAGCTTCTTTCGGTGGTTTATTCTTCGCAAAATCTAACGAATTGATATCACGATAAAATTGATTGTCTTTATCTATAACCATGAGCTGGCCATTATCGCCCTCCACAACCTGTCCCGATTCTTGTATTGTGTTTGTCTTCTGATCCAAATAAGCAGATAAATCTGGTTTGAAGTCTCTTATTTCTCGTTCATAGGCTCTCTCTGCTGACTGTGTATAATCTAATGAAAATAAATTAATTCATTAAAATCCAATTCTCTATATTTATATAACTTCAAATTACTCACCTGCGAAATGGACACTGGCCTTTGCCTTCTTCTTTCGTTCCACTCGCTCATTCCATTTTTCTGCTTCTTCGATAGTCCAGTCCCATGCCCGCTTTCTCTCAAAATCTTCTCCTTCTTCCTTCGCTTCTTCCTTTGCTAGTGCGAGTTCAGCATCTGCCTTTTTTCGTTCTAGTCGAGCTACTGCCTGAGAGTCTGTTCTTTGTCTTCTAAAATCTTCAACCAATTCTTTTCTGTTGTCCTTTGCCGATTGTTGCTAACAATTGATACGGCGTTAGTTACCTTACTATTGATAAGTAATATAAACATCAATACACTACTCACCAACCGTGATTTTAGCTGGCGAAACTTTTCTAGCCTTTTCTTATTTTTCTCTTCCTCTGTTTGAATATCCGAAATGCCTGGCTGATCTAACTGTGATTCTGTCTGAGCAGGCAGTGGCGCTGATACCTCTTTGTTTGCTGACTTGCTCTCTTGATTTTTTTTGCCCATGATTTGAGACTCGCATATGAATAAGTTTATATCGTTCCGTCCACTCGGATCTTATCATATAGTCGACAATAGCCTATGATTTAAGTAATAGATCGTGTTTCTCAATAATTTCTTGGTAAAAACCTTTGTAAGCAAATATTCAATGCTGAGGATGTACCAAATAGTGTAAACCTGGGTAAGGTGAAAATTACTGATTCCTTGGAATTAAGTGTAGACAGCCGAATTCTTGGATAGCATTGTGAATATTAGAGCATCATTTAACAGTATTTTATAATAAATCCTTGCAACTTTGATTGGCTCATGAAATATTTTAACAATGCTCATTATAAGTAGAACTTTACTGAACAAATATTCACACTTGGCTCCCGGCCTCCAAATTGTACGGAAGGGATTATTCGCTGCTGATACTTTACGAAATGTAGTGCCGTTAACCGACGTATGCATGAGAAGATGCCAGTTACAGTCTCCAATACACCGTGTAAGGCTCTTACATAGCTCAAAAATGGTACAGATGAGCAGTCCGCTATCGGAGAAATCTGTGAAGGTAGAAAATCGAAATATAGAAAATAATAAAGACCAATCGTCTCGTGAGCGGGCAGCAAAACTGGTCTCAAGGCTACCCAAGTCATTTCAACCATATGCAGCTCCACTGTTACAATCACCAGGATCATATATTTTCACATTTCTACTGCTTCACGAAGTTACTGCTGTGGTCCCATTGATATTTCTAATTTGGCTATTCAATGTAACTGAATGGGTACCCCCATTACCAGAATCTTTAATTGAGACGGGAAAACAGTTTTTCGAGAACTCTGTGCGTATTATTTTCTCTTTTGTATACTCAATATACGTGCATTTGCGGGCCATTTAATACAATGGGATTCTGACTAGAAGACTATCTATAGGTTGACCCGAACGGTGTTCTATCTGCGGAGGAAAGCGCGAAAATGCTACTTCGTGGTGCATCCGCTTATGCGATTGTGAAGGTAAGATGATCACGATTTGTTGATAAATATTTAAGTACACGGATTTTAACTAGCCATACAGGCAAGCTTGCCTTTGCGCATAATGATATCTATCGCAGCAACACCCTGGTTTGCTAGAAAATCAGTCATTCCACTGATATCTCTCATGAAGCTCATGTTTAAGCCGAGGAAAGTTGTGGCAAAGAAAGATCTTGATTTTACAAGGTTACCAAAACAGTAGATATAATTGCATCATTCAATTAAATCAACGTGTCCATTACATAAATTTTAGACAAATTTAAGATACGACGAGGGAAGGGAGTGTATTGGACTGTGGTATGTATTTAATTCCTTGTTACATTGCTTGCAAGCAGCCATCTTTTCTCCATTCACATAGCAAACCGGTTTCAGTCCAGGACTGCCCAGCCACAGCAGGGCCCTCAACGAAAAGCTAAATGAATAAGAAATTAAGTTAATAAGCCAACAGTAGATTATATATATGCACTATAAAACTTACATGTCCTTGACGGTCCTTCCCCTTGACGTCAGAAGCATCCCTAACTACAGCTTCAAGAGATGGCAGTGGAGGCCCATATATATTGACGTCACCGAGATTGCGGTAGTCGTAAGCATTGGTTTGGCATATTGCTCCGGCTACTTTCGGATGTGTGAGAGAGTAGATGACGTGAGCACCAAACAGAGCTCTTAGATGCGAAAGCTGAGCTGAGGTCAACGCAGTGACATTACTTTGATTCGTAGTCTTATTAGTATTAAAAAGGCTATGTTCTTCACAAATCTCGTGAATATATAGATACTTTAACCTAGGGAACATGTCTAAAATCGGAGAAGGTAGGTTTCCTTGCGCAAGAAGTCCTTCATTTCTTTGCAGACGTAATTTAAGTAGTAATGGAGGACTTCTATACTCATTCAGAGACATCACTATTTTGGAAGTACTGAATAGAACTTTTAGTTACATAGTCGTAAGTGCACATATATAACAAAATATATCCTTACCCTGCGATTATGGTGGGCTCGATCTGAATAGCTGCCTCTATATCATAGCCCTTCCCTGACGTGCCACAAAATACTACAGATGTACCAGTAACAATAGCCACAAATACAAGGATTCGAGTATGAAGATTCGATATCGGGGATAGAGGTACAAAAACGCCGTTGTTAGTCCATTCGTTATCTATATTTATTATCTTGATTTGCGCGGCAACCGCAGATACGATGTTCTGGGAAGAGCTGAGTTAGTAATTTATAGCAGATTGTGTTAATTCAAGCAACTTACACTGTGCGTAAACTCAGTAAATTTCACTGTGTCATCTTCAACTATATATGGAGATACTATTACGACTCCATCTTTCTGCTTCTCATATACATTTATATCTAGAGTGTCAAGTCCATCTGCTTCTTCGCATAGTTTACTCCAATCTTTCACCAAAATGTCTCGACCAAGCTGCTCACTAAATTTATCTGCCCAATCAAGATGATTATCTGCGTCCTTTGCATCTACAATAATAGCTTTGATAGATTTGGGTAGTTTTTTATCTGTGAAATCAATAATTCCTGCACTGGTAATAATAATATCAGGCTGGGTTGCATTAAGAATTTTAAATAGCATAGCAGAATTGCAGTCCACCGGTATAGGAACCGTGATTATTCCGTAGAGCGCGCAACTGAAATTAACCAGGATGTCCTCAATTCCACTTGGAAGTACAAGTGCAACTTTCCGTAAATCAGGTACCATAGTCTTGAGAACAGCACCAAGCTTATTGACAATTGGTTCTAGATCCGTTACTATAGTATTTTCAGTGTTAGTACGTCCGTCTTCGAAGCGCCAAACTGCTCAACCATTTAGCTAAAAAATAGGAGAAGAAAAATACCATAATCACTGTACTTCACAGAGTTAGACGTTCTATCAAATGTTCCAATCTTCCCCTTATTGCCTGCTCGCCAAACATCTAGAAGATCACCATCTCTATACCTATAACCGTCTTTAATGGTGAACCCTGCCATAAGAGGATGAGTGAATGGCGTGAGCGTTGATCTGTAGATACACGATTCATCTGCATTGCGCACAGCAGATAGTGCAGCTTGATTATATATTCCATATGGATGAATATCAGAGTGGCGTCTCTTCAGAAAAGAAAAAACTACCAGCGCAGCAGTGAATCCACCTATGTATAGTGTTGATAGGGGTATTTCAGAGAAATCCATTCTGTAAGATACAATGTATAACGTTATTAAAAGTTAATTTCTAATTATCATAGTTTACTTACCTTTATTATCTTTGAACGGATATATGACATACAGATATTGTGTTAATATGCAACTTTGAGTATCAAAGTTAATACGTAGATCGATCTGCTGTAGGACTAAGTCCTTGAAGTAAGTACCTAAGATCCCAGGTTCGAGTGTTTTGAGCTATGTCATTCTTATCACGTGATAATGACCTGGATAACTTCTGACTTCTGAGACTCAATTATCTCTCGATTATCAGATTTGTCATATATTTAAGTCGACTATAACCAAGCAGCCATTTATAATCTATGCAGAGCTAGGGTAATCATCAGGGATTGTATTCTTCAGCGTATTAGTGATAATGGTGTCTATGTCATTTTTAAAGAATCTTGCTCGCCCATTGAAGGCGTCGATCATCCAGAATGATGGTGTAGCGGGAACTGTCATCTCAGCAGGTCCAATTTCAGCTACGTTGCATGTTCCAGAGGGAGCAGAGGTTGCTACATTTGCTGCCGGGTATGTATTTTAACCTAATATAATTTTATTAAGCGAGTAGAGGTTGAAGAAATTTATTGACATCATAGCTCTTCGTCGACATAGATGTTTTTGGGGTATGTGGATATTCATGCCGTATGAGAGTATGGACGCTCACTATCCGAGTTTCTTTAGAGCTAATATTAATCTTACATAGGTGTTGAGCATATCTATCGCAAGCAGTTTGGAAACGGCAAGGGCCTGATCGATGCTCGAGTGGGATACAGCGGGGGATCCAAGTCAAATCCATCATATCGAGAAGTTTGCACTGATACCACTGGGCGTGAGTACATAGTCTCTATTATATACCTATTTACTTATTCTAACAGTTGTTCTTGTTCGCGTTGCACAGACGCTGAAGCTCTACAAATTGTTTTCGATCCTAAGGTTTTGTCATATGAGTCCGTTATGGATTTTTTTTTTCGTATTCATGATCCTACTACTCTGAATCGTCAGGGACCTGATACTGGAAGCCAGTATAGATCAGCTATTTTCTATCATTCTGACGAACAAAAGGCTATCGCTGAGAACGTAAAGGCTAAATTCCAGAAGAGCTTCTACAAAAATCCTATTATAACTAAAATAGTTCCTATTGAAAACTTTTGGGATGCTGAAGACTACCATCAGCTTTATCTTGTGAAGAATCCTTATGGGTGTGTATTATTTTCTAGGTTATGACGTGAGTGTATATGTATTGTCGTTGTAAGTTTGCTAATTCTGTCTTGTCTAGCTATGAGTGCCCAACTCATTACATTCGAACTCAGCCGGAATAGAGACATTATACCATTTAACTATATCAATACTACTCATGATAAATACTGCCATCAAATAAAAATGGCTTTTGATAGGCATATGCAATTTCTTGAAAGATTTAATTAAATTCTGCTTTCAAAAATTCGATCGCTTGTAGTGCCAAATGTAATAAAAAATGCCGAGTATAAGGACCGCAATAGGGCAAGGCAATAAATTTATTAATACTTAAAAATCCCAAATTTTTTTTCAAAATTTTACATCACCACGACATCATCTATAGATCGTTAACACAATGAGTGAACAAAAGGCCAGTGCACCTAAGAACGGTTCGGGTAAAGGAGGTAAACAAGCTCCAAAGGCAAATTACAATATCAATCTCAAAAATGCTGAAGATGGGAAGGTTGTGACGAGATTCCCACCTGAACCTAGCGGATATTTGCACATAGGACATGCTAAAGCAGCACTCTTGAACCAATATTTTGCACAGGAGTATCACGGAAAGCTTATCATTCGATTTGATGACACCAATCCTAGTAAAGAGAAGGTAATATACATATATTATAAGCGCATATTGTACTAGTCATGATAGAGCTTTTGAGACCGCTAACAATAATATATTTATCGTTGTTTTTCATTTTTTGAACAATATAGTTAGAATTCCAAGATTCTATTCTAGAAGATCTCGAACTATTGGGTATCAAGGGCGATGTAATAACATACTCGTCGGATTATTTCCAATTACTTTATGACTACTGTATTCAAATGATCAAAGAGGAAAAGGCATATGCAGATGACACTCCTGTGGAACAAATGCGTCATGAAAGAACAGAAGGTATTGCTAGTCAGCGCCGTGACCGTACAGTAGAGGAGAACCTTAAGATTTTCCAGGAGATGACTGAGGGAACTGAGGAGGTATGTATTTGCTATTATCTAAGTGAAGTTTTAATTGAATTGAAAGTTGTCTGATTGATATTACTAGGGTCTTAAAAACTGCATTCGTGCTAAGATCTCTTATACCACTCCTAATAAAGCTATGCGTGATCCAGTCATTTATCGTTGCAACCTGACCCCACATCTCAGAACTGGCACTAAATGGAAGGTATATCCTACTTACGATTTCTGCTGCCCTATTGTTGATTCAATTGAAGGTATTACTCATGCTTTGCGTACAAATGAGTATCGTGACAGAAATGCACAATACGAATGGGTTCTTAAGGCGTTGGATCTTCGAAAGGTTTACATCTGGGATTTCAGCCGTATCAATTTCGTCCGAACACTTCTCAGTAAGCGTAAACTGCAATGGTTTGTAGACCAGAAGCTTGTTTCCGGTTGGGACGATCCAAGATTCCCTACTGTTCGTGGCGTTCGCAGACGAGGTATGACAGTTGAAGGTTTAAGAAACTTCATCCTCGGTCAGGGCCCGTCCAAGAACATTCTGAACCTCGACTGGAGTTTGATTTGGGCTACAAATAAGAAGATTATTGATCCAATAGCACCAAGACATACTGCTGTCGTCACGGCGAACGTTGTTCCTGTTACATTGTCCAATGGCCCGGCTGAGCCCTACTCTGAGGAGAAGCCTAAGCATAAAAAGAACTCAGCTATTGGTACAAAAAAGGTCTTATACAGTTCTCACATTTATGTTGATCAGGAAGACGCACAAACTTTCAAGGACGACGAGGAGCTCACTCTTATGGACTGGGGTAATGCCATCATCAAAAAGATCTATAAGGATGGCGACATCGTCACTTCTATTGACGCCGAGTTGCATTTGGAAGGTGATTTCCGCAAGACCGAAAAGAAAATCACCTGGCTCGCAAACACCCCAGAAGCTACTCCTATTGACCTGGTTGATTTTGACTATCTAATCACCAAGGACAAACTTGCTGAGGATGACAAGGTTGAAGATTTTGTCAACAAGAATACTGAATTCCATACTGCTGGACTTGGTGATCTGAATGTTCGTGATATGAAGGAAGGTGACATTATTCAGTTCGAACGTAAGGGTTATTATCGTCTCGATAAGCCGTATTCTGAGAATTCACCAGCAATTTTCTTTACTATTCCAGATGGTAAGACGGTTCAGAAGTATGGTGCCAAGAAGTAATGGGCCATTTCTAAACAAAATATTAAAGAGTGTTGTGCATATTGCTCTCTTTCCTGTTTGGTATATTAATTCCAATGTCTTTTATGATATATTATAGCCAATTATAGCGATTCTCACAGTATTTAAAATTTAAATTAGAAGACTATTATTGAGATATACACAGTCGTATGTACATTATAAATGTGTAGAACTAATAACTGTTAATTATCGGCCCAAATAAAACGAGCCACACTCTCCATAAGCAGGTGATCAAATTTGAACGTACATTACAAGTAATTATATATGACGATGATTTCCATAAATATCAATACGACTTCTAGACAGAAAAAAATTTGAATCTTCGATTTTTTGACAATATAGATATGTATATAATAATGTGATAAACATAAAACTAATAAGAGCATACTAAAATTATTTACACAGTATTTTACGTCTAACATAAGTAGTAGCTCCCGAAAAATACAAGATCATGCCGCACCCGTAGTATCCACTGGACTTTCTTCAGCAGCCAATCGATAAATATCCAAATTGAAATTAGAGAAAGATTTCTTACCTCTCTTTTGCGCCTCTTGTGAAATCAGTCCCTTAGTAATCTCAATATCGTTGACAAGTAAATTAGCTGCGAATTTACAAAATGTCTTCAACTTCTTTTCTTGAATTCTGTCAGCAGCAAATACTAATCCATTTGCCGAAAGCGTATAGTCCACCAAACTTCGCTCAATTTCAGCAAAATCACCAGAGCGCTCGAGAATTGCACTTGGCAAAGTAAACTCATCCCAATTATCCCGAGTAGCATAAGCATATTTCTTAATGTCAGACTCGACAGCAGAAGGCATTTTTTCTCTGCTTTGGTTTGAAGCTAAGATTGACATACATCCTAGAGCCTGAGAGTTAAACTTAACAATATCAGAAGGATTCGAAATCGTGATCTTGTTAATAATGTTTTGAATTTTGTTAGCTTTAGTAAACTGCCATTTCTTTGATTTTGCAGCGTAAGCAAATATGCGCAGAAGTTCCTGCTGTACTTGAGAACCAAGAGTAAACCCATATGCATGACTCTGAGAAAGAACAGGAGCGATCTTCGAATAGTAGCCCTTAACGGTTGTACCACGCAAGAATTGAACTACTTGCCATTCTGGCATAGTATAGAGCTTCTTGGTATTAAGATACTTCAACTGTTCTAGTACGATATCAACTTGGTTAGATTTCTTGATATTCTTGATGAGAGCAGACACCAAATAATGCGAAGGATTCTTGGGTTTAGATGAATTGCGAGCCTGGTCTGCCTTGCCATTCATAGTTTCATATCCACCCTTCAAACTACTCCGTAACCGTTCCTCTTGAGACATCTTGGTACCTCTACTAGTGACTTGAGGAGTGGTCTTCAACACAAGGGCTTGTAGAGCTCCGCTAAATGATTGAAGGTATCCTCGATACCGCTCTTTAAGCTTTCTATTTGCATCTTTACTTCTCTTGTTCTTCAATAACCTCTTGACTGAGGAATCAATCTCCACGCTAGAAGAAGATTCTTCTAAAACTACGTCGACTGCCCTCGGTTCGGAAGAGTGCAAGTGCCGGTTCGACTCAATGCGTAATCTTCTTGGTCCAGCAAGTAGGAGTCCCGTGAGGCGACTACCTGCAGCAAGTCTCTCTCTAGCAATAATCATTCTGTCGCGTTCAATAAGCGCTGGTGAACCACCTTAATTATAATCTCTGAGTCTAACAGCCAACGTTTATGACTGATGTCGTTCGTATTCTCTCTGTCTCAGTCTGCTCTAGTACCGAGGCCAGGAATATCAAAAACTTAGTGTCTCCCTGCTCGTAATATACGTATCAATAAGCGATATCTCGTATCAAACACCAATCGAATATATTTCTAGCGAGCACGTAATCACGCTATTAGATCTCTCCAGAATCCAATGGCCCTAACACTTCTTCAAGAATTCCGCTACTACACTTACGATAATGTGCTTCATCTAAAATCTGTGAAATACCATAAATTTTTTTCCCTGCACCACACATTTGTTACCCTGCTATTATACGATACCCTCGTTTATAAGCCCGGGGAAATTGAATTTACCCTGTTATTAACAAAACTGTCCCGTTTTAACTAAGTGACCCTGAAAACATGCATTTTGTTTACCCGGCTAGCTATATGTAGCTATTATTGCCCAATTGGTATAGTTGTGTAAATAAAATTTTTTATACTCGCGCGTCTCCTCGAAACAAGGCGGGCTGGAAGTTTAGAAAACGCTTAATTGTTGTTTGGACTGGTCTACTTGACTCTGGTTTGCACAACAACCCCCCTTTACAGGATCTGCGATTGTCGATTCTCCTGTAACCTGCTTTCAATTATTCATAAAATTTCCAAGAGTCAAATACGTTTTGAGATCTTTAAAGGACCATGGATGCTAATACTACTATCGGAATCGCTGATTTACCTACTCAGAGGTACGTACGAGAGACGGATTTTGTGCGGCCGATTATTAGTATCGACGCGTCAAGCTAGAGAAACATAATACCCAGTAGAGGAAGAGG
This sequence comes from Dipodascopsis uninucleata var. uninucleata, assembly GCA_030568195.1. Lineage (NCBI taxonomy): Eukaryota > Fungi > Ascomycota > Lipomycetes > Lipomycetales > Lipomycetaceae > Dipodascopsis > Dipodascopsis uninucleata. The sequence continues at coordinate 1,262,570 of JAJLTO010000004.1, read as the reverse complement.
CGTGGTAATCTATGCTATAGGATAGGCCATAGTAAAGGCGTAATAGTTTGAATTACATAGTGGTTTCCTGGGAGATGATCTAAAGGATCCTGAGAGTAGAATCACGGTTGCTGACAGCCAAATGACAAGTTTGCTGGGGAAGGAGCCCAGGAGAGGGATGAATGTGTTAATACGGGCGAATCTCGAAAATTTGCGGTCGTGCCATGAGATTCAGGTGGAAATTTGCAAAGAAAGTAAGCATATAGCTAATGGTTATATCGTATATAGACGCAAGATTGTTTCGAAGCGAGGCTCACCATTCACATTGATGGTGTGCGGTGAATCTGGTCTTGGTAAGTTCTCATATCTGCGTGCGAAAGAAACTAAGAGGAAACGGGCCTTTTTTTTTTATAATAGCGACATCACTCTTTGAATAAAAGAGTATGATAGATATATTACCAGATACTAATATGACTCTTGCACAGGTAAAACTACGTTTGTTAATACATTGTTCTCAACTACCTTGAAGAATTACCAGAACAACAAGAAGCGACATGCCAGGCAGACTGCCAAGACTGTTGATATTGAGATCACTAAGGCTGAGCTTGAGGAACGCTTCTTCAAGTTAAAGCTTACGGTAGTCGATACTCCAGGCTTTGGTGACTATGTCAACAACAAGGATGCTTGGGTTCCAATCGTTGAGTTTTTAGATGACCAGCATGAGAGCTACATGCTTCAGGAGCAGCAACCTCACCGTGAGGAAACTATCGATATGAGAGTTCATGCTTGCCTCTACTTTATTAGGCCCACTGGTCATACCTTGAAGCCTCTCGATGTCGAGGTCATGAAGAAGCTTTGCACTCGTGTCAACTTGATTCCTGTTATCGCTAAAGCTGACACTCTGTCCAGAACTGACTTGGAGGCTTTCAAGGCCAGAGTAAGTTTGCTATAGTTTTGTAGCTATCTATGTTACTATCTATGTTACAGCAACATTGTACTAATATTTTGTTGTCTACCGTTAGATTCGCTCTGTCATTGAAGCTCAGGGCATCTCTGTATACTCTCCTCCTATTGATGAAGAAGATATCACTGCCGCCCAGGAGGCCAGAAATATTGCTGTAAGTGTAATAATCGAAATAGAGTTATTTGGAGAAATAGCTATGGAGGTGTCTTTCTTATATTTAATATTATAATTAATAATGCCTGTCTGACGCTAATCACAAATCATAATTCAGTCTGCGATGCCATATTCTCTTATTGGATCTGAGAAGGATGTTCAGCTTCCAAATGGTGGTGTTGTCAAAGGTCGTCAATACAGCTGGGGTGTAGCTGAGGTCGAAAACCCGGAGCACTGTGATTTCAACATCCTTAGAGACTTGCTCATCCGTAGGTACATGCTTGATTTGATCACTACTACTGAGGACAAGCACTATGAGTCCTACCGTGCTTTACAAATGGAGACCAGAAAATATGGCGAGGCTAGACCTAGAAAGTTGGACAACCCTAAGTTCAAAGAGGAAGAGGAGGCTCTCCGTAAGAGATTTACCGAAGGTGTTAAGAAAGAAGAGCTTCGGTTTAGACAATGGGAGCAGCGCCTTATCACTGAGCGTGACAGATTGAACAAGGACCTTGCTGCCACGCACACTATGTAAGTGTTATTAGTTGCGAGAAAAAGTGACGCCTTGTCTTACTAACTCGTTAAACAGTATCAAGTCTCTTCAGATGGACATTGAAAACATCCAGCCAGGATCTGTGAGCCGAAGTCATAGACGTTAAAGACAATGTATGAAAGATTTGTGCAGTATTCGCTCATCAAGTTAATCATTATTATGAAGTAACGCATTTCTTGTGTTTTGCTAGAATATTATCGGCGTGTTTTGTTTCTGTTATCCGTTTCTTTTACCTAGGTTTCTTTTTACCAAAGCTTTTGTATTCTCATCTTTATATTGTCTGTTTATTATTAATATTGTCGTTTTCTCTAATTAAATCTACTAAACTAGAAGATCAAAAGCTCGATCAAGCTTTAGAGGAGGATCTGTTTTCTGTCTTGAGTATTTTATTCAACCTTTTCTCTACATAAAGAACTGGTATAAGCTGTAGTTCCTGTATTGGTCGGGATGTTTGTTTTCGTTTGAAATTTTCTCTGTTCTATTCTTTATATCGTATGGGGTTTTTTATGGAACGAATCTTTGATAATGGCCAAAAAAACTAATACATTTAACTTGTATTTGCTTCTTTAAATGATGTTGTCTTTTTGTTTCATAATTTCTTTTGTTTGTTCTCTTTATATTTTTTATATTGATGTTTAATATTGTTAGCACTATCGTAACAAATATACATATATACATGAATTGTAATATCTATGTTGAGATTTAAAACAAACCATGTGACAAGGGATGGGATTTCAAAAGCAGCAGATAAGCAATAGGACTTAGCCAGAGACAGCTTGTCAGTCTGGATACATCATATTAAAATATATTATGGTAAATTTCTAAACAGTGTAATAAATGAAAGAAAAAGTGAGCAGATGGTCGTAAACGAAAGAAAACAGTCCAAAACATAACTTGATATGCCATCAGAACGAATGTGAGTTTAAAGAAATTGTCAAAATATTAGAAACGAAGGTTCATGCTATGACTGAATGCTGTATCCATGATCATGACAATGCTCATACGCAGAAATTCCAATATACATATAGAAATATAGTTTTGGATATCTCTTGATCTCATAAAATGTCGTGGACATCTTTAAACATACCCCTTACGAGCTGTATATGAAGTCAGTAACAGATATAATTAGTCTAAACACTCACGAAAATTTGACTTGTCTCGCACTTACATCCAGTAAAGAATAGTTTCACTACCAGAACCTGACCGACAGACATTCCTACAATACCAAGAACTTCGATCACTGAAAAATAGAAGATACGAGATTCTGTGGATTTTACTGTACTGAAATTACGATTCTCACGGGTTCTGAAGTACTTCTGAGTTCTAGAAATAGCAGTCAGTTTGCCTGACACAGAGTGGATGCTGTTTTCCAATAGCGATGTCTCTTCCTCAGTTCCTCCAGCTTGCTTAACAGGTAGCTCAGCTCTTGCTTCGTTTTCAACCTGCGGACCCATGGTACATTCGTCAGTAATTTATAATTCATACCTAATAGCAACTACTTTCGTCCATTTGCACAGAAGTCAAGCAAGCATAAACTACTCACAGCAATCTCAAAATCAACCATCTTCTCCGCGAATGTAGACATCTCATTTAAGAAGCAGAACTTGTACTCGCCGACTTCATTGGCAGTGAAAACAAAGTCACCTTGGCGTTCCCTTTCACCATCCAACACCACCTTTTGGCTGGGGGAAATAACCGAGTAGTCGATATCGAATGAACCTCCACTTTGCACCTAATGATTGTTCAATTAGCAAGTCATTTCGACACAAACCGAACACGTTCTCAAAACTTGACAATTTCCACTACAAGGATATTCGTATACATCTGCTCGGATAAGCGAAGTCAATCCTCGATAACGATCTATCACGGATACAAAGGTAGAATACCAATAACAATATAAATGTCAGACAATTCATAAGAAGGTTCACTTACCGCAAAGTAGAATGCTACTTTCACACCCGGCTTTTCATTATATGTGTAGAAGCAAGCCTTTTCGTTGGCCGCAACATTGTATGTGAGCGCTGTGGCCGATACTCTGCTTATCAGACTCGCAGCGAGTACTAGAATAGGTATGATGACCCTTAACATGTTGAATTTGCAATTGGAAAAATGCAATCTAGACGATCCAATTATGCGTCTACTGTAAGATTTGCAGAAATATAATTGATATAGCGAGAGACTCAAAAGTAAATATTCTGTAGCAACTTTTGTTGCTGTATGTGTACCTGTTGACCGGTCCTCGAGTGAATAGCCGATAATTTTCCTTTCCTTATTTTTTAATTTCTAATATTGTTTTACATCAACATATGTACGATTTTTTTAATTTTTTTTAATATTGATATGCCCTTTTTCTCCCTCTCCAACAGTTCCTAGATTTGTTTTTTAATCGCAAAATGCGCGTCTGGTTTACAATTTAACGGGGCGGCTCATTTGCTTAGTACAACAAATACGAATAATCACGTGCTATATTTTTGAACATTTGTAAGGGTTTAGTATCAGTGAAAATATACGATGTTAGGTTTAATGTTGTATTTGTAAGCATGATTACACACTATACCCTTAACCCAATAGGATTGCTAATACTAACAATGTCTAATTTGATATGTTATGGAATAACGTAGAGCCAAACCATGTCTAATCTTGGTAAGCGGACGTCAGAGATATATTGAAGCTCAAAAAAATATAAGTGTCTACACATTGCCAACAGCTTTCGTATATTCAATTCTTTTAAGCAAACAATTGCACTCTTGTGATCTTGTTTGAAATTTCTATTATAAAGTATTTTCTTACCTTGCTCAATTCGTGGTTTATTAAAATGTCCTTGTCTGCCTTAAAGCCTCCAAAGCCTATCACGCTGTTTTGCTCCGATATGTAAGTTGATGCTTTATGTTAGCCTTTTTCTGTCCACTGAGTAGAGAACGACGAGGTTTATGCTATGGTAGCATACGCGCATTTTATGTTTGCAACTTTTCAGTGGGTCTGCAATATGGAATTGGTTGCTTGTTTTGCTGCGATTGTGTATTAGTAGAGAGTGTATCTTGATGTTACTGGTATCGTGTTATAGTATTCCTAATAGTTCTCATCTAGCTGTCCTTGGGCGGCCAGAACCTGGATTGCCCTCGTTCAGGCTAATGTAGAGTTTGAATATGTTGAAATTGACTTGGTAAACAAGCCTGATTGGTTCTTGCGTGACGTGAATCCTGGTGGTAAGTTCTATATCAGTTCTGATATTAATTCATATGGTTTGATCCTAACGTGTATTACAGGAAAGGTTCCTACTCTCAAGTATGGCGACCAGTTTTTGATTGAGAGTGCCATTACCACTGAGTTTATAGCCGATTTGTTTCCTGAATGTAAGTTGCTATGTGTGATTGTCTATCTATTTTATGATGGGCGCTAATCCGTCGTCTGCAGCAAATCTCCACTTGAAGGATCCTTTTGAGAAGGCTGAGAGCCGTCTTTTGGCTGACAGGTTTATGGAATTTATCTTCCCTATCTACCGAGAAGGAATCTATGGAGCAAATGTTGCAAGCTTTGATAAGCTTTTCCCAGCTTTGGAAAAGTTTCAGCCATACTTGAAGGGCTGCAAGCCATTCTTCGGTGGATCCCAACTTCCTACATTGCGTGAGTTCTATACTTGATGATTTGAAAGTGTGTCAAAGCAGCGTATTAATATTAATTCTATCCCTAGCCGAGATTTTGGTTGCTCCATTCATTGCAAGGGTAAGTAATTAAAGTGTGGTGGAGCAAGCTTTGAATAAATGCTGAAATATCTGATTTTTTAGATGTACGCAATGTTGGAGAGCGAGCACTTGGACAGCAAGTATATATCCACACTTAAGGCCGACCCAGCTTATTCGACTTTTAACGCTTGGGCTGAGAATCTTATTGACTCTCCGGGTGTCAAGGGAACCTTTTTGAAGGAGAAGGTATGAAACATGAATATTAGATATGAAGTTTGAGTTACCTAACGACTATGATAGAATGTCGAGCTCGTTGTCAACCGTTTCTTTAAGAAATAAATGTGATATGCAGTATTCGTCAGAATTGGACAGTGCCTTTGTTTAGCTGTTAAAGAAATTGCTATGACGAATATGTGTCATTCTTTTTTCTAATTGTATATGAGTTTTAAGTAACCTCAGTTCGCTGTGATCATTGGATAGCCAGAGTCTATTAAGTAAACTTACTGTAGAAGGCTAGATCAGCCAAACGATCGACACATTAAATTATCGGAGCCCACGAAGGAGAAGAGGATCGTAAAAGAGACGTAAAGCATCTTTGAAGGAGGTTATATAATATTCAAATCTTCTTGTCGCCTTATAAGGTAGATAAAAATATTTATTAGTAATATTAGATAAATATGACGGTTTAATTAAGACATATTTTTAATAACATGTTGAGAACAATAGATGCCCAAAATTTGAGATTAACAGAATAGAGGATGACAAGAATGAGGTCCTTAGACAAACATGTAATGTAATTGAAGCGTGCTGATGAATAAGCCACACAAGAAATTGAGCAAAAATTAGAGACCTTGAGCCCTTTCGGGGTCTACTATGAGGAATTCGAGTGTTACATAAGTCGAAGATAGAAATAAAACTAGTATATGTGAAATCCGGAATATCTGAAACGCTTTGATGCTAAAATAAAGAAAAATAAGTTTAGGGGAATGTCAGTCGAGAGCTGCATATGTTCAATACAAAACTATGGCTTCTCAAAATAAGCTCCATTTTGAGGGGAAGACGCTGACGACGATGTCGGCGAGCCCGATAAAGATTCCGAATGTCCATGTTGGTGATAGTGATTACTTACACCAGCACTTGAGCCGGGCCGTATTAATCCAGCCACAGTCTTCTGTTCATCGTTCCAAGACAAGCATGCCGCGATGAGACCCAGAATTTCGAATCTCTTCGTGTCACTACGAGGCAGGCTTAAAAATGAGAGTAAAAGGTTAGTTATTAGCTGACGATCGACATTTTCATCTGGTGTACCCTTCTTCAAAAGTCTCAGGGCTTTTGTTAGATGCTCGTTTAATATGACAGCTTCATGACGTAACTTTCCAATCAAAAGAGCCTTTTCCTTAACCTCTTTCTCGAATGGCTTCATTCGCTCAATTTCTGCCTGAGCAATTTCTATCTCTGACCTCTGCTGTTGTATCACATCTCTAGCGCTAGTTTTCTCATCGACAAGCGCATCAATTTGGGATTGCATTTTCTCGACTACTTCGTGCAATTCAGTTTGTCGCTCTTGCTGCATAACACTGATTGCATTGTGCAAATTCCTTACTGACTCCTGGTAATCACTGTTTTCTTTCATAACACCTTCGTACATGGCCTTTTGACCATGAAGTTGTTCTTCAAGCTCAGATACTCGCTCAGACACTGTCAATCTCATGGTCTTTTCTTCATTAGCAATAACTTCCCAATCTTCAGCGGACCGCTGTGCATCTTGTAGCTTTGAAGCAAATGCTTGTTCTTTCGATATTAAATTTGATCTCTCCCTTTGCCAGCTATCTTGAGCTGCCATGGAAGTCTGGCGTAGAGATGCGAGCTCTTTCGACAAACGATCTGATTCGTCTGATGCAGTAATTACTTCATGCTGTAGCTGTGTAATAGTCTCAGTGAGCGACTTTACTTTCTGCTCAAGGTATTCAATTGTGGTTTTTTGTCGAGCAATTTCTTCTGAATCAGCTTTCAGTCGCTCTCCTAATGTGGATCGTATACCAGATACTTTACCAAGAAGGTTCTTGTAATGGCTATCTATCTCGTTCTTCTCTTTCTCAGACTTGACCAGCTGTTGCTGCAATTCCATTTTCTCAGCTTCCAACTTTTCGATCTCACTCTTTGACCTCAAACTAAGATTATTCAATTTTTCCTCAAGAGAACTCCTTTCTGATTGCCACTTCTCTATACTATTCGTTTCACCTAACATTTCCTTCGTCGAAGTATCCTGCTCGGTGATAGGCTTACCGTTAATATGGCTAGGTTCTGCCATATCCGCGTCTCCGTCTCCATTTTTCAAAATTTGAGCTTCATTTCCATTCGTTAGATGCTCTAAATTGTCTGCACTATGAGAATCGTCCGCCATCTTCAATGAATCTATTACGATCACTTTTGGCTTTGACTTGCTAAACGATGACGTTCACTCACTAAGTAGTACTACTACCAAAAGACACTAATATATAAAGCAGATGTCCAATTATTAAAATTACCAATATCTAAAACCTATTTCTCGTTCCCTCATCCAATAAACTGAAAGATGTATATAATATTAGTAGACCCTTCACTTTTTCCTGTGAAGTAACAAAAAAAAGGAAGAATCTTCTATGCGTTCTCTTCCAAGTCAACTAACGCTTAAAATACCGCCTAACGTAATACACATATAAGCCTATGAAAAGATGACGACCACCAATATTAACATCACAATGAGTCCTTCTTGCTTATTCTTCCCGAAAAACTCGAAATATTCTCAGCGAGACAAATTTGTTATATTTCGAAAGTTGATCGGCCCGCAGAGTAGATGTCCAAAGCAATTCCAATTCTAACTCCAAATACAGATTTAATCCAAAGAGAATCTTCTGTCGCGTCCTTAAGGTTCCTAGAGCATAAATGCAAGAAATTATATAGAGGATCCTGATAAATGAAAAGAAATAAACATGTGTTATGCCAACTGTAGTACCTTGAACCTGGAGAACCGAAGAGAAAATAATAAAAACGACTTGGTTAATGAAACATGGCGTTGAAGTTTACCTCTACAAACTAATTTTATTTCTGTTGACGAGGGACACCTTTGACAGGTTTCATCAGACCGCCAATTTTCTTATGCCATGACAAAACAGTGAAATTTTGATATTAAAACACAGGTTGATAAATTCAAAGATCTTTTCAATGATATTCTAAAAACTATTATCTTATAGGATATAAAGCATATTGACTTAAAATTGAGGGAGTCCTAGATAACTACGAAAGTCGAGTCTCATAGTGATCGGGTAAAACCGCAGAATCAGCACAACAAAGCCTGCGCGTATCCATGCAAACAGAGTCGACTCTTATTTATGAGAAATTATAATTTTTTACCTGAGAGAATCATATCTTTCAGACAAATGAAATCTACTATGAAGATCAGACTATTAGGTGTAGAAAAAGAACACTCAAGCCTGGCTTAAAAAATTTAAAAGATGGGGCATAATACAATAAACTGTTCAAAGAGACAATAGGTACGCTAAACAATTTCGACCAGCTTTTCATTAATATAAGGAAGTCGTCAAATTTAATCAATCAGTAATATAAAATTAGAAGAACTTACAAGGATAGCAAAATAACAAGACAAATATCTTGGATAACTGATCAAAAGAAAGAGCATAAACAATAAAATAACAAAAATCCAAAAATATACATATGAAAACAACCTTTATAATAAAAATAAAACTATAAGAAGCAAATAGTTCAAAAAACAGTATGCTTTGAAATATGACTTAAGTCAGAACTTTTTAGTCAAAATATTTACTGATCCGCCAACAATCAATAGTCAACATACACATCTATGGCAAGCCAATAATAGCAACACAAGCAAAACCATTTACAGATATATGTATTATAGACAAATGTTGAAAGCTCATGCATCACATCACTAAAAAATACATTCAATAGCATACTGAACAGTCTATTCTGCAACCTATAATGCTTGACATTGAGTTGCTCGCGTTCGATACACTCTAAACAGATATCGAAACACATATAATGACCGATATAGCAGTAAAACTACCTATTCGTCAATTTCACATCTTAATTCGTGACAAAGGTCAAAACATTCAGCCAATAAAGCATTTAGCTGCCCTTGTCCTTCTGGTATGGCATTTCCTATCATGAATTTTCCGTCAACTCGCATGTTATCAATGGAAGCAAGCTTCATTTGGTATGGATACAACTCACGAGGCGATGATAAACCTCCCATCCGCTTCACCTCCATTAGACAACGTCTTACGGTACTCAATTGATTCTGTATAGGCATCAGAGCTTCTGAGACAGGTTCACTAGATATCAACAATCGATAAATTATAGCATAGCAACGCCGCAAGAGATATAGCAGAATCTGTAAGTCAAAATATTAGATATGAAGAAGTCACAAAACAATAATTAGAAAGTTTACGAACACTTTGGCCTTCTGGCGCATTACCAGATTCATCGATAAAAACACCATTAACACGCATATCATCGATCTTCTGCAACTTGCGCTGATAGTTGTATAAATCTGTTTCTCGCAAAGTCCAACGATGCGTTAACATCATACTCTCCAACTGATTCTTCATTTCAGAAAGTTGCTCATAAATAGGGCGTAAGCCGGGTGCCACGCGATCCTCACTAGCAATGAAGTCATTTAATAGATCATGACAGTCTTCCAACAGACCGTTGAGAACATTCTGGCCCTCAGGTATATTACCATCAGGTGACAAAAAATTCCCATCAACTCTAGAATTCTCGATCTCTCTTAATTCTTCTTGTAGCACTTTAAGCTCGGAAATACGAACTTTAGGCTGCGACCCAATAGCCATGATGCGTCGTCTAATAGATACAAGCTTTTGGAGCATTGGTGTAAGTCTATAAATCTAATTAGAAACTCGGTCTGAATACTATGACTGTCAAATGACTTACTCTGCAGAAATCGTAGATAACGAATCCTGGAGCTCTTTCAATCGAGTCTCTATATAAAATGAGAGTAAGCAATTTTGGCCTAGATTAATTCGCAACTTTATTCGCGACTATAGCGAGATGATCAAAACAAGTACACGTACCACAAAGTGAGCATTTCTGTTTTATTAGCTGAATGACCTCAGGGGATTCCGCAGGAGCATCTCGTTCGATTATATTTTTGATTTCTTCTAATCGTTCGCTAATCGGTTTAAGATCATTATTTGAGTAGATTCTGCTTTCTTTTAAATGGTTCAAAAGTCGCTATAAACAGAGTCAGCTTGCTTGCGTTCACAAAATTTTGCCTATTCTATAGACCAGATATCATCAAATCCTCACAAAACATATAATATCAATATTATTAAAGCATTATCTTTCTTCTCATTGGGACTGCGGGGGAGATTTATTTCATACGCTAACGAATTGTCACGCCATAATCCACTCAACAGCGGTTTCAACTCACCTTTACAGTAGCTAGCGATGCATATGTCGCTGGTGCCGTTCGTGTCAAGCCGACCGTTAAAAAGCAGAGAGACAACAATTGAAAAACGTCATCCAACACAACATCCACTGTTCAAATTCAGTTATTAGTATGTATGAACTACAGAACTTCTCAAAAAACGTTTGTCTTGACTACCCCACACGTAATCGTCACACATACCTCTATTTTGTTCATTATGAAGAGAAGGCTCTTCTCTTATATGATTGATCTTACGAACTTCTGGTATTAGCTTCTCATATTCTTGAGTTACATCTTCTGATTTCAGATATCTAAAGTATCGCTTGTTAATTCAGATCTATTATAGATGACCGAGGATATCTTATGTCTATCTAAGTTCCACTAGAAACACCAGCTACCCACGTATCATTCATCCAGCCATCAAAGCACCAAAAATATATTCTACTTACGTTGATCGATCCTGCTTCAGTGCACTTAATCGATCACGAATTCCAATCAACTTTTGCAGTATAGACTGCTCGTTTTTAGGAACCGAGGATATATCTGTAGAGCTCATAATTGTCAATCCAACTATATAGTTTTGTTTCTTTAACGATATAACTAAATCGACTACTAATTAGACTTAAATAATTATTAGATCAAGGCAAATAGTGGTTCGATCTATTTCTCTTTTTCTGTTAATAAAACAATTATGGATATAAAATAATGAAAAGAAAGAAAACTAGTCTTCATAGTCCATATTTTGACGTTCCCAAATGTCCGTGATCTTCCACATTATCTAAACCCCGACCCGAAGTACAAGTGATGAAATATATTAAGGCGGATTCGAGCAAGCTCACGGCCAAACTACTAAAGAAGCCATAAATGATATGCAGAAGCCAGATATAACATTTAAAGAACACTATATTACAAGTACAATATAATAATTACATTAAAAGGATAGTTTTCTCTTGTAACCGGAAGGTCATGAGTATAACAGGAGTGTTATACAAGAAAACAGTGTGGAATAAGCCATAGTGATACTAGAAAACTTTTAGAGTACAACACCACGACATGACATAGACAGATAATAATCAATAAACAAAGAACAGAAACTTGTAGGCAATAAAAGAAAGAGTAAAATAAATATAATAGCAGGGCCTGAATTGAAACCGAAAATTAACAGTTACAATGTTTTTGCAAGGAATTACAAGCATACTTACCCAACGGCAGAAAGTATTCAAGTTTTTCACTTATGACAAGTCTATACAGATACCGATGCGCGTAAATAGAAACCACCATAATATAGTAGAGGCCAAGGAAAATGGCTGCAGAGAACATGCAGATATCAATTTCGGCTGAAAGAAAATTAAAATAGAATGTAATAAAATACAGAGATTTTCACAAGTATGCTCTCAATAAAGTCGCTTGCTCTAATTATCTTTTAATAGTTCTAATAGTAGAGAACTCTAGAGGAAAAAAGTAGTCGCAAACCGAAAAAGCCAAAATGCAAAAAATCACTTCATAGATCCTTTCCTAAATATATCTTAACTGTTTTGCCTAATACTGTCACCATTTCCAACAGTGCCATTGCTTTTACTAACAGGTGTAACACTACCATTCACTCCTGCCGCTGTACTGGCAGCCGTATTTACTGTCTTGAAAGTCATACCTGACCGCTTATCTGTCGTATGCAGTCGAATCTTGTTATACATTTCGGCAATTTTTTTGGAAGAAACATTGACCGGCCAGAAATAGCTCGCAAAAACCCATAAATGCTTCCCAAGCTTAGAACTCTGATCAGATGAGCTGCTTTCAATCTTTCGGCTGATGTGGTCACCGACAGTAGTTAGCTCCTTCTTCAATATCACTGCCCACTCGCTACGATCCAATCCGCTTCCACCTTGTTTTAATCTGCGAAGGCTTTGGCGAACAGGATGTAGCATCTCTTTGCACGATGCCTCATCCATACTCGAATAGTCACTCGATTCATTATCTGTGACTTTAGATTTATCTTTCTTGAGCTTTGACACTTGGGGTTTAGGTGAACGTGATTTCGTCTTCTTGATCTTTTCAGTCTTGACCTTGACTCCAGGAGTTCCACTTCGATCCTGTGACCCTTCCCTATCGTTTAATCCACTTCCCTTGGCGAATGAAGGCGCCGGTGAACCATTCGCAGATTCCGACTTTGGTGTCTTTGCAACAGAGCGTTTTCTTCGACGTAGTTCCTTATTTTCCTGCTCTACCTTACCACCATCTCTAAGGAGACCTATCAAATATTCAACTCGTCTTCCTAAATGAACTGGCCCTGGCATTTTTGGTCCTGCTTTTTCCTGACCAATTTTTTCGTCCTTCACACGTTCTTCTTTCTTTTCGACACGATGCTCTTCTAAGAAAAACTTATCGCTTAATGATAATGTTGGATCATCTCTGATATTTATCCAAGCACCATAACCATATTTTCTAACACCGATTAATAGCATGTTATCTTCGTTAACTGTCCATTCACAATTCCAACCATGTACAGTTTTGACATTATATGGTATCTTGAAACTGTACATGCCATTTTCCGGTATTGATTCGTAAAGAACCTGCATGTCCTGGGGTCGTTGCAGTATCAATTCAGCATTAAGATTTTTAATTCCCTTATATTCGAATAATATGGCTTTTCGCTCTTTCTTCTTTGCTTGATCTTGACTTTGCATAGATATCTCATTTCGTCTAGCTTCCTCTTTTGCAACGGCCCCACGACTAACTACCATAATCTCATCATATAGCTCCTTAATTTTTTCTGGATCCTTATTTGAAAAAGAGCCATCCGCTACGATTCTATCCCAATTATCACGTAAGCTACCGTAACGCAAAATTGACTTGTATATTGTTCGTATATCACGTTCAGTCAGTGCCTTAGGATCACTAGCTCCATCAGTCTCTTGCTTTCGTTTAAGAGAGCGTTCATTACGACGCTTCTCACGATTGTTTAACGGAACTTCTTCTGATTCTTCCCTGGAATTGCTAATTGACTTCAAAGCTGCCTTTCGACGACTACTCATGTCAATCTGCTCCTGTAGGAACTCCTCTTCCTTACGTTTCTGCTCCTCTTCTTTTATTCGTTGAAGATCGTGTGCAGGTATAATATCATCCCAACTGACATCAGCTTTATAGTCTGTGACTTCAAACTGCTTCAAAAACTCTTCTCCGCCCAAGTGAGATTCTCCTAAATCAGGCGTAGTAATATGATCCTCTGCATGTTCCAGAACATCGTCCAAATTCATGTTTTCAAGCTTTTTCTGATTTCCATGTGCTTTGAACATATTTCCGGCACCAAACTTCAAAATAGCGCTAAGCTCCTTCCCAGTAGGTTCGTTGCGTTTTGCTGCCCCACTGGTGTCAGTAATACCTAACGAGATGATAGCATACTCTAGAATCATTTTCCGCCTAGCTCTTTCTAGAACCTCCTCTTCTACAGTGTCTTTGGAGACAAATCTATAAACCATGACGTGCGACTTCTGTCCAATTCGATGTGCTCTAGCCATTGCCTGAAGGTCAGCCTGCGGATTCCAGTCGGAATCAAAAATAATGACAGTATCAGCAGTCATAAGGTTAATACCAAGACCTCCTGCTCTCGTGCTTAGCAAAAACACAAAATCTGGACTTCCTGGGGCGTTGAAATGGTCGATAGCAATTCTTCTTGTAGGTGCCGGGATAGTACCATCTAGTCTCTGAAATGGTAATCCTCGCTGAGATAAATAATCACCCAGAATATCCAACATGCGCACCATCTGACTAAAAATCAAAACGCGATGTCCATCTCGTCGTAATCTTTGGAGCAATTTATCTAACAGAACCATTTTACCACTATTCATCACAATGCCACGGAACACAACATCTCGTGTTTTTTCACCTTCAGTACTTTCAAGAAATTGTGTCTCAGCGTTTGGAAATAAATAAGGATGATTACTGGCTTTCTTGAGTTCCATCATAATATTGAGTAAGCTTAGTTGCGATCCACCAGTAGAACCGGCATTAAGTGCACTATAATTACGCGATATGATATTTTTGTAATATTCAGTCTGCATATCTGAAAGTTCAACGCGTAAGATACGTTCAGATTTTGATGGTAGAGATTTCTCAACGTCCTTCTTCAGTCTTCGTAAAATAAATGGTTTCAACCTTTCATGAAGATCCCGAATATAAGATTCTTGATTATCACCTAAACTGTCAAAATCTATCTCCTGATCGATATGAATCTTTCCGGGCATCAAGAAATCTACAAGTGCAGCTAATTCACGAATATTATTCTGAAGGGGTGTCCCTGTGATTAATAATCTATTTTCGACTTTGAATTCTTGCAGTGATTCATACAAAGCAGACGTTGAGTTCTTTAACCTGTGTGCTTCATCCACAGCTAAATATAACCACTTTATGGCACCAAGATCGCTTCGGTCTTTCAGAATATATTCATATGTAGTAAGCAATATATTAAATTTCGGCTTCTTTTTGTTGCCGTCAACAAAAAACTCGTATTGACGCATCATACGTCGGGCTTGAGTATTTCCGAGGTATACAATATAATTAAGATCAGGTGCCCAGAAATCGAACGTCTCCTGCCACGAAGGAACAGTAGATAAAGGAACTACTAGTAGAAATGGTCCATGCTGTTTACGAGCATAAACCAGCCACGATAAGAATGCAACAGTCTGAACAGTTTTTCCAAGTCCCATCTCATCTGCCAAAATACCATTCTCATTTCTTGACCACAAAAAAGCCATCCAATTTAGACCCGTAAGCTGAAAATCACGTAGTTCGCCATTCTTTACGAAAGAAGGCTGTTCAGTCAGCTTTTCAAATCTAGGCCGTCTGGCACCGTAATTGACACTATTTCCAGGTAGTAATTTCGAATTGGATCGACTAAGAAACTGATCCACGGCCTTCCTAGAAATTTTAGCTATGGTTTCCGCATCTTCCCAAGTACATGCATCGTAGTATAAACGCTTCCACTTCACTAAATACTGAAGCTTTGTCACGCCATCAACATTAACTCGTTCAGACGATACGACGCGATCTACCGTTTTATACTCTTCATAATTGTCTCGTAATCTCTCTCGCTCAATATCCATCGCTTCAATATCCTCTTGTGTAGTGGAAGGATCAGAACGCATACGAGCATCATATATAACACTCTGTCGAATATAATTATCTAGACGCTTGAATCCTCTAAGAGAACTAAGAGTTTCGTATGTTTCCCAGGTATTATGGAGATGCGCCATATTTTGCCACTTAATATAATATTCCAAATCCACATGAGGATCGTCAGATTCGGCTCCTTCCTTTGTACGATGATCTAGAACACTGTCAATGGCGCGTTCAAAATTGTCAGGGTCATAGAATGGAATAGAAGTAGGTGAATTAACTTGTTGCCTCGATGATTTTGTGGGTTTCTCATAATAATCTTCTTCGTCACTTAAATCCATATCATCCATATCGTCCTCGTTATAATTCATGACTTTACTGTTACGCGTAGAAAATCTCATTTCTGCAGCATAACTACGTTCAGCAGGCTTTGATATTTTTCGTCGTTTCTTACGTGACTTCTTCTTAGGACCATAGTCATCCGATTCATCCGATTCATCCGCCTCGTCTTCATCTTCCTTATTCCCTTGTTGCTGTATATTTCGAATTGACGACGATTTCGATTTTTTAGAAGAGACAGCGACCTGCTTCTTTGCACGCCCACGTCGAGATTTGTGTCCACTTCCGTCATTATCATCACCACCGGTATCTAGTTCCACGAACCTTTCGGGGGCAGTGTGTGCTCTGTTACTTCTCCTAAGACCATAAAGTTCAGGATCAAAGTATTCAATGCTTCGTTTGGAAGATTTCTTGGATTGATCTTGCGATGCTGCTTTCTCTTTGATATCTTCACCCGGCGATGTAACGTTACCATTACCGTTATCGGATTCATCATCCGACCTCTTGATAGTTTGCTTTTTGATTAAATGAGCCTCTTCTTCTTCAGTTTCTTGACTATCAAGATCCATTTCATCTTCAATCTCCATATCACCATCACCTTCGTGGTCATTATCTTCATCTTCTACATCTTCCACTCGCCCACCATAGTCCGATCCACTATCACTGGATTCTTCGCGATTGCCACTATCCTCAGAGTCATTGTTGTCATCGTCGGCATCATTTATCATTTCATCTTCATCAATAGCAGATGTATCATTAGTAGATTTTTCATCATCTTGAGCATAGTTCTTTGTTGAAGAAGACCAATCTGACTGCATGAATGAAAGCGCTTCAACTGCCGCTTCCTCACTCATGACTGATGCAAGTGTGTTTATATCAACCTCAATCTATAAAATAAAACACAAACAATCAGTAAGTCTTATCCATTGGCTAAGATCATTCGACTTTATAAACAAGTGCCAAAAAAATCTTGTAGCTCTAAACTAAATTATAGAAACTGCTATTTATCTGCATTACTTCATTGTGCTTTACCATCCATCTCCACACACCTCTCTCACAATACCAACGACTGCTCTTGACAAAAGAAATTCCTCCTTTATGAAAAATACATCCTATTACTCATACATATCGACGATTACCTTATCTCAATTCACTATATAAAGCCCTCTTTGCTAAATTTTCCCCTACAACTATTTGTCGATGCCCACTTTCAACATTTGATACATTTCTCCTACAGTATTGCATCTAGCTAGTGAACAAGCTCCACTTTGCTCGCCAAAACGCTCTCTCTGCACTTTCCTATTAGATACCTCAGAAGATTTATCGGCTATAAACCAATTTCATAGGTATTAACTACAAATACAGTTCTATGTTTGCTTAATTTGACTGAAAAGTACTGCATTTCGAAGTCATATAACGACTTTATTCAAAGCCGTTCCGCCAACTCAACTATAACCACTATTCTATCACCATAATATTTATTCGCAGGAATATCCAAAGTTACTTCTTACCTCAATAAATGTAGTTACATATGTATCATTCCAGCTTATGGGATATTCTGTCTATAATTTCATCAAAAAATTGGTGATTTATTGTATGTACTAATGTGTGCCTACCCAATTTTCCGATGTCCAAACAGAAAGAATAACGTTACGCCTTCCCTGATATTTTTTCTCTGGTTTAGCCCATAAGTCTTGGGACTGTAGCATATTTAACATCGCACATACTTTTAGTTTAAGGTAGTACAAACTAAACTCCTGGTATATTAGGGCTACGAGCAAGAGCTTAAGAAAGATATGTTGGGTGCTTCCAAGTAAATGATTAAATGCTACTCAGAAATAAGTATTTTATCTTCAAATGGCCATTCACTTTTCATTTTATCAAAGCCGCCAGATACATATGCGTAAATGTAAGTAAAAGGAATTCTATGCATATTGTATGAGTATCTTCTAGTTGAACAGTGAAACAAAATTTAAAAGCCAGAATTTTTTGACAAAAAAATGACAACTGTGAGATTCGAACTCACGCCCCTTTCGAGATTCGAAACCACGTTAAATCGTGATAAGAGTTTAATCTCTTGAGTCGAACGCCTTAGACCAACTCGGCCAAGTTGCCTACTTATTAATTTAGTATATTAAAGCAGTCCTAATTGCATTTACGTTCTAAACGTTTCGTCTTTATGGTATAAATAGTAGGATTAGTTATTTCGAGAGCATAAATGCAGTGCTGTGCACTCGTATGGCATCCTCTTGCATCATGGTCTCACATTAACACTGCTCGACGATGAATGGAGTTTAGCAAGCTGAACTCTCAATTAGACAAAGTACGTAAGTAAACTAAAGGAAATTGTTCGAGTCAGTCTAGTGTGTAGTCAACTAATCTATATGATTAAAATTAGATTTATAGAAGATTGTCTGATTTTGATTCGCGACGTTTACTTATTACTCTCCGCTACTCATCATTATAGCGGAGGAATATAAATATAATCTAACAAGATCTATATGCAACTAACTTTCTACGATATCTTCGGATGCGGATTGTCTTCTATTGGTTGAATATATCGAGAGCTTGCTCATTAACTTGAAGGGCTTTGCTAATATAATTCAATTCTGTTATTATCTTAAAGAAGCTCTACGATTATGAGCGTCGTGTCAAATAATCATCTTTCCAGTGAAGAATCAGATATTTGGAAATCTTCGAAAATTTACATAGGCAACACACAATTTGAGACGTCCGATGATATCAAGAATATCTTAGTGACAGGAGGTGAAGGATTTATGTAAGTAACTTTTATATGAGACTCCCAGCAATATACTAAGGTACACTAAGCAATCTTGCTGATTATTGCTTTACTAATTCTTGTGCAGTGCATCTTGGATTGTCCGACATTTGGCACTACAGTATCCTCATTATAAAGTTATTTGCCTTGACAACTTAGACTATTGCTCTTCCTTAAACAACACAGCATATTTGACAGAGAATTGTACAAACTACGTGTTTGTAGAAGGTGATATAACGTGTCCAGAAACTGTCAAGAAGGTCCTCGAAGATCACCAAATCGATACCGTGATACATTTGGCTGCTCTAAGTCATGTTGATCTTTCATTTGGGGGCAACTCATATCAGTTTAGTCTGGTAAATGCATACGGAACTCACGTATTGCTTGAATGTGCTAAAACATATGGAAAACTCAGGCGATTTATACATGTATCTACAGATGAGGTTTATGGCGAAGTAACGACTGATGATACCGAGGTTCTCGAATCTGCCATTTTATCGCCAACAAACCCTTACGCTGCCTCCAAGGCAGCCGCTGACATGCTGGCAAATGCGTATTATAGAAGTTTTAAAATACCCCTGATCATTGTTAGATGTAACAATGTCTATGGACCACATCAATTCCCTGAAAAGATTATTCCGAAGTTCATATGTCTGCTATTATCTGGTCGTAAGTGTCTCGTGCATGGCGATGGTTTGAATACTAGACGTTACTTATATGCTGGAGATGCTGTGGATGCCATGGACACAATCCTTCATAAGGGTGAAATTGGTCAGATTTATAATATTGGAACTTCCGATGAAATATCAAATTTGGACTTATGCAAGTTGATAGTGCGAAAGCTCGGTCACCATTCTTCCGAAATTGACAAATTTATTGAGCATACTCATGATAGAGCTTTTAATGATCGTCGCTACGCCATCGACGCTAGTAGACTTAAAGATCTAGGTTGGTCCCAAAAAACGAATTTTCAAGATGGATTAGACGAGACTATTGATTGGTACCGGCGCGTAGGGCTGGAATGGTGGGGTGATTTGTCAGATGTTCTCACAGCATTTCCAAACAGCTGTCACAGAGCTTATACTACTACTAGTCATTAGATATTTAGTTGGTCTTGTATATTTTGTAATGGTGCACATGAAGTAAAGGAGTATTAATATAGATATTATTGACTTTTTATGATATCTTTCATTTAGATTATTTCATTTTATTAGTTGGTTGTCTCACCGATGGCATTGTATCAATTAATACTATAATATTCTCGATATCTCTCGGTTGCAAGTTCCACACAAGTATTTATAAAACATTTTCGCCTATATTTTGACTAACTATAGGATTGTTGTACTTGAGCTATTGACATCATTTTGCCTTGCATATGCCAATCGGCGATCAAGAAAGCAGCATCGAGCGCTAAAAATATGTTAGTAAATTATACTTCGTAAACCAAAAATATGATCACACGTACATTGGCTCTCGCTTAGACGGGGGTCGCAAACAGTATCATATCTAATAGTAAGGTCTTCATGGGTAAGCTGCTCAGAGCCGCCAATACACTCGGTGACTGCATCTCCTGTTAGCTCAAGATGGACTCCATTTAATTGTGAGTTATTCTCCTTATGCACTTGCAAAGCAGCAGCGAGTTCAGACATAATATCCTCGAAATCTCGAGTTTTCAATCCATTGCAAGGAGACGTCTTTGTATTTCCGTGGCAAGGATCAGACATCCACACAACCTTGTGACCTGTCTCTTGAACTGCCCGAATATGAGCAGGTAGCTTGTCCTTAATCTTGTCAGCTCCATAGCGTGTAATAAGAGTCACTCGACCAACAATGCAATCAGGATCGACAACGTCAAGTAATGCCGTTAGCTCTTCAGCTTTCATAGAAGGACCAACTTTGATCCCGATTGGGTTGGTTATACCTCTGAAATATTCAACATGAGCGCCATTTAGTTGACGTGTTCGATCTCCAATCCAGAGAAAATGTGCAGAAGTATTATACCATTTCATTCGGTTATCGGTGGGATCTCTTAGTTTACGCGTCAGAGATTGTTCAAATTCAAGCAAAAGACCCTCGTGGGACGTGAAGAGGTCTACAGATTGAAGGCTAGAAGAATTGTCGGCCCCGACCGTCTTCATAAATGAAAGTCCTTCAGTTATTGAAGTCACGACTTTCTGGTAGCGTTCCTTAACCGCATTAGACTGGACATGCGAAAGCGACCAATCAAACGGCCGATGAAGGTCTGCAAATCCCGATGACAGAGTTGTCCTGATATAATTTAGAGTCGCTGACGAGTGAAAATATGCATTCACTAAGCGAGCAGGGTCAGGAGTACGTTTATCGAGATCAAATCCATTGATATTGTCACCCCTTAAGTTAATTAAATTATTACTATTCTATTCTTAGTTTCTTCAAATTCTGCAATTGTATTTACCTGAATGACGGTATAATTTTGCCATTTATTTCCTCTGTTAGTTTCGATCGAGGTCTAGTGCACTCAAATATTAGTTCATATTATTTCTACAAGATAAAGACTTCAAATTCATTGCTTACTTTGCAAATTGTCCTGCTATTCTACCTATTCTGACAACTGGTAATTTGAGTCCTGTTATATAAAAGAGATTAATTATTTGTTGAAATAGAATGTTAAATTAGATATGCTTACCCCAAATGAGAACCAACGACATTTGTAAGAGAATTTTCATCTTAGACTCAATTTTTTCTTCTGTGCAGTAATCAAAAAGCTCTGCGCAGTCTCCACCCTGCAGAACAAATGCCTTGCCTAGAGCAGCTTCCCGAAGCTGTTGCTGGAGTCTACAAATCTATAGTTGTGACTGTCAGGATTATTTTTCATGGATATCTTCGAGCATTCCAGTCAATAATATAAGCCATCTTACCTCATATGAGCTTACTAATGGTG
Organism: Dipodascopsis uninucleata var. uninucleata; assembly: GCA_030568195.1. Classification (NCBI taxonomy): domain Eukaryota; kingdom Fungi; phylum Ascomycota; class Lipomycetes; order Lipomycetales; family Lipomycetaceae; genus Dipodascopsis; species Dipodascopsis uninucleata. Next base: position 1,240,624 of record JAJLTO010000004.1, on the reverse strand, counting down.
GAAGAGCTTCCAGTTTCTCCAATGCCTATAACATCATGTTAGCTTACACGAAGCTCATGGAATTCTGAGCTCTATAATTGTCAATACCTCTTCGACTTCCTCGGCGTTATCGTAAATGACGTCCTGAACAATAGGTTTACCTTGCCATGTTTCCGGAGACCAGTTATCAGTATTGACGTCTTTGTCAGCTGTATGGCCGAATGCAGGCTTTGTGTCGCTCACAGAGGAGAGAGATCGAAGTCGAGCAGCCTTGATAGCGCTTTCACTAGGCATCAATTTTACCGGATCTGCTATGACAAACACTGGTGCTTTCCCATTAGCTTGCTTTTTGCTATTTTCCGACATTCTATACTTCTCTCGCAAACTATAGTGAAATATTCTTGTTATAGTATAATAGAAAATGCAAAATGCAAATTATTTACTTTGTCATATGCCGTTTGCTCCAAATTATTTGTTTTATGACGTTGAGTCATCATCAAGGTTTGATTTTAAAATTTGACGTGCTCAGTATATCAAATAAAAATAGCGCCAGAAAAAAACAGCTTTAATGTAATTGCTACGGATAAAACTAACATAAGTCTACACACACCTGATATTAGAAACCAATTCTTTCATACATAATTATTTGGACTGCATTATAGCTTTCTGATAATTCCAATTATACTTGTACAAGTATACAAAAAATCTACAACTAACAGGAAAAAATCATCCATAGATTGCAGCCTGCCTCAAGCTATTCTAACAAAATGATAATAATAGACTAAACAGTATAAATACTAACTGAGCCTCAGAGTAAGGCATATTAAATGCAAAAAATGATTATGCACAATTCGAAAACGCGAAAATTAGCTCTTAAGTTCTAAGGAAGCGCTGATAAACAATATTGCTAGTCTCATCAATACATGGGTAACGCAGATCCTTCAGAAATCTTTGGAGCTCTGGTAGCTCCTCAGAAGGAACGCATAGAGCAGCTAATACTTCTCCGATATCTGAAAGTGAAACGTGTGAGATGATTAGCCAAAAGAAATATAAAAATACCACAAAGAGTTTGCTTAATCATAAGCTATCTTAACTCACCAGCTCCATAGTTCCGATAGTGGAAAAGAGTTATATTCCAACCTATCTTTAGTCCATCCAAAAACTTCTTTAAGGCACCGGGTCGTTCCGGAAATTCTTCGATGCATGTTAATAACGTTACAATACAGATAAATTAGAAGCATGTATTCACTTACGAAATCTGTAGATGTGTTCGTCTTCAACTTCTGAGCGACCTCCAACAAGATATCTTGCGTGAGTCTTTGCAAACTCATTATCACTGATATTAATTGCTGTCATGTTGAGCGCTTTGAAGGCGGTAATAATGAGATCTACTTCAGCATCTCGATCCTCCACATTGAATGAAATATAAATATGAGCATCTGGCCCTCCAGAAAATCGGTATGAGAACTCTGTAACAGCCCGGGGAAAGATCACGTCTTGCAATTTACGGAATGACCCAGGCTCTTCAGGAATGGTAACAATCATAGACACTTCTTTGCCTTCACCAAGTTGTGCTCGCTCAGCAACAAAGCGTAGTCGATCAAAGTTCATGTTCGCACCCGACAAAATGGCGCAATAAGCACCGTCCTTGTCGAGTTCAGGATGTAGGGCAGCATATTTTTTCAATCCAGCGACAGATAATGCGCCAGTAGGTTCAACGATCGAGCGAGTATCTTCAAATATATCTTTCATAGCAGCGCAAGCCTCGTCGGTAGTGACAAGTACCGTATCATCAACATACTCTTTGCATAATCGGAAGGTCTCTTCGCCTACAACTTTGACGGCGGCACCGTCTGCGAATAATCCAACTTCATCTAACACAACCCGCTCACCTTTTTGTAGAGACTGATAAAAAGCACAAGCGTCATAAGTCTCGACAGCAATGATTTTTACATGAGGTGCAATACGCTTGAGATATGCACCGACACCAGCGAGCAATCCACCACCACCGACACATACAAAGACGGCTTTCAATTTTTGAACGTCGACTTGACGAAGCAGTTCTAAGCCAATTGTTCCTTGACCGGCAATAACGTAGGGATCATCGAAAGGAGGTATATTAGTCAAACCATATTTTTTCTCCAGGCGGGAGCATTCAGACTTTGCCGAATCAAAATCATCACCAAAGAGCACAACCTTGGATCCAAGTCTGCTAACATTGCTGTGTTTAATAGCCGGGGTAGCAAGAGGCATAACAATTGTGGCTGGAATACCTAGATACTTGGCCGAGTAGGCAACACCCTGCGCATGATTACCAGCCGAACATGCAATAACTCCTTTCCAGCGGTCCTCATCCGAGAGCTGCGAAATTTTATTATATGCTCCTCTCAATTTAAAGCTGAAAACGGGCTGTAAGTCTTCTCGTTTCAAGATCACATTAATACCCAGCTTGTTGGACAAACTGTTAGCTACCGTGACTGGTGTTTCCTTCACAACATCATACACCCGCGCTGTTAAAATCAATCTCAAATAATCAGGTGTACCATCCGGAAGTAGTAATGACTTTGGAATACCTTGGTATTTCAATTGAGTATCGTGCTCTATTTTTGACTCCATTGTGGAGAATCTAGTTCACTTGTCGTAATTACTTTTCCGTCTAAGATATTTTGTCCGATACTTCTTCCTATGTTAAGAGAGTATCTATATACTCTATATAGAGGATGATTTAGCTATTCCTACTTTACCAGTACTTCAATTGAAGAAGTCCTGCTATGTCTACTTGTGTACAAATAATTATTTACTTGTGTTCCCACGAAATGTTTCTAATAGTCATAAATTTGGTGCGATGTTAAAAATTTACGTGACTAAGTGGTTTGTACTCCCGATAGCGGCATGTATAAATGCCACTATGTTTTGGCATAATGACCCCTGACAATTGTAGTAGTTTGAATATTTTTTGTTCAGATCAAAAGCAAATTTTTTAGGCTATAGAAGCCGATCTTGAAGACGGGGAATAGGTAAAGAAATCAGTAGTTAGTCAAGAGCAGTAGAAGATCTAACAACTCCTATCAGATCTAGTATTTTGAGAGCATAAAAGTTGTAAACGGATGGTCGCTATGAGTGCCGACCAGACGGAGCAATTTCTGCGACTACAAGTGCAGGTTCTACGTCCACTTTTTGATGTAGAACAAACTGTCGAACCCGCAGAGAATACCGGAGAGCGATATTTACATATTGAACGCAAATTTGTACATTTGACTCGACCAAATATAACTATCGGAGATCTTAAAGAAGAAATTGTAGAGAGATATACTCGCATTTATGGAGAGTAAGTTCGATATTTAATTTGAAATGAAGTAGTCGTAGCTGCTTTCTTATTTGAATCAAGCAAGGAATGAATGCGATTCTTATTGCGGTATTTTATGAATACACGCTCATAGGATATTAACAGGTGCATGTGTAAATTTATCTAGGACACTAGAATTGGCTGAAATTCGTGACGCTGATGATTGCGATCTCGATCCCGAGTACACGGCAGCTGCTATATTTCATAAGGATGCAATAGCTCGTGTTACTACAGAAGAAAGTATCTTATCAGCTAATAGTCCGAGACGAGACGTTAGAAACTGGTTGCTTGGTATGAATGGGAATGCGGCAGAAGTAACTGGTATGATGACAGAAATGCGAATGAGCTCTCCTAGTTTGACACCGAAAATCGAGCACAGCTCTCGAGTACAACCAAGTAAAATACTCAGTAGTGGTTCGCAAACAGCCAAACGTCGAAGATTATCGAGGGAAGTCCCAGAGTCTGTGTTAGATGAAGTTGAGATATCCTCTATTAATATGCCATCAGGCCCTGGATTGGGTATTTCAGGTATCAGTCTTAATCCAAGGCTGTCACTGGCTCCAGTGGATGGATCAGATGCTGATGTGGATGTTGATCCGCAAAAGCACCCATCTTCACCGCCTGTACCACAACCAGAGCCACCTGCCATTTCTCCAGAAGATTCTCAAATTCAGGTGATTGTACCTGAAAAACAGAGTAAGAATGTGGCAGCCGAAGTCACTCATTTTGAGTCTACACAGCCCGACAGTATTGAGACAGTAGGATTCACTGATGCAGTTCGAGATGACATATCAATTATGAGTGAACAAACACCGTCTCCAAGACCGAAAAGGAGAAGAACGCGTAAGCGAAAATCTACGCAGAAGACTTCTTTCGTAATCAATGGTCAAGGCGGATCTACGAATAGTTCAATTGCTGCTACGAACAGTGAAAATGTTAATTCAAGACCGGTAGCCGATGGGAAACAGGCAAGCAGTATGAGCAATAATGACAACGAACATAATACAACCAACAAACCTTCTAATATTTCCACTGGGAACACCAATAATGTAGATATAAATCGAGCCATCCTAGAGCCATCTAGGGTCAAAACGACAACACCAAGCAAATCGGCATCAGAGGATATCCTTCTGCAAAGAGCACGGGAATCGTTGAAGGCTGTTGTTGCTGCAACAGCAATGCCGTCATCACCATTATCGGCGGCACTAAAAACTAAAGAAGCATCTGCAGTTCTCAGCAAGACGAGGAAGATTCCTGTGTCGTCAACAAATACGAGTTTTGGTATGACAAAATCGAATACACCAACAAAGTCAGTATCTACTTCTACAGTGGTCCACGGTACAGATTCAAAGATTACTACCGAAAGTGGCAACATCAGGAACGACAGCGACAACCCAATAGATATCGATAGGGCCAATGCTATGAATTCTCAGAATGTTGTGAATAGTGTAGTTACTAAAAAGAGACGTCGGCCACCTCCCAGGAAGATTTTGGTAAAGAAAGGCTCTTAGATCGCTTTCATTTCAATTACTTGATACATATTACCTGAAAAATGTCTCTACGAGGAATTGTCCTAGATGATCCAGTGACTAATGCGCCGCCGATATTTGAATTTTAGTCGTTTGATAGCAGTATTCTGCGGGAGTACATATGTCTACTATTAAATGATGGGATTTCAAGATAAGTGTATGTGAAGGCAAATTTCCTTGTAAACTTAGAATAAGTGTATTAAACAATCCTAGTATATAGAACTAGAGAACTGTACATTACAAGATTGTATTATAGATAATGGAGAAAATTTAGTTTACTTGCGAAATTTTTTAGCTTGTAGTTATATTTTAATGAAAAATGAAAAATGTGTAGAATCATCGTAAAAGGCATCACTACTGGTTAAATATTTGTAGTGCCAGCTATAACCACTTTTAACTGCTTCATAGCGCACTGGATATAGACAACTATACTGAGCTTAACTGTATGTTGTAGTGGTAAGATTTTGAGATGCTTAAGGAAAAGCTTGAACTTTTCTTTTGAACAATAATTAGGATAGGACTCATCGTAGCTGCAATCAAGACGATGGCAGCTTTTAACACAGCATAAAATATTCCAACAGATTTCCAAGAATTTTTACCAAGAGTATTATTTCTAACCAAGGGTCTAGTTACAAAAATTTCTAGCTCCCGCTCGTAAAGATGTTCAATACAGAAGTGGATACACTATCGGCGAGCACGAGCACGAGCAGGATAACAGCGGCATATAAAGTTTGACGATACTGCGTAAAAAGGTAGGATATGCGCGTAGTGCAGTTTATGAGTGTATAATACTTGTTTATAGAGAGAAGCAGAATGCAGCATTCGGCTATTAATGAGCTCTAATACTTGTAAGACTTCTTTGATAGCAGGTTGTTGATCGGTATGTCAAAAACTTGCCATCAAATATCAGCAGAAGCGGTGTCAGGAATTGCGCAACTGCTATTTCTCCTCCAAGGCAGAGAACTTCGAGAATTCAGCCAGGGAAAAGTAAGAGCATAACGTATATAAACTGAATTTTACGAAATAGTGTGCTTGGACGGTTTTACAGGAAATCCCAATGAATGATATAACTATCTCGACAAGATCGCTACCATTTCGTGCGAAATCAGTATTCCGCAAAGCCTTTTTTATACGATATTAATTTCCCGGGAACGGCAGCAAACTATATGCTTTATAGCCTAGATAGTCAGAGTTGCAAGATTTATATCTGTTATTATTAGTGAGAAAAGAAAATTTCATGTGTTAAATACGTTGGCAAAGTCAATCATTCCCTAACTTATTATAATGTGTGGCTCTGTAAACTTGTTCTTCAGGTTTTGGATTTCATCTAATCTGTCGCTACAATTGAAGCTAGTCAATCTTTAGCCCAGCAGACTCGACAATCTAGTTGATCGCGGTATGTTCCATTAGAAAAAGATTAACTAATACTGCCTAAGAAAACGCATCTCTACCTGGTCTACGGAGCCAGTAATGTAGCTGAGTGGATTGTCTCTAGCCGCTCACTCGTCGTGAACGCCCCTGATGATAGAAGTGCTACGAAAGGGGTGAAAGCATATGTTTTCAGCCATTTAGACTCCAAAAATCGAATCCCCCCCAAAAGCAGCTTCTCAGAATGCAGTGAAACAAGCGACTAGCTAATTGGATATTTCAATTGTACTTCTCATTATTGTATCTGTTCGTATAATTCAATAACATCAGCATACTCGATTTCAAGCAGTTGTGCTCGAAGCGTTTACCGAGGTTATCGTAGTGCCGGGCTAGTATGCAAATGTAACTTTAAAGGCTCTTGAGATCATTTGCTCACTATACTCGATTTTCTAGCACAGCTTGCTATTATTGAGCAAAGCAGAGGGAACGGCCCGAAGGAGATGATACTAGCAAACAGCCCGGGTCGTAAAACTATGACACTGCAAAATTTCATGGTTTAAAAGTTCCTTCTTAATGTTACACAGTGCTATAAGCCACTGACTGTAGTGGACATACGAGAGCCGTATGCTTGTGCAAGCCACCAAATTCTGACACGATACCTCTTAGAACTAGTTTTATTTTGCTGTCTTCGGCAAAAAGCACGATGCAGGTAGAATGATACGTTAACGGCTTCCAGTGGGAGTTATCTTCGCCAAAGACTTTTAGCTGATCGGTAGATGTGCTTGGAAGAACCGGTAACTCATACAACGGCGCATTGCAATGAGATCTCTGTGAACTTACAAAAGACGCACCTTATACCTACTTCAATCATTAGTTGGCTATGGATGGGATGTGCTGTCTTGACGTTACAAAGCAAGATGCCTAAGAGCTATTACGAACCTCAGATCCGCGAGACGCCAGAAAATCACTGGCACCGCAGCTAAGAGGGCAAAGGAAGTTCACAGGACGTCGTCAAATGATCCAGGCGTGTCTATAGCTGAGGCTATGGTATTAGATTGCATACCCATTGACTACCATCGCCTATGCGAAGTAAGTTTCTTGACTTCTCAGCAGTTATCAAGGTATCTTTACATTATCTTCTCCGCAATATCTACTACATTATACAATTTTTTATCTATTGCTCTACAAATGTATTCTACCGCTCACATGGCACTTTTTTGTGCCATTTTGATTTGTAGCATCACAATACACGCTGTATCAGGACATTCTGTAAAAAAGCATCACTGTGTAGTGCTTCGCTGATACTTACAGTTAAACTAAAAAGAATAATGAGAACAGAGTATATAAGCAGTAGAACCAAAGAGCAACGGCCCCGACCTTCTTTAATTAGCAAAGGATAAATATGCTAGGAGAAAAATGTTAAACGTGCAGGGAGCAAGAAAACATTTAGCCAGCATCACAGGCCCTCAACAACCGTCAGTAGCGTATCATTGAGCCGACTAGTACAAGCCAGAAGCCAATATGACTTTTTAAAAAAAATAATGAACATATACATTCAATTCTTGTAAATTTTATTGCACGGTAAAAGTATCAATCTGAAAGATTACTTTGGTGCCGTATGAAAATGATAATAAGTGATCAATTTATCATACTAATTTGGTCGAGAAAGACCTTTTAATCTAAAGTAATCTGCAATAGTTATTTTCTTGGTACGCGTTAATAATAATGCCATTTACATTACCAACTTGGCTAATACAAACGAATACAGTGTATACACATCGTACATACTATATTTGCTAATATACCGTGCCTAACTATACTATATTACATTACGTTATATTATTATATATTATATGTCACAGTTTAATTGGAAATCAACTCGCCTATCCATAATAGCATATGCGGAATATGGCACAGTATATTGCATTTACGCCTATAGTGAAGCGTACATGTCCACAGTTATATGATGCTGGAAAAACATTAGGTTTCCGTGTTGAAATGATGTCATCTCAAGACACCAGCTAGATTCTTGTATTCCATCTAGCTGATCGAACCGTAAGTTCGGGAGTACCTGCTCATCGAGAAATTCACTCTTACAAGCCCGCGAATGTCGATAAAACATGCCAAAAGGCACAGTACCTGAGTTTGTATTAGTATCGTGCATCCCACCTCAAATCCAAATCTTTATGGTTTAGGAAGCTTCCAGGGTGCAGAGAATTAAGTTAATACGTGTACACGATGTGCTAGTAAGAGCTCTACAGCCCTAATCTATCAGTACGGTGGGCGTATATGTCCTGGAACAGTACGTATATGTTGGGTTGGAGCAACCGGCAGATACGTACCCCCTTCTGCCTTAGAAGAAAGGGACCATAAATTCTTTTTTTAATTCTATTCTCTCATTTGTTTTGCTCACGCACATCCCTGGGCCCGATATACTTCTCCCCACGACCTTTACCGAAGCAGCCCACAACATCATAAATCACGAGGAGCATGCATCGATATTAGGGTAACCGATAAGTGAGATCAAATTGTACTAGCGATGTGTCAGGAACAGTATACACGTTTAAGAAATAAGCTTGAGGAGCTTTGGCATGGCATTTATTTTCCTTGCTTTGTGTATTAATCATATCTTACACAGCGACAACGTCCCACGACACCTCCCATATGTGCCATTCGGGTACACTATGGCGATTTTTGTGATAATGGCTAGACGTATTCTAGAAGTGCACAGCTCTCTAGGCGATATTCTGAATTGTCACAAAAGGGATGACCTATCGAGTGGCAAGCTACATTTTACAGTTGGCAGACTCTCAGCTCGTTCTTTTGGCTGTTCCAGACATAGAGGCCACTCTGCTTGAACGGCCGGCAATTCACCAGCTTTCCTTTATAAGTACACTTAGACGTCCTATTTAGCCTCACGCCTCCACACTTTGTGGTGCAGCGCAGCAACCCACGATGAAAGTAAAGGTTTGGGTTTACGTTGTCCGACGGTGGGCTAGGCTGTTTTTTTGATGCAGCAACGGCATCCTCATTTACAAGCACGAGTCTCCGTAATAGTAAAACAGGAGAGCCGGTAAGATTCATGTTATGTGCAGACCGTATCTCTTTTAGTAAATTATTCTACGCTCAAAGGATCTACCAGCGGTGACTTCCGGTAACAGACTTTGCCCATCGTCTTCATGCAACATATCGAGTGCCAAACGAAGGCGCGGAAACAACGCGGATTATTTCAGGCATCATTGACTATCTATGAGCTATTTAGTGCTCAAACACGATACTACGGACTTTTAGTACGTTTGTTCCACTACCTGGCAGAGCCAAGACAGAAAAGTCATATCCCGGAGAAATATATTCTCCAATACGGGAGATACTACAGAAATCGTAAAAGCTCACAGAAAGCTAGGGCAGTGTACTAAGAATTCACTGTATTGATACTGTAGTCGCTTATTTGACGAATTCTCTCGTACTATTAGTTTTGTCCCGCAAGTGCGAATCCCTAATAGTCCTTAGGTTCTTAGATGGATTATCTGCTTAATTGATAAACTTAAACAGGAGGTAACCGAATTAATGATTTGCTATCGATCAAACTTACTGGTACTTCGAGGCATACCTAGTGTGGTTATTAACGTTTATGCTATCGCTATATACAGCCGGGCTAGTTGAAGAAACCAGTTCCTGGTAGTTTTGTTCTAATTCTGCCAACTGCTAGCTTCATTCTTCACTTTTACTATAAACGTGATAGTCTCGGAAGTACCCGTATTCCAGTCTCCTTCAATTTCTTTAGCGTTTAGCTCTGTCACAGCTTCACACTATGACAACGAATGCTATAGCTAAACTAGAATGACATTTTGAGAGGCGTGCGTACCGACCTGGACTGTATATCTAGAGTTCTAGTCTTTGAAATACTAGTATATAGCTAGCCGGACGTAGATGAGAGAGTCCAACTTTTAATAGAAAATATTTCTATACTAGAATATATCTACTGCAGATAGGCATTTCACTAACCCTATAACCACAAGACCAGAGAAACACGTAGAAAATAACTTGATTCTACTATTCTTGTGTAACCATAGGAATCCGAGATTTGGTAAAGGTCTTTTTATTTTATTTTTCTAACTAATTGGCTTCTATTTGTGGTTACATCGAGTGGCCAATCCAGTTTGTGGTGTGACCATTGGATGGACAAAGGAACACACGCCATGTCCCTCAAGAAACAATGACAGAAGCAGATATATCTTTACTCGTTGAGGTGACTCTTGTGACGCCCAACGAAAAAAAAAATTCCTATTTCTACACGACATACGAGACACGACAAAAGAAAGTTTTCTTTGGCCTTACTCTCTGTGACAAAGTGAATAAATGGTTCTGCTTGCAACTAATTTGAGGAACGATGCTTGCGAAAGGCGCTTGTAGAGGGATTTCATATTACTTCATTTCATTGCTCTGAAGTCAGCGGAATGTTCCATAATGTAAGTGGGGCGTTGACAACCACTTTGGTTTACGCACATTAAATGACATTAGTAGGTCCGTTAGTTCGGATTTACAGTTATAGCATTTTTTCCGAAGACTGTCATAGTGCGAATACTAGACATCGACATTGAAGCTAACGACACTAGCTCTGCTGTCAACGCATTGGCTGCATACACCTATTCTCTTCACTTTTCAGAAGGACCACAATCGAAACGGATACTGTAAGAGGACTGCGCTTTCTCATCCTTTCAATCTCTTCCCAGTGTTGGGAAACGAACGTGAACACTAACTAATATAAGTTAGAGATTATTACAAATCAAAGACAAACTTAGCACAGCATACCGATACCCCTAATTAATACGTCAAACTTACATAATTAAATAGGAACAAGTCAGGCACCTGCTATAACCCTAGGACCAAAAATGCCAAATACCAAAAGGCCTAATGTCACCCACAAAATAAACTAGTTGACAGCAAGGGATTCATGGCTGACGAACTTTAAAAACTGGACCACTGTCAAGTGTTTTTTTTGCTGTAGCTCTACGTTTGATGTGCCTCTGGACCGCCACGAGTCGATTTTATGGACCATAAGGACATACGCGTGCTATTTTTGGATACTCACAGATATATTGTAGTAGTGCATGTAGAAATATTAGCTGAGAGAACTAAATAGTCCTGACTGTAATGACAAATCGACATAATTTTATAATCTGGTATTTAACTAATCTGAGACTCTGGGGTCTGAAGCGATACTCATTCATTGGGATACCTACACACTAGAGGTCCAGCATGCATATCGTACGACCTAGTGTTATCTTGTGCCTGAAAGACGGCAAGACAGCGTCAGACAGATACCAGACGTGGAGAACTGCATCAATATACGAATAGCTCTTGTTTGCACTTGCGACTGAGCGTTTTTAGCATTGCTACGTGAGGTTTAGTCTAGATCCCACACACTATTTGGTTTATAGAAGTACTGCTATTGCGTTATAAACGTATTGGTGCTAGTTAAATGCAGGGCAGATGACTAGGAACACATGTGAGATTGTAGTTGAGTAAACAGTAACCCTTGTTAGCTGAAGTAGCATCTAACTAGAGGCACTCATCGGGATCATTCCTGACACTTCTGCATGTCATATTTGGCCAAGCAAATATGACATAGAAAGCCGCTAAGAGACGGAGAACTACTCTAGGTCTTCTGGCCGACCTCGAAAACTTAGTCCACCACTTCAGCAAAAGCTCAGCCAAAGAAGAACGACTTGAAACCGGAAGAACAAGCAGCGTATGAGAAACGGATGATGTCAGAAGTTTCAGAATTTTGTTTCATACTAACGCATCGATGTTGAATTGTCGAGGTCAGTTTAGCAGACTGGGATGCACTAGTCCAAAAAAAAATAACAATATATCCGGGCTGTGCAACGTTGAAACACGAATGAAGCCGGTCTGGGGTGAAGTACTTGCTTAAAAGATGAGAATCTAACAGTCGCATGTCGTCGTCTTCCAATGTTCATCTGCTGTGATTGACTCTGGAGAATTTTCACAGCATGCATCACTAGCAACTAGAGACAAAGCCATTTAATTTAGATGCACATGTAGTCTATATGATATATGGAGCTGCAAATGCTTTCATATTTAATCTATCTAATGGTCTTCATGTATCTTGTCCCGCTAAGCAGCATGAAGGCATATTTCCCTCTATATTGAATCTAATTTATTAAGCTCGGTAGAGCGTTTGCAGGAGAGGACTAGACTTGTAATTTAGTACTATAGACTATTTCTGTCATGCTGCAGCTGTCTTCACTACCCACACTACGCAGAATATGGCATAATGATGAAAATGCCACCATGAGCTGTATGGAGTGATTAGCTTTAAAATAAAATCTTATTTGCTTTTTGCTGTCAACTGTAAACCTGACATAGCTTTAGATGACGAAATTGACAGGACCTCTAGTGAGAGCCGGTTAGAGTTTGAAACTGCGCAGCTGTAGACTTCAGCCGGCAACATGGTTGCCAGAAGCTTGGAGATTTTAAAATGTCTTGGAGATACAACAAATGGTTTCATATGAAAATATTCTAGGTATTCGGAAGCTGCATCTCCTCTGCAGCTGGATTCTCCTGGAAGGCATGTACAATTTGATGACGATTGTAAGGCGGTCCAGGAACGCGCTGCTAGAATAAAGTATGCAAAGAACTCTAGTTTGCGTACTGATGCGAATTTTGAGATTTAATTTAGTTTCATGCGCTGGTACCTTGTATTGGATAAGGGAAAGAGTGTCGTGAGTAAACAGGGAAGATATACTGATTCCAGTTATAGGTTAGCGATGCCGTCTACTAGTGATTAGAGTAGCTAGATACGTACTAGTGTATAACGGTAATCCGAATATGAATATTTATACAAGCTTATAATATACTGATTGAGGCTGGAAGAGAGATGCGGCTCTACCACTGGAACTTAGGCAAAACAGAATGCAACAGCAAGCTCGCGGGTTTGTAGTCCTTGTACTCTGCATCCATGATTGAAGATCTCTGAAGCTTTGTCTGCCTCTGATTTCTGGTTCGTGCACTCTCTATGCAAATCAAACAATTTATCAAGTTATAGTACTGAGCTTACGATCAAAGTCGGCTGCATATGCAGAAATGAATGTCCACTTCGGAGCAACGGTCATCGTCCTGTATACTGCAGCCACTACTCCTCGGGTGGTTAAAATCACCGCTACGAAATAACTAACTTCGTTATGCTATTCGTATACCCAATATAGATATTATGCAAGAAGAAACTAAGTAGGAAAGCACTGGCCGGCCCGGTGCTGCAGTAGGTTGACGCTTATCTTGTCTCCAAAAGAGCACTGCACTAACCTGCCGTCTAACATACAATCTGCGTAAAATAAATAAATAATTCCAGGCAGTGCTCCGAACCAAATCGACTTAACCCTTGCCACCAATATTATGGTATAGGAAACTTTAGCCCAGTGCGAATCAGTCAAGAGAATCGACGAAGACATGTCACTCTTCACACTAGAGTTCGCTTCTGCCACGGAAGAAAGCGAAATTATAGAATTGTGAGAAACTAGGAAAAGTTCATCGCTCAGCTCAAGCTTCCAGAATATAGTCTCTTTACATCAAGATATAACTGAATTATTTGCCAAGATATGACCCGCTCTGCAGTACTGACTCCTCTAAATAAATTAGTCAGTAATAATAAATAGTTACCTAACGGTGAACCGAACTGAACAATATACAGTGACTATCCCGGTATGCCGTCTTGTGGACTCAAGTGCGAAAACTGTACTCGGACTATTTGGTCCGTTTATCTCATGAGTACCTTAGTCATGCTATGCAAGTTATTAACGCATTATTTTTTTAAACTTAATGAGAAGACATCGAGGAGTGGATATAAATAACAACTAGCTGGATATGCACAGCATTTCACAGGCATTAACAGGGATGATCCGTAAATTCAAAGCTGCAGAGCATGGCACAAGAGCCTTAGTGTGCAAACTAAGACTTGTCATAGTGATTAGGAAAATATTATTTCTCACGTGGGTTGCTAGCGTCTTTAAGTTTAAATCTAAACTTAAACGACGGGTATAGTACTTCAAGCGCCAAACGGCTAATATCTGGGTATGTACCTATTCGTCAAATGTAAAAGGACTGGAGACGTTCAGAAAAGAGTTTATAGATTTGATTAGAGAAGCTATTTTCTTCTCCTTCATTTTGCTCCAGGTCTCGCGCTTTACCTAGTGCCCTATTGATACAATCTATCGCTGCGTAGCATGCGTTGTTGTATCTGACTGACAATCATGGATTAGCAAAACACCGTAATCATACAGTTACATTGCAGTTATGGTTTGTTACTGTCTAAATTATTTTCCTGCTGCGGCTCTATTTTATCTTTAGTGCAACACACCTTTGGTCTTGGTAAGAGATAATCAATTGGCCTCAAGAGCTGTCTGATTGTGCTCTTTCGACAAAGTAGAAAGCCATAAATCAACTCTCTCAGTATACAGATTGTAGCGGCGTATTAAATATCTTCTCAGATACTTGAAGCCTTTATGTCGAGATGAGTTGGACCCGGAAATATTATGCAATGTCCGTTCATTTAAATGTTTAGTTATTGCTCTTTTAATATTATATAACTGCAGCGGGCTACATTTAGAGAAGTAATATATTATTAACATTTGCCAATTATATATATGGCTGTTAAATAAGTAGGCTAACAATGTACAATAAGATACCATTTATACAGAGGCCTCCTCCGCTATAATTATTTGGGCTAACTCAGTACTTTGATCGCTAGTTTACTATTTCGATCCCACGCTCACATATGTACCCAACTCTGGAGAATCCTCATAATATGTACCCTGACAAATCGTCGATCTATACCCTCAATAGTGGTCCACGGCACTGTCAGACTACGACGAGACTAGTGTTCAGTTCAAACGTGTACTAATGAACTTATATTTCTGCAGCTGGACAACCATCCGCCATTTAGAGGCAGTGCTATTTCGAGACATTAAGATTATCTTGATAATGACCATTGTCGCTAGAAACTATCTAATGTGTGTCAAACAGTAATGACGTATTAATACATAGTAAGAAGAAATTGCTATTACATGCATGTGCGCGCAGATTGCTATGCAAGTCATATAACCCATTCAAATTTTACAAATCCTGGAAACTATGGTATAGGCTGATGCGTTAACTCTGCTCTCGATCCATCGCGCTCAATAAGAATGACATAGGGTCCAAAATGCTCTGCAGGATACCAGCCAACCGAAATTTAGCGCCATACACAAGCATCCTTGCCTGGTCTGAATTATGAGCTACGTCGCGATATTGTTCTTGAACTCGATATAAAATTTATCGCGGCTTCTTCCGCAACAAGCGTAGCTGAAATGGCCAGTTGATGAAAGAACAACATGCGATCGCTGCAATAGTAGAGTATGCATTTACGAGGATGCAATAATGCCCATTCTGCGGCGTTAATCGTGCTACCAAATATTATAAGGTATATTCGGTAGAAATGATACAAGCCAGTCTAAAAGGCAAACGGAAAGTCACGAAAAGAGAGAGACGGTTTTGTTGAGACCGCAATTGCAAATAATATTTAACGTAATATGCCAGAGATATCACTAGTCAAGTAGACCACCAAAAATTTAGTCGATGATCTACGCAATATCTGCAGGATGAATCGAATCCATTAACAGTATATTATGATCTGTATGACATATTAAAATTAGACGCTACATCTTGGTTATATTTATTAATCCTTCATGTTGGAAACTGAATCTTACAGATACGGCTATTAGCATCATCGAGCTTCTCGAACCTGGCCACACGCTGGAATCAGGCTACCAGACGGAAGCTATAGGCTCTATGTGTCCATCTATTTGCGAGCTGCAAGGACGTAGTCGAATAAATCTAGTCGGATAAATCTACTGTGACCAGATAAGACATATGCAGATTTTCTTATATACCTGTTGTTTGTTTGGACACATAATATGGAGCCTTTTGCTATACTGCATATTAAACATCTCTTCGATATATATTGACTTTATACTTTGATGCATTGTCTTCTAACCGTCTGAATGTGCCTATTGCCTCAGTCGTGGTATGGATATTATTCAATAGATCGGTCCCATTTGACTAGCAAATTGTATGCTGCATTATTTACTCAAGGCTCTCTAAGGCACAAGTGCATATTGCACAGGAAATCAATACGCAGATATTTGTTAGTAACTTTTCCATTGCACGTCCTTTGGAGCGAAGTTGCCAATTTACTTGTCACCGCAGAATCGCATAATACTCTACATGGAGATGCGAAAACAGTCAAGCACGTCGTCCTCAGTGACAGCATAGTATTTAGCCATCAACTCCATAGAGCAAGATTAATTTGATCTAGCATATTAAAAAATACAGTACAAGAAGACTTGCGAGGATGGCGTTCGGATCGCATACAATACGACGTGATCTGGTGAAATACATTGGAGGAAACTGCATTATGACTGCGGCATTGTGCATAGTTCATGGTATATGCAAAGAGTACAAAATGCTGAAAGTTGATTTATTAGTCTCAGGCATAATCACAGTGATATAACTTAAGATATACTGTAGGGAGAACGTGCCTTTACAGGGAAGTACGCGCGTGCATCTTATGGAAGATTCTCGTGGACTCATGGGCAACCAGAACGAGCTTCATTCACATCTCAGTCACTTCTCTAGAGGCGAATTACTCTCTTGTGCTACTATAGGTCTTGCTATCTTTTACAGCAATTGTTTGAACTTCAAGCCTTATTATATCAATATAATTAATGGTGTATATATTAATATATTCAAAATGTGATGAACGAATAACAGAACAGGAGACATGCGCGACAAGATGGCTACCGCTTTTGCTAAGCATAACATGATATATGACATAATATACTTTCATAGGACACCCACGATATATAGTAACAGGCCATCTCTCTATGTTTGCATCAAATAATTTCGATATTTCGGTTGCCCTATCTAGCAAGACTTGGCCGGCTGTAGCAGAGAAATTATACAGTAATACTCACAGCACAGAAAGATTCATCCCGCTTATTCTTGGCCGCACAAAAAAATCAGACACCTCGTTACATGAACAACTTTTTGCAGTGAGTATTTTTCTTTACAAGCGCACGACTCTTACCTTCCTTTATACTAGACAGTGCAATATATAACCATATTCAGAATATAGGCCATGTCAGAGAGTCTGTATTACATCTATTCTGCTCAAGAAATAAGAGTGTCCTAGACAACGGCCACGCCATATTATGGCTATTCAGAGATCGTTGCAGAGAGGGTCTGTTTGAAGTCTAAAGAAGTAAAACTGAATTATTATTAAATAGCACACTTCAAAGTGCAATAAAAAACTAACAGTAAAAGAAATATGAAACATGTGTGTTTGCATTATTATAAACTTTAATGCAGGACTGAAAGTAAGTATAATATAGTTTCTAACTCAAAAAGATCTACTTACGTTCCTGACAAATTGCCTATGTAATATAAATTCCTAACGAGTCATAATATGAGGGTACCGGCATTCGTATACTCAAGAATATAAACTTTAAATATTTGCGTACCAGATACCAACAGATCATCGCTCTGAGTACCTGTCGTTTCGATCTGTCTATGTCGCTTGTTGCGTTTGTGTTTCTTCGTTTGACTTAGCCTGAACCCGTACTGCAAACTCGGCTGCCTCGACGCCTAATGCTGTTACTTCACTTGAATTTAAATATTCCTTTATCGTCATATACAGCTAATATACTTTTTCTATCCTCTCGCACTGTCGGCCAGTCTGTATTATCTCTTCATTTCTCATTACTTTTTCTATAGAGTTCGTTATTTTTTAATATGTATATTTTCATATTTAATTTTAAACCTTCTACACCCACAGCTACTACCTCTCTTGTTTAAGCTCTAACAGTATATAGGTTTATTCCTTTGTCGTTTCTGCCACCACCCTGTATAAAATCTTGTTTTTACGTTAAAATAATTATATTTATTTTTATTCTCTTTTGATGTAATTTCAATTTCGTCAAGCCATCTGTCCATCTATTTACTTACTCTATTTCTAATTATTAAAGAGTGCAGAATTATAGTATATATCATTCCCTCTTCTCCCGCTTTTTGGAGTCTTGGAATTTGCTTCTTCATTTCCTTGGTTCTAATAATATAAATATTTTATTTTTTTCTCTATCTTTTTAATAGCTTTGATTTCATTACGGAGGTGAAGTACTCTCTTTCAAAATTGTCAACTTGTATTTATATTTGCTGCAAAGTCGTCTCTGGTTGGTAATCGTTCATCACTTTGTATGTGTATATTCATCGTATATACATTCGATCTGTATTCCTCCTTTATTACGTTGTGTAAGGCCAAGAACTGGACTGAAGAACCTACTTCTGCATAGGTATATGTGAATATATCTACTAGACACCAAGTGGTTACTATTTGGACTATCATTTTTGTGTCTACAATCATCTCTGAGTGATTTTCAGCCTCAACCACCTGGGCGTTTGGAAGTGTTACAGTGATTTTGATTGTTAAAGAGTAAGTGACTATCTTTTTGAATTTACTTGCTCATTTATTTCGGTTTCAATATGACTATTTTCTACCGGAAGTATTGGGGTCAGAGCTGGTACTGCTGATTTATCTTCTGTCTTGAATGTCACGATGTGTATGGTCCTTATGCTATCAACTATAACTATACTATAAGCTGCCTTGTTCAGGCAGATTTATATATTCAAAATATCATAATAGAAAAGCTTTGTGTCTTTAACTCTGGTTGTAAATCCATAGCATTGTGATCTAGTTAACTGAATATGGTCGTTTGCGAGATTTTCAAATCATATTACAATTAAGTGTATACATGCGAACTGAAGCAAAATATGGAAAGTAGCGTCAAAACAGCTAGAATGATATTTCGGAATATATGTTTTGATTATCATGATTATTTCGATGGAATGAAGTTAATTCACATAGAAATTTATATAATTCTATGCTCTACTTTGATATGCGAGGTCTATATATATCATTGTGACTAATACAAGAAATGAAGACAAATTGGATTACAGTTGTTGCAACACTTGTGGATATCGTATAATTGTTACTCTGGGGCTTTAGTGGGTTTATAGGTGGTGTCTTTTTTGGCTGTAAGCGGCTGTCTTAGACGTATACAATCGGGATATCATTTGAAAATTATTATTCAACGGACGAGCTAACATGTAATGTAATTTGTATTAGATTTTCTTGATCGTACTTCTCTTTTTGTATAGATCGTTGGCATTCTTCAGCCGACAGTACACAGGTTTATTTATTATATTTTTAGTGATTGTGTTCAATTACTTTGTAATAAGCCATATTCGAAATGAGTGTCACAGCAGTATCTCCACCAAAACAACTTCCATCATTACAGGAGGTAAGTGACGATCAATTTTGTCAAATTAAAATCAATATGTTAATGTTAGTTCTTATGAAGGTTCTACCTGAGTTTTTGTCCGGAAGATCATGCGAGCCACCTTCCCGATCATCATCAACAAGATCCGCCTATGCCTATGAAAGCGACCATATACAGCATAATACGTTGGAGCCTTACCATGTTCTTCCTCATCAAATGGATCGTTTACATCACGATGGAAGTATGATATACAGACATAGCTCCATACCAGTGCAAGAAACTGGTTTGTATAATTATTCTCTGACTGCTGGTGCGTCATTACCACCACCTCCACCACCGCAGAAAAGTTACTCTATCTCATCGAGCTCATCAATTTCTTCTTCGGGTTCAGTTTCTTCTGCTTCGTCAGTTTCTTCTGCTTCTTCTGCATCACCAGTTGATTATCAGCCTCGATCATACTACTATGGTGGTATGCAAGAATATGCTCCTGAATACCAACGCCAGCATCAGCAGCGTTTAGAATCTTACAGAATGAAACCTTCAACATACTCTCCTCCTTCGACCTACTATCCTCCTTCGCCTCCTACTTATCCATCAACAGATTCTTATGGACATCATAGTCCTTATGGCCCAGCTACTCCAGAGATTATGCAAAGGCAACAAATGTCTGCAGTTGGTGTTTCTGGACATAGTACTGTATCGCCCCGTACTAGCAGTGTTCTAGGAGATGAATCTAGTATACCTCACAAGAAACGACGAGGAAATCTTCCGAAGCATGTTACTGATATTTTAAGAAATTGGTTCAATGGGCATGTTCAGCATCCTTATCCTACTGAAGAGGAGAAGAGTATGCTGATGCATCAGACTGGTTTGACTATGAACCAAATAAGCAACTGGTTTATCAATGCTCGAAGACGTCGTCTTCCGGCATTGAACAAAGAGGCTAATGCAAATACTAGTTCTACCTCAAGTGGATCTTCAACTACAGTAAGCTCTAAGTACTAGTCATATAAATGTCTAGTCTAGGAATGATTTGAATTTTATTCAAATCAATGTCTAAATTAAATTACAGTATAATAGCGAAACAGTATAGAAAGAGTCTTCGATAGAGCTTCAAATTTGGACTACAAGGAAGATCTAATTGATATACATTTTCCACAGAATGACAGAGATTAACAGTACTTGACAAGTTCTGGTATATGAAGAGCAGAACATTCGTGCCTTTATGAAGTTCTTGACGACACAAAAAGACTTCAAATTAAAATTGAATCACATTATGAGGAATAAGTTCTGTTGTTTCGTGTTTTTCTTCCTAGTCTTTTTTTGATTATCATAATTGTTACGGACACGTCGAGAAAATCAAAACGCTGGCAGTATTATCGTCTTACCTCTTATTAAATTGTTAAAATTTATATAGTCGCTTTGATATGCCAAGAAATCTTTTGACTTACTGTTCCTTATATCGATTTATTTTATTTATTTATATTAGTCTTCTTGTTTTTGAGGAAGTATGTATTTGTATGTGATATATTAGTTGCAACGATACTGTTTTATCGGGATTGGTTGGTTGGTTATTAATCTTTTTCATTTATTTTATTTATTCTCTATTTATTTACTGTTGATTAATAGTTTGATATATACAACATGCATATATCTTAGATGCTTTGCATTCAAAATATTGTTTTTGATCGTACTTTTTAGTTTGTCTTTTATCAAAAGACGAATAGAAATGAAACTAATTTTACTTGAGAATATAAGTGATTTTTTGTCGTAGGTATTCAATGTCAAGAAATATCATTACTTAAGCCTGTGCTATAAAAATTTATAGTAGTTATTGTATTCACCATTGTATCGCTATAAAAGAGGTGTGTATCTCTATGACATGAGTTCTACGATAACACTAGTAATTCAGCTAACAAGGGATAGCATATAGCGTGCTCTCTCCTTCACCATTTTGAGCTTCTACTTTTCCATATCTATGTCGCTCTATATCTATGTATATTGTCTTTTGCCCTTAGCTCCCCGTGCCTTGTCATTGTACCATCGCGAGCTATTAAGTGCTATTTTCGCAATAACAGCATGTTATGGCCCTTGGCTTTCATGTCTGGACAGCGCTGTATTTTTTTCTCACTGTTAATGATGGGCGTACTGCGTCTCGGGAGAGTATATGTGCTTTCCTTATGTGTATACTCGTGTACATCCCCGTGAGAATACTTCCTCTATTCTGAGATTTCCAAAAGCTTTCTCGCTAGTTTGCGATCGATTGCAATCTTCTACTTCTTCATCCTTGAGCCATCAGTGCTAACTCCATATTGTTAACCAGCAATAATAGATACCTCGAAGTCAACGCAGAGCTCCATGATGTCATGCTTATCTACTAAACTTGTTATCTCACGTAACTTGGTCCCTAGTATATCAAATAGCTTTATTAGCATAAATACGAACATTCTTGAACTTTATCCCATAAATGGGATGGTGCAAATGTATTAAGAATCTAATGCATGGCTAAGGGTTATATGAGAATAGAACAGATTTCGTGTAACTAGATTACTGTTTATGTTTTTATTTATTTTGTAATATTATTTGCATATTGAAAGCACAACACATTTTTCTGGATCTAAAATATTCTAGTAAGCGGTGAAAAGTGAGAGCGACATCGACATAAAAAATCAAAGTAAGTTTTCAAGTAAAGGAGACACTGAGGAAGGCAAGGGCTCAAGTGGGTTTCTAAAGAAATACAGAGAAATATTCCTTACTGAGTTGGATGAGTGATTGATGCATTTTATGGAGTCCAGATAGTAAGTTATAATTGATTCATTGATTGACTGCAGATATTTCTGGTAGTTTGTTCAGACTAACAAAATGAATTCAGAGCACGAAACTAAAAGGTAGTTATTTCATAAGCTAAATTGTATTAGAAGACAGAGCTATCTATAAAGTCAATAATTGAATCGCTTCATTCATAACGGTTCATACGAGGTGTGCTCAAGTGTCGAATATTGGTAATAAGGTAGATATATAAATTGGCTTTAGTTAAAAGCCAAAAGTGACTGTAACCATGGTGATATTGCCATCAAGAGCAGACTCTACGAGTGAATTCTTCTCATAAGGAATATGAATGGATAATACTGCGATAGAATCAAGTCTGCTGTTTGGAATTTATTAGCGGATCGAGTGAATGTGCTAACCTGGATACCTATTTTCTTAGACAACATATATTATCACCTCGGCTTGCAAAGATCTTAATACGTCTAAAAGTGAATACACGCAAATTACGGACTGATTGAACAATAATATTTGGTGTAGATTACTCTTATTTGAATTCTATCTGAAAGAGAATCGATACAATTTCCAAGAATCCTTTTGCATTCTTCTGATTTCCAGTTTGTTTCCATCGCCACGGTGCGTGTTTACAAGCAAGAGCTGTTATCTGCCAACGATTGCATATATAGTAAGACAAGGAAGATCAAAGGGTTTAGGACATCCTTCTAAGCGACTTTTAATCCGATATCTTTTTTAGTTAAGTGGCCTGAAGTCTCATGGAATTGTGAGTGTACACTGTTTTATCTTAATAATCTCACTTGGTGTGATAGTCAGATGTGACCGCTATACTAACTGATTTACGCAGATAGTGCTAAATTTTGAATTTCAGAATTGCATATTGATTATCGTATCTACGTGACTCTGATTGGTGCAGAAACATTAGTAGGACTTTATCGCGTATAGCTACATATTTAACAGCTGAGTGACTTACTCTAATTCATCTCTTCCATAATTTCGTCAATATTTGCTGCTCTATATATTGTCACTCTTGACTACCGTTGGCCTCGTGTCTAGGAACCAATTTTGGTCGTGATGCCTACGGCTACTTTCCTTAAATCTCAACTTCGTAAGGTCGTGTGGTACTCACTCGACAATGGACTGGACAGCAATGCCCTGTTTGCAGCTGAAAGGCTCGCAGCCGAAGATGCATCGGATTTAGAAAGCATACATCTTCTAGCACATTGTCATTATGTTCGTCAGCGATACAAGTCAGCCATGCGTTTGACCGAAGACAAGAAGCATATTGGATGTGTTTACATATATGCGTTATGTTGTTTGAAACTAGGAAAATTTAGACAGGGTTGCAAGATTCTTGAACGTGGTCGATCTTTGTGGCCAAAATCTGCAAATCATATATACAGTCATTCAGATTCCGAACGTCAAGTATTACCAGATCTTTCATCGGTGCAGTGTCTCTTAGGTCACTTATATAGGAATTTCGGCGATTCTAAGGAGGCAATGGAATGCTATTCGGCAGCATTAAGCTCAAATCCTTTTCTTTGGGAGGCATTTGATGGCCTTTGTAAGCTTGGTGTCAATATAAGAGTAGGCAATATATATCGAGTTACGCAGGCCATGATAGTAGCTCGGGCCTCATGGCTAGATAACGGCGATGACCTTACTAGCATTGAAAATTCGCAAAATCATGATCCATTTGTTGATCCTATCACTGCTAATGAAGATACATCACAGCAATTCATCATAAGGCGTGAGGGATCATCTTTATTTCCAGGAAAGTCGCTCCATCACGTTCTCGAAACATCAACGGCATCTGAGTTACCTATAATGAGCAATGGTGCTGATAGTGTAATGACAGACAATGGCAATGACGAAGATGCAGTCATGCACGGCACATCTGCATCGCCGTCCTCATCGTCCTCATCTCATCAAACACCGATCTCTGCGACACCTTCTGATCCTGGTCGTTCATCCAAGGCGCGGTCCTCACGTCTGAAAGTTCCAGATGCACCTAGGCGCAGTTCTCATGCAAAGTCTTCAAGTACTTCTAGTGCTACAGAAGGTCGTCGATCAACAGAGCTGATGCCAACTAGGCGAAGCTCACGCCTTAGCCAGGTGCCTTCGTCTGCATCAGCTGGAACGTCAGGCGGCACATCACCAGCAACACGAACTCATTCTGCACTTGGTAGAGCCACGAACGTTGTTGGCAACGGATCAGTTACACCATCATCAACCCCAGCTATTGGTTCGGGCACTTCTGCCTCTACTAGTCCAGGTACAAGCGCCAGCTCTGCCTTACGTGACCGATTACGGTCAGGACTCTTAAAATCAAAGCTAAATCCCTCGATTGATGAGAGGCGTACTTCTGGAATTGAAGATTATTCCGATGGCTCAAGCACCGGACAAAATGGAAATTCTGGAGCGGATTCACCTCAAGCCACTGATGTGAACAGTAATCCCACAGGAAGTTCTGTTTCGCTCAAGGTTCCTACAGATGACTCTGAGCGAATAGAAGCCGAAGCAACTATGCTCTCACTCTACCAAACTCTAGCTGTAGGTCATTTAGCTCTTTCGCGTTATGAATGTCGAGCTGCCCTACAAGCTTTCATGTCGTTGTCGGCAAACCATCAAGAAACACCTTATGTCTTGAGTCAAATTGGTAAAGCTTATTTTGAGATTGTACGATACAAAGAATCGGAGCAAGCTTTTAGACGGTTGCGGCAAATTGACCCAACACGCGTCGAAGACATGGAAATTTACTCTACCCTTTTATGGCATTTACGAAAGGATGTTGAATTGAGCTTCTTGGCACATGAACTAGCCGATATTGACCGTAATTCACCGCAAGCATGGGTCGCTATTGGTAACTCTTTCAGTCTCCAAAAGGAGCATGATCAAGCACTGAAATGTTTTAGACGGGCCTCGTTCCTAGATCCAACATTCGCATATGCATACACTTTGCAAGGACATGAGCATGTTGCTAACGAAGAGTTTGAGAGTGCGCAAAATGCATTTAGATTAGCCATGCGTGCAGAATGGCGCCATTATAATGCATGGTATGGTATTGGTATGGTATTTTTGAAGACCGGAAAATTCGACTTGGCTGAGCAACATTTCAGGCAGGCGGCATTAATTAACCCTGGGAATGCTGTTTTAATATGCTGCATTGGAATGGTTCTTGAAAAATTGATGAGATTAGACGATGCACTAGTTCAGTATGACATAGCCTGCAAGTTACAACCTACGAGCGCTCTCCCAAGATTTAAGAAGGCACGTCTATTGATGAGTATGAAGAGGTATCAAGCATGTATGGATGAGCTCCGAATTGTAAAGAACTTGGCTCCTGATGAATCTAGCGTTCATTATCTGCTTGGTAGGCTGTATAAGGTCAGAGGCGAGAAACAAAATGCTATTCGCCATTTCACCGCTGCACTCAATCTTGATCCTAAAGCTAGTCATGTGATCAAGGAAGCTATAGAAGGTCTTGAAACAGACGCAGAATCATGATCGTTGAAGAAGTCTAGTTTGTCACAAAAGTTTAGAACTCATTGAAAAAGAGTAATAGAGAGACAATATCAATCATATAAGCATTTGTTATACTATGTTACATTATATCAGTATCAAGTTATTTAAGCGACCGGGTCTCTTGCACTAGTTTATTTGAATCTATGGGAAAATGAATACCTGGTAATTTTCATCCTAGAGAAATCTTAACTGAGAAGGTGACGTTAAATGCTAGTGATCAGGTCTTTTTTCTTTAATAGATGATCAGTATTTCGCCACGTTTATTATATTCATATATTTTTACTTATGTGAAGTTCCTAATGAGAATAGTATCTTATTCGTCTGTTTCCGTATTTTTATTATGGCATGGTAAGGAATGAAAATATCATTTTATCCGTTGTACGTATTTGTTTTAGGTGTTCGACTGATTAACTATTTATTCATTTGTATTCTGAATATCAGTTCTCTTTTTATAAAACTAATACAACATCAGCTGATGCAATTAAGAGTAGTCCATGCAGACTATCTCATTAGAAAACTGAGATAGTAATTTCTGTTAACTTCTACTGCCACCATAGATGACCCAAATTTTTTTTTTTTCAAAAGTAGAATATATTTATTTCTTCTTTATAATTTGTTCGTTTACTGTAACTACTACGAGTATACGTAATATGTAATGTTGTTCGATTGCAAATGTATTCGTGGAGGTGCTTCTTATTACCTGTGATAACAAAGATGAAGGCGGTCGTCGACTATGAAGATTTGTAATCACTATCACGACGTAAGAAAAAACTCAATTCTGTATCAATAGGATATATAATAGATGTGAGAGCAGATATAAACGTTCTAAGTAATTTTAGTCTACGACGTCTAAATAAGCTGTTTGTAATTTGCTTTCGGGCGAATTCACATCTATTTGATTTATTAAAAATATATCCTATTGTTTTGAGCAGTTTAACGGTGTATACGTACCTTCACAGCGAGAGATAATATTTCATTATACATCAAGATGCCTTCCAGGGACAATGTTCACGTCCTTGTCGCAAGATATCTCCGCGACAATGGATATGGCAGTGTATGTGCAAAATAGTATTCATGTTTTACGACGGTTATAAGTGTATTTGATAGTGTATGAATGTACTGACTGCTCTTACAGACACTAGACGTTTTCAAAAATGAGCTCGGTCTTGACGATGATATGATACCTAGTGATCATTCAATGACTTTAGAAAGGTTCGTTACTTCGGTCTCCTCAATTGAAATTTGAACTATGGGCATAATGGTAGACATTTATATAGCATTATTAACGATATATTTTATCATGTAGTATCATTGAGCAGAAGAAAATGTTTGACCTCGCCAATGCTATGGAGGAGGTGTCTTTGGATGGCGCAGATCCCGAGAAAGAATGGCATGTACCATTTCCTTCCTTTAAGACAGTTCTACCGAAGCAGCAGCCAGAATCTAATATTCTTTTTATTACGGTCGCTAAGCTTCTTATGAATACAGTTATTGATGATCTATCGTCACCATTATCACCTAGGGTTTGTATTTTAGTTACATCGGCAGATCAGTCCCTAAGAATCTTCGACTTTTACAGCCTGGATTTACTCAAAGTACATACACATCTTCATTCGTCACCAATATTGGTTCTTCATGTTCTTGATGAATCTACTATTCTCAGTGGTGGGATGGATGGTAGACTCGTTGCGTCCAACCCGGCTTCTGGTGACATTTTACTTCAGGTGCGTGACCACAACAAGTATTTGGTACGAATTGCCGTTTCATCGGACGGAAAATATCTTGCTACGGCCAGTTACGATAAAAAAGTTTACGTTTATAATATAAGTCATTCGCCATCTCTCAGTTTGGAAAAATTAGGGACACTCACATTTCCTACAAATCCAGAGGCTGTTATCTTCGTAACTGTTGGTGGTGACGGGGAAGAGCAATTACGACTAATTGTGTCCAGAAGAGATTCTACCTTTCTTTATTACTACAAATTGCAACCGACTGTTATCGAAACTGCACGCCATAATCTAAACCCTGAAAGCAACTCTTGGGTTTCCTTTTGTGCAATGGACATAATTAGTGATCCTGCAGATCCTAAGTTCATCGGTGTTGCAACTTCCACTGTGCCACACATGAGATTCATGGTGCTGGAAGCTGGCATCGACAATATCATTCAAAACGCCTTTACTAAAGCACCCCAGGATTCTTATTCTACTGCTAGAATTTGTTTCCGCCCTCAAGGCTCTGGAATCTGGTGCAATGGAGATGACGGAGTTATCCGTGGCTTAGAAGTGTCCTCTGGTAATGTTGTTGCTGAGCTGAAGCACCATGATGGAAAGGTGAAGGCAATGTATTCGGGCATCGTCGACGGTCGCGAGGTTCTAATCACTGGTGGTTTTGACAAGAGTGTTGTTATTTGGGAGCTTGAGCAAAGATAAATACGTATGATTATGTGCTAGGCATCTTACATGTATCAGCGCTTACAATATCTTATGAAGATGGTTGATCTATGATAGAGATTGGTTTTTGAATGATGTCGGATAGAATTTTTTTAGTACTTTTACGTGTATATACCTAAATTATTAATTACAGTGCAATATATAAATTTGGAGTCTGCATTATCTTTGTCATATGTATATTCATTTACCAGACAATTGATCCTAAACAAATTTAATAAAACAACAACTGCGCATAAAATATATGAAGTAAAAAGTAACTTCACGAATATCAAACTACTCGCTCAAACTCATTTATTAGTTAGGATCTTCCTCAATCTCAGTTGACGTACAAATCTAACGAGAAGTACGATCAATAATTCGACTTCTATAAATACGTAGAGGTATTAGCAATTCGGTCTACTAATTGATATGCATCTTAGCGGAAACCAAACTTACGATCTCTGAACATGAAAAGCAATCCCTGAACTAATACGCCTTTCGTAATCTGAGGTCCGATACCTTTAAACAAGCCTCGTACACCCTCTTCAGTGATCAAGTGTTCTAGAGCATGAATAAAAGAATTGAACTTAATGGATCCGGTTCTCTTCGACTGTACCATTACCTTAGCCACAATAAGAGGCTGGGTTGCAATAGTTGCCATAGACTTTGAAAGAGCTCCAAGTACTTTTATCACATCGATTATTAGATAAGTCATAATTCAGTTCCCAAATAGGTTTGATTTACTTACAGAACGAATCATAGGCAGATATTGTAGACTTGCTTTTGAAAAGAACCTCTCGGAGTCTCTGATACATGCCATAAGTGATGGCTGGGTTGACAACCAAAATCAACGACGCCTTGAGCCCTCTCCATAATCCACTAATACCATCTTCCTCTAGTATTTCTTTCCCGATCTCCAAAAATCCACTATTGTCTAAATCGTGGGTTGTCTGCTGTCGTGTGGTGACGACACTTACCGGTATAGTGAATAACTGCGCAAGAGCACCAGCAGCCGCCCCAATTGCTAGTTCCATAGCCGTAGAGATGGTAAGATTACGCTTTTGGTATTGTGCTCGTAGAAATCCATACCAGCTACATTAAATTTACGCGTCAGCTTAAGATAACATGCATACTTTGCTATTATTACACCTACTAAAAATATGCGAAGTTCGTAGATGCAACTCCCATTAATGATCCGGGAAGACCCTTATACAGGGCTCTAACACCTCCTTTCCTGTAGATCTTGGTCAAAGCATCGTAGACTCCTCGATAGTAGTCTTCTTCCGGTATATCGCTAGAATTCAATTACCCATATCAGTATTTTTACAGATGTAGATGTATTGGCGTATATTGGTTCAGCAATTAAACGATATTTCATTAGTTAAACCTCGGCTCAGCCCCTACTAATATAATATTCCCCACAATTTGCATGCTTGCAACAAAAACATGTTGACCTTACTGCACTCAACTCAGATATCGAGAAACCACTTCCATGATAATGAAAAACTTGAAACACACCGTAAAGCTGATGAATTGACGTCGCCCAATTTCTGCTGGACCTGTAGCTTTGTTTTTGTTCTATAAGACAAGTGGGAGGATGCAATTAGTACGTGGAGCGGCAATAAATTCTAGCCGCTCTTTCCATACGCTGACAAGTACTTACATATCTAGCGGATATACTAAGGAGTTAGCAATTATCGCACCCGTAGCACCAGACAGTGCATATCCCCAAGCTGGCAATGCAGCCTCCTTAGAGATAGATACCATGTTTATTAGTTTATGAATATATATTCGTTCCTTTAGCTTCTGATCTAGTTGCCGAATCTCGACAAGTTCTCTACTCTATGCGATCTGCAACTGATACCGTACAATTGAAAGGGAAGTGTAAATTAGGCCACAGTATCAGAAACAAGTATACTATTCTTATGGTCTAGATGTATTTTAATATTTCTCTTTGACTGGACAGTCGCCTGATCCAAGATATACAATAAGAAATAGACAAAGATGCCAGTTGATGGCTGGCATTGGCTACATGTATTATACGTACTAAGATTGCTCCCAATAAGTTACCCGGTGTTTAGAAAATCCGGCTTAACTTATATATTTCAGTCATTACATAATCCGGCTAATAAATGCCTACGGAAATTGACAATATCGATAAAACATGTGAGATCACGATACAATAAATTATACTTGTGCTATCTGGTCTTTGAAGAAAATTAGACTCAAGGATCGAGGCAACATATTGTGTACGATAACAATAGAAAGGCTTAATCACAAAAAATGCGGACTAATGGACTACATTGCAGCTAAGGAAGATGGGAAGGTGTGTTAAATGATACGGATGAAGGATAGGACTGCGTACAGGAACTGGCGATTATTATGCCGGTTCAGTTAAGAGTATGGTTGCGAGAATTTACTGACGTGAATGTAGAAATTTCTACAACAAGCTAGAACATACTCTAGCCGTGGTAGCTACACATTAGCACTCAATGCTGCTGTGAATGCAAGCGAATCCTTTTACGAGGCGACTTTGAAGGCACAAGGCCGAGATGAACGAAACTACGTGAAGAAAGAGTTTGAGAATGCAGCTAACCTAGCCGAATATCTTAAGTCTCATATTCGTAAGAACCAACTCAAAGTCTCTGGGACAGATGCTCGCAAATCAAGAATGTTGAGTAGTCCAGAGCTACAAATATCAGAACAAAATACACAGGAGCGACCAGCTCTGGAGTCGAATGGTTCTGCGAAGGGCCATGTTGAGTCGAGTCAAAGCAATGTGGCGTACGAAGCTATTTCACATTTACCAATATCAGAACGAAAAGTGCTACTACAAAGCTCAAAGGTGAATGGGCAGATTTTTCTACCATGGTCGGAGAAAGACGAAATCTTAGTGGCCGATGCAGATGGCGAGAAGTATACGTAAGTGCTACCATTAAATCTGGAACGGTAGTATATATGGCTAACTATAAGCGACTCAGTGATCCTGCGGGTCACATGCATTTAGGATCTGGGCATCTGGAATTTTTTGATTCATGGAAGCGGCCTAATGAAATTTGGCTCAAGGACGCTTGCATGTTTGGAGACAAGATGTGGAATTTAAGTCAGGTTAGTCCATAATTCTATTGTGACTGAAATCACGTAAGAAGTGATTCTTATTCTAATTTCTTTGCTTATTAGGACGTACTATCAGATTGTTCTATAGTAGCTGCTTTATGTGCGGTATTGTTCTATGAAGAGAAAACTGGAAAAAAGGTATATTGGCAGTATATTATCAAAGTGAAGTTAGTCATACTAATATGTAAGCGATAATGCAGTTAGTAACCAATTCCATTTTTCCTCCGATGATCTCGGACAATGGAAAATATGCTTTTAAGATATTTTTCAACGGTATACACCGAAGGGTATGTTTGATGCAATATTACATGTTCCTGATTCTAATTGATATTCAGGTTATTATTGACGACTTTCTCCCAACATCAGCGAAGGATAGGAACATACATGTTGTTTGTAAATCGAAGTCGTCGATTTTGTTTCCCGCTCTAATAGAGAAGGCATATCTTAAAATCTTTGGTGGCTATGAATTCCCGGGATCAAACGCTGCAAGTGATATATTTGCCTTTACTTCATGGATTCCAGAACACATTCTTCTACACAAAGACGATCTGGATTCTTCTGCACTTTGGACACGTATGCATCATGCTTGGAAGCATAATGATGTCATTCTTACAGTTGGCACTGGTAAGCTTTCGGATGCAGAACAGAAATCATTTGGCTTAGTTAGGGATCACGATTATGCGATACTGGACCTGAAGATACTCGACCATGGAAGAAAGGTAGTTCTAATAAAGAATCCATGGTCCCATAACAGATTAAATGTCAATGATACGGATGACTGGCGAACCGACCTAACTGATGCATTACCCAGTGATTCGGGCACATTCTGGTTGGACTATGCATCTCTATTGTTTCGCTTTGACAGCCTTTACCTGAACTGGAATCCATGTATATTCAAGTTTCGGGATCAGATGCATTTCAGATATAAATCCAATAAAGTGGCGCCAAGAGTGATGAGTAAGTAACAGGCTCGATATTATTATTTAAGTTGGTTATTAACTGAGACTATCAGTAAATCAACCTCAATATTGCATTCAAAACATATCGTCCGAAAATGCAACAGCTTGGTTAGTATTGAGTAGGCACATTTCTCAAACAACAGATGAGAAGATGTTTATAGGAATAAATGTCTATGATACAAATGGCTCTGCAATATACTTTAAACAACCATCTTTATCAAACGTAAGTAAATGACCTAGTGATATAGGTTGAGTGTCAAAGAGACCTTGTCTAACAGATACTATAGGAAGCACTGGTTGACTCTCAACAGACGCTTCTGTCCATTAGTATTCCTACTGGAAAGTCGTACACCATTGTAATATCCTGTCAAAGAGACTCACCTTCTGATAATAATTTTACATTATGCACATACTCAACAGCTCGAGTTCAGCTGTCACCGGTCAAGCAAGAGTTTAAATACTCGGTAGATGCATTTGGAGAGTGGACAGAGATATCTGCAGGAGGTAATGTTATGTCCACTAACTATTGCTCAAATCCTCAGTTTAAGCTCGCTGTGAGTAAAAAGACCAAATTACAGCTTTTTATTTTCCTTGAACAAGAGCTTCTTGTAAATATAAAAATATTCTGGAGTGACGGAAAACGTATTAAAAGGTATGTTCTGATTTAAATTTTCGATAATTATCAATAGGACGACTGAACTGATAATACTATAGGGTACTCAACAGAGATGTTCTAGCTGACAGTGGAGAATATCAGGTCGGATGTGCACTCATAAAGCCATTAACTCTCGACCAAGGATTTTATACAATAGTGCCCTCTGTATATGAAAGTGGGACTACGGGCTTCTTCAAGATAAAATTGATGTCTGACGAACCATGCAAAATTACAAGACTTGTAGACCACCTACTAGAATGATATTAGAAAAGGCCACCATGATTTACATTATACTATATGTATATATATGTACAATTTACCAAATAGAAAAACTAATATGTTACATTGTGCGACTGCTTTAAACTTTTATGAAACAGTAAGAACATCGATAGCAAAAAGGTTACTATGAATTGCCTCTTATTAACTACACAAAATGAAAAAAAATTCACTCACGCGCCGTAAATCACTGTAAGAAGTTCACTGAAATTTTGACCACAGAAATTAATCAAAATCCAAATGATGTGCACGTTTTCTCCGACGACCTTCTCGACTTTCCTTTACAGTTCGATCATCGTCCTTAACTGACAAACGGCTCGCAAAACTGGAACCATCCGACTTACCTTTGTAACTAACTCTGTCGGCAAGGCTGGTCACAACTTTCTCATTCTCAAGTCCCACTCGACTCGCTAGACTGTCTCTACCAGCCGAACCTCTAATAGCGTATAGTTCGCGATCCTGACGACGATAATTTCTACCATGGTCACGATCACGGTTGTCACGGTCATCTCGGTCATCCCGGTTCCAATCACGCTCTTTTCCTCTATCCCACTCCCTTTCACGTCTAACAGGTGATTGTGAACGACGCCTAGCAGAAGGTCCTATTCTTCTTGAAAGAGAGTCCGAAACATCTGTCTTCGGCCTTAATGGATTCTTGTCATTTAAAACGGAAGGAAATCCGTCATCGTTGTCTTTTAATCTGCCATCACTCCTCTGGTCCTTGTGCTCTCTTCTTATTGGAGAGCTGTTTCTCTTATTGGTTCGTCTATCTCTGTCTCTTCTTCGATCTCGCTCCTCATCTTCTCTAGGATCCCCATGAAATAGGTAGTATCTACTACGCTCCCTTGCTCCTTTCACTTTCTTGTCCGTCTGAAAAGCAATTCGGGTTTTAAGAACAATTTTATCGTGATCTGGGAATTCCTTAGCTGATCGCAATGCTGACATATCAAGTTCTCCTTCGTACAGAGCATTGACGTTCGTGAATGCCAACAGCGCCTTGTTAGCTATCTCTGGATTGTCATATATACATAGGACTATATTCAGTGATAATAAGAACCTATCAGTTGTTTGTACTTTAAAATACTGGTGTTTTTGTAACTAGCTATATAACTTGAACAGAATATTTACCTGAGCTGTCGTCTACCCACTCCAAAATAGCATCTGCATCGGGAAAATGTATCCTTGCGTAGCTCTTGACATCCGCAGAAGACATTTCATCTACTCCATTTAAGTATACAGCCTCTGGACGAGACTCTAATGAACCTGGAGTAATCTCTGACACAAGTGCAGGTACCTATACTTTATGTGAGTATGAATTGTGACAACATCAAGAGAGCTTCCCACTATTATTTCGATCTAACTGACCTTAGCATCGATATCTACATTCATAGCATCCTCTTCTTGAGTTTCTATAACATCCGGCCCGTCAATTGCAATTTCGAGTACAGCGTCCTCGTCATACTCTGCGCTCTGATTTTGAGTACTATCTTGGTTATCCATCATTATTCTCTGATGAGATTTTAGCTCGCCTTTGGTAACCAGCTGAAACTATCAATAATATCACCCTATTTATTCCTTTAATTCTAAAACTGTATGTACAGTTCTTTGATGTTTCACGGTAAGCAGTGGCAAGATATACAACCGTAGCCTAACTGATCTAAAGTTTGCCCAGCTGTTTTATGAATAGATGTAAATATCACAAGCTGAGTTGTTCTATTTATTCTACTGAACTTTAAATCTTAATTTAATCGCACAGTAATACAATACTTGAATTTATAAAATACCTAGAAAATCTTTTGCTAATATATGCTATCTCGCTATGGATTGTTAAAAGATGATATGAACTTGGGTATAATCTTTTTAATTGTGTTTATGTGTGCTTACCAGGCATTCAAAGGGATTATTCTCCCAAATTGATTCTCTTGTAGTTGAAATACGGCGGCGAGCAAAACTGAAAATTTTCATTTAACTGACCAAAGCTCTTGCTAGACTTGTGGGTGTACGACAAAACTCCGAGAAGAATAGATTACAGAACAATTTATATTTGATACATAAACTCGGTTAGACCGAGAGCCATATGCCGATATGTCTGAACAGGACGAATTGACTCCATTTGTCAAGTCATTGAACGATGAACTGGATGGATTAAAAGCAAAGCTGCATCCTCTTTTCAGTGCCGGGAGCCTTATAAACTATAGTAAAGATATGAAGGCTTTGGAAAGGGCAAAGACCTATGTTATGATGTTATACGCTTTGAATTCGTCGATATTTGGTAGGTCGTGTACTGCTTTACTTGTTTGTATCAGATAACTGACAGTCGCTCGTTAAATCTAGCTACAATGAAAGTGGCAGGTATAGATGTATCTGAGAATTCGATAATGAATGATATCAAGAGAGTACAGGAATACATGAGTAAAATAAAGACGGCCGAAGAACTTGCTGCAGGACGTGAGTAGTGAACTAAAGAGAAATAAGTGTGTAGTCAAACATGACTTGACATTAACCGCCCAATGTAGGAACACTTCAACTAGACCGAGAGGCGGCTGGCCGTTTCATAAAGAATGCTCTTGCAGGTAATGATCAATACGATAATGCGAGATCAGAGCGTAAAGATGCACAGTCACAATTGTCTAAAGGTGTTAATTCTGATAACGAAAGCACTTCTACCGGTTCTAAGCAAACAACTAAGGTTAAACAGCCGCAGACGGATGGCGCTGAAGACAGCAAGGGAGATGTTATTATGCTTGACTCTAAAAACGGATCAAAAGCATCTCCAGGAAGAGTTACTAAGAAGCAGAAGAAGGTCACAAGGAAGACACGAAACAACAAGAATAAAGCTTGAAATTACTATTTTGGACGTACGACAGGAGTATAATAGATGTATCTTGACATCTTAGAATTCATGCTATATTAAATTTTTATATTATATCATTAACTATCTGCACTATTGCTCAAATTGTCTCTGGTATTGATATATATTCAGGAGTTATCGGGTTGTATTTATTTAAAATAACAGGAAAATCAAAACAAGTATTCCATTCTAGAGAAATATATCTCAATGTACTGATTTGCTAGATATTTTTGCTTTCTTTTCTTCATTTCCTTGCTTATTGCTTTATAACCTAGTATGCCAAATACGCGTTTTGACAAAATAAACCCTATTATCGAAGTAACGCGTCGATTTCATTTTTTGCAATTTTTCCAGTGAGTTTCTAATACCTATGCTCTATCATTTTCAATGTACTGACGAGTAGAAGACTCAGTTTTTTATAAGATTTAAATATAAATAATATAGTGATCTGAATTAGTATATAATATCTGTGATAGTCACTTTAATAGTGGTCTCATACTTTAAATATGGGTCAGCTCACGCGTATCGAAGTGTGCAACTTCAAGTCGTATAAATCAGTCCAGCGAATAGATTTTGGGTCGTCATATTTCACCAGTATCATCGGACCAAATGGAGCAGGTAAAAGTAATATGATGGATGCAATTTCATTTGTTCTTGGAATCAAGAGTAGTCATCTTCGAAGCAGCCAGTTGAAGGATCTTGTTTACAGAGGTCGTATTATGAAGTCAAACCAGGGCGCGGCATCCAAAGCAGAACAGGATCCGACAACGGCTTCTGTCACTGCTGTATATGTCAAAGACGATGGCTCAGAACTTCATCTTAAACGATCGTAGGTTTTTTTCCACAGAGTTAGACGTAACTACTTTCACAACTCTAATAGTAAGACTGCTGGTGAGGCTTTTCTAATATTATATTCAACATTATTATAGGATCGGAACACAGGGCAATAGCGAATATCGTCTCAATGGCAAAGTGGTTTCTGCGCACGAGTATTCAAGAGCCCTAGAAGATGAAAACATTCTGATAAGAGCTAGGAACTTTCTTGTATTTCAAGGAGATGTGGAAGCTATTGCGGCGCAATCTCCAAAAGACCTTACGAAATTAATCGAACAAATCTCTGGATCTCTAGACTATAAAGCAGAGTATGATGCTTTAAAGGAGGAGCAAGAGAGAGCGACAGATGCTTCCATGCAGGCATTTAATAAGAAGCGTACTTATAATACGGAAATCAAGCAGTATCAGGAACAGAAAGTCGAGGTAGAAAATTATGAAAGAAAGCTTGCAGAAAAGGAACTTGCTATTAGGACACATATTTTGTGGAAATTATTTCATTGCGAAGCGGCTATTGATAATAATAAAACAGAATTACAAGACAATCAGGTTAGATTACGAGAGTTGTATGGTGAACGCGATTCAGCTCGGGAGACTTTGGATGGTCTCAAGACAGAGCATGCAAAAGTTCTGCGGCAGCTACAGAAGCAGGAGCGCGGTATAAAAAAGCTTGAAAAAATGATTGAAGACAAATCAACCAGTTTGGTACCTGTAGATGAAAAGATCAAAGTTATTACTGCAAATGAAAGAAGACATTTAACTCGTCAGAAAGAAGTTATGGCAGATCACGCCAGGCAGCAAGCGTCTGTTGCTCAGCTTCAGAGAGACTTGGAGATACTAGAAAGAGCTATATCTCAGTTTGAGCAAGAGCAGTTAACAGCAAGAAGAGGTCCTGGAATATCTTTGAGTGAAAATGATCTCAAGGAATATAATCAACTAAAAGAGAACTTTAATAGACAGGCTGCTCGTGAGAAGAGCCGACTGGATAATCTGATTAGACAAAGAAAGGCAGACGAAGATAGTTTTAATAGCTTGCAGAGTAAGATGCAAGAATTTGAAAGGCAACGCACAAGGCTACAGGATGAAATTTCTGCAAATTCGACTAAATCAGATCAAGTTTCTGGATCTATTAATCAGGATCTCCAAGACGCCGAATCTAAACGGCAACAATTATCTAAGCTAGTGAACGAGCGTCTACAACAGTCTGCAAAGGAGAAGGAGCTTAACGAAAAACTTCAGAAATGTCTCAGCGAACTTATCGATGTCAATGCTGATAAACGTGAGTCCGAACGTGAACTAAGGCTTCGTGAGAGTATTGCTTCTTTGAAGCGCTTGATTCCGGGAGTCAGAGGTCGTGTATCTGACCTTTGCAAACCGAAGCAGCGGAAATATGAAACTGCGATGGTCACAGTTCTTGGAAGGAATTTTGATGCTGTCGTTGTTGATACTCAGAAGACTGCTACCGAATGTATAGCATATATGCGTGAGCAACGTAGCGGCATTTGCACTTTTATTCCTCTAGATTCAGTAGTTGTTAAACCTATTTCTACCAACCTTAGGGGCATGCACAAGCAAATGCGATTGGCAATTGATACAATAGATTTTGATGCTACAAATGAACGTGCAATGCAATATGTATGTGGTAGCGCGATAGTCTGTGACGATATCAACGTGGCAAAGCAGCTTAGATGGGAGCAAGGTATCGACGCGAAAGCTGTTACACTTGATGGTTCAGTGATCCACAAAGGTGGGCTTATGACTGGAGGTCGAAGTAACAGCTCTAATACAAAGAAATGGGAAGATAATGCTGTCAAGGGTCTCCAAAGATTAAAAGATAATCTGTTGATGGAGCTTGCAGAGCTGGCAAAAAATAAGCAGCATCCAAACTACGAGCAATCATTATCGAGTGAGATATCGGGAATCGAACAACGTCTGGATATTGAGCGTGACGAGCTAGCAAGTATTAAGCGAGTCTTGCAAGGAAAGCAAACAGAAGTCAAGTTTATTGAACGACAACTTCAGGAGCTTCTTCCAAAGCTAGAGCAGTCACAATCGAAGCTTGAGGGTCTCAATGCACAGTCTGTAGAACTTGAGGAAAGAGTACGACAGATTGAGAATTCGATATTCCAGGACTTTTGTAGGAAGATTAAGGTATCTTCAATTCGTGAATACGAAGAGTTCCAGGGTGCTATACTTCAGGAGGCCTCAAGAAAACGTCTTGAGTATACGACACAGAAGTCAAGACTAAACAACCAATACAAATTTGAAGCAGA
Organism: Dipodascopsis uninucleata var. uninucleata; assembly: GCA_030568195.1. Lineage (NCBI taxonomy): Eukaryota > Fungi > Ascomycota > Lipomycetes > Lipomycetales > Lipomycetaceae > Dipodascopsis > Dipodascopsis uninucleata. The sequence continues at coordinate 1,201,314 of JAJLTO010000004.1, read as the reverse complement.
AAGATTGAACGAAACAACTGAACGTATCGCCAATATTAATACAAATATTGAACGCGAGAGGCAACTTGTGGAACAGCTAAAAGGTGAGAAGGCTGCTATCAGAGAGGAGATTGATCTTCTGAAAGCAGAAGTTCTCTCCAATTCCGACGAGCATAACAGATACAAGGATCTAGTGGCAAATAGAGCGGAAGAAGTGTCCAAGCAAAAAGGTGAAGTTCAGTTTATATCTAAACAGATTGACGACTATTCAAGATCCATTGTATCAATACAAGAAGAACTGGAGAAGGCGGTTGCTCTCAAGATGAATGTTTTACGTAATTGTAAGATGGAGAGTATTGACATACCTTTAATAAGAGGGTCCTTAGATGATGTTCCAATTGGAGGTGATCCAATACAAGATAACTTGATGGAACTGGATGAAGAGTCTGGACCTTCGCAGGTCCCGGGGGCAAATGAAGATTATGGAATCGAAGTTGATTATGATTCACTAGATGACGATCTTAAAGATAATGGAGCAGATGAAGTTGAAGAGACATTGCTAGACAATATCAAGACTCTTACGTCAGACTTAGAAAAAATGTCTCCTAACATGAAGGCTTTGGAACGACTTGAGGAAGTGGAGGACCGCCTACATGATACAGAACAGGAGTTCGATAAGGCGAGAAAGGGAGCTAAGAATGCGAAAGACCGATTCAACGCAGTTAAAGAGAGACGCTTGGAACTATTTAACAAAGCCTATGAACATATTGCAGAACAGATAGATCGGATTTATAAGGATCTTACTCGCAGCAAAGCTTTTCCCTTAGGAGGTACAGCTTATTTAACAATCGAAGACCAGGACGAGCCGTATCTTGATGGTATCAAGTATCATGCGATGCCTCCGATGAAAAGATTCAGAGATATGGAGCAGCTCTCTGGAGGTGAGAAGACTATGGCTGCGCTCGCTTTATTATTCTCAATCCATTCTTATCGACCTTCGCCATTCTTTGTTTTGGACGAAGTAGACGCAGCGCTGGACAATGCTAACGTTGCTAAGATTGCAAACTATATCCATGATCATGCTGGTCCCGGCTTTCAATTTATTGTTATCAGTTTGAAGAATGCTCTTTTTCAAAGATCCGATGCACTTGTCGGTATTTATCGTGCACAATTGGAGAACAGTTCAAGAGCGTTGACACTGGATCTAAGGGCTTATCCAGAAGCCTAAGTTATTCTTCTTTAGATTTTGCTATTTGCAGCTTAATGCGTTTGCTTATTCGGCGTTTATATCCTATTATCTTCAAGCACGCTTGTGTTCTACTCAAGCTAGTATTA